>MNCI01005867.1:21210-157587 GCA_015680685.1 Gnetum montanum
CCCCCCCCCCCCCCCCCCCAGCCCCAGCCCAAATATAGACATTACATGACTCTTTCCACATGGGGATGAGGCTTTGACTACTTATGAGGCATTTTTCAACCCCAAAAGTATGAAGTATGTGAGATTGTCCCTCATGGGTTACAATCCTCATATTTACAATGAAGTATAGCCTTAGGTTTCATGGGGTGAAGGCTTCATGGTTACACAAGGCTACAACATGCAATTTTGAATGGTGTTTCACTAAGTTGATAAGATTGTGTTTCACAATCTAAGTAAGAAACACTTAGAATCTATGTATCAGCTAAGATGATTATATCATCATTTCAAAAAAGAAAGTGAATTTCCTTATGTATAGAGGATGATACTACATGATGCTAAGCTAGCCAAGGACATCCTAGTATACCATTGAGATAGGGCATTCATATATGATAATGAAAAGAGCTTCAAATTACACAGAATCACCTATCATGAATGGAAATCTAATGAAACCTATAACCTCTACTCATGTATGATTAAAAGAATGAGATTAGTACAAGTTTTATTAAAGATTACCTGATCATGAGATCAAGATGCTTGATAACAACCCATATTATCACATTAGATCTAGTTCCATCATCAACATGTATCAACATGATTAAAGCTTTAGGTGATACTTTCATAGTAACATAGAGTGACAACTGATAAATATCTCCTATGTTCAAATCAGTTTTAAAATTCCTACCAGTAAAGTTAAAACTATTTGATTCATAATGAGGGACCTAAATGAAAAATTTTAGAGGCTCTGTCTAAACTAAAATGTCACTTGAAACTACAACTCTCTTAAGAACATCATATAAAGTAACATGATGCCCTTTAGAGGTTGCTATGAGGCTGCAAAAGGATAAGTTAGTTTCTTTCAAATGGACAATAGTGGTAATTTGCTGTAGAATTTTATTATCTATCAACTAAAAGGATCATGAATTAAGTGCCAATGTGACTAGCTATATAGGATTAGATGAAGGCATATGGCTACTTGAAGAAACAGGTTCCTACTATTACTAGAAAGAAATCTTCATTAATGTTTTAAAAGGTTGCTTAGGTGCACCAATAACTTTCTCCTTATGTTTTCCTATCTATGACTCATTGGCCTACTAGCTACAAGTAAGGATTCTTACTTAAGGTGATGAATAGAAATGATTAGATATTTGGGATCTAGTAGGTGAAAGGGTATTTTGGGATTCAATATGGTATGGAACGAGATGGGATTAGGAATAACAAATGGATTAAGGATTGAAAGTAGAATGATGGGGATGTATAATAGTATCAGATATAGTTGGGTTTTGGTTAATCGAAATAACATGAATGCAATAAGAAGATGAGAAAGGATGATTTGACTTCAATGAAATGATAGTGTAGTCAAACTAGCAAATTACACAAGGCTTCCGAGACTATAGTGAAGGTTGTTTGTGACTAGTTAAATCAACGAATAATGTAAGGCTTCCTAGGTGGATAGTTATGAGCTTTATGTTTTAGCATGAAAGTTGAAATAGTATTTCTAGCTTTTAAAAGGGAGAAATAGTATTTCTAGTATTTCTTTGGCACAATCATGATAGGACTAATCCTATTGTAGATAGCGAGTGGATTAGTCCACTCATGATTGTGCCAAAGAAAGGTGGCAAGTGGTGAGTCTGCATTGATTTCCAGTTGCTAAATATGGCAACATTCAAGGACCATTTTCCATTGTCATTCATTGATCAGGTGTTAGACACAATATCTAGGCATTACTTTTATAGTTTCCTAGATGGTTATAATGGCTATAACCAAATCTAGATCACACCAAAGGACTAGGCCAAAACAACATTCATAAGTCCCCAGTGGACTTTTTCATATGGCAAGATGCCTTTTGGTCTATGCAATGCCCCTGCTACATTCTATTGCCTGGTCCTTAGCATTTTTCAATAGCAAATAAATAGTGGTGTGGAAGTCTTCATGGATGACTTCTCCACCTATGGAGCTACATTTGAGTAAGTCCTAGATTGCCTTGAGCAAGTGCTAAAGAGATGTGTTGAAACAAACCTTCGACTCAATTGGTAAAAGAGTCATCTAATGATCTAGAAGGGAATTATGTTGGGACACAAAATATCACAAGTAGGAATTGAGGTCAACCTTGAAAAAATTAGGGTCATTCAAGGAATAACCCACCAACTAGAAACTATCAAAGATGTTCCGTCATTTCTTGGACATACTAGCTGCTACTAGCGATTCATAGAGAATTTCTATAAGATTGCAAGACCATTGGTTGACCTAATAAAAAAAGATACCCATTTTTCTGGACCACAAAATGTGAAAAGACATTCTAGAAATTGTTGGCGATTATTTGGGACACGACCGCCAACGAGTGTTCTCGAACAGGATTTAGGTGCTTGTTGATCTCTGGCAATACCAAGGCCCAGATACCTCCAAATAGACTTAGTAGTTAATGTGAGTATGTGTGTGTGCTGTTGCGGTGTGCTGTTATGAAAAATGAAATGATTGGGATGTGTGTAAAACTATAAATGACTTATCTTAAAGAGATTCAGCCAACTTTGCAAAGTACTGTGAGTTGTTGAGAGTTCCTATTCTGTTCAATTGCCTAGTCTATGCGGTCCTTATAATACCTACTTGTAACAAATAAAATTTTGCAAAAACATTTGAGCACAACTCTACGAATCTACTTCTAATTTTCCCCAGAGAAAGAGATAGTTCCACAAGAAAACTAGAAATAAAACGAGATTCAATGGAAATAGAAAGAAGAGAAAAAGAAAGCAGATTTGTGTTAAGATCTCAAATATTTAAACAAGGTAAAATGATATGAGTAAACACTTCACAATAAAGCTATCCCAAATTCAATAACTACTAATTGTTCAAACTTCCAAGGCTTAAATAAGCAATTTCTTCAAGACGATCCTACTATGCTACCCAAAAAAATGCTGCGTAAACTATCACGTACGAGACTATATTTTGGCTAGATAATGGATGTCAACAATTGCATTCAACAGAACCTTCAAAAGACTTGACAATTTTTGATTGAAATACCACGGAGATTCACTTTAAAGATAAAAGAAGTTATTTTGGTCCTATCAAAATACCAAATATTTTCTGAACCCTCTTGATTATTGAATCATTCAACGGCTTGACTACATGCAGAGGCTCTCTTACAATAATCTCAATAGCAGTTCTTACACATTGCACAATAATAAAATTCACTACGAAAATGCTCTTAAGGCTTTCAAACACAAGCTCCTCTATGACAAAATTTTAATAGAAATTTTCTATCATGCAACAAGAACAATAAGAGCAATCTAAAAATCCCAAAACTACTTGCCAAGCATGATACTATCTAAACCACTAGCTAAAAAATTTAAATAGAATAAGAAAAATATAACTTATAGGACTATGAAAAAGAGGCTAAAATGTTGTCTTTAGCAAGTCATCTTACAAGCAATCTTTCACAATGTCTTCTTTTCAATCTTTCTCCAAGACCCAAAGTGAGACCCCGAGTGTGATATATTTCTTCTAACCTATAAAGCCTTTTTATAGGGTCTCATAGGTAGTTAGATATTCCAAAATATCTTGGGTAACTTCTCTCCCAAGTAAGGAAGTTATAACTTGCCCAACAAGTTAGGAGATATTACTTGCCCAACAAGTTAGGAAGTTATAACTTATATATGAAGTTAGGAGAAAATCATGCTAACATTGGCATGTGTAAATATGACAAATATTTCTTTTATAAGCAACAACCTATATAATAATTTTTAAAAAATAAATCCAAGATCTCCATACTATAAGAGCTTCATACAATTGTCATTTTATTTTTATTTAGGATTTTAATTATTAAATATCATCCACCTTAGTGTAGATGTTGGTGGAGGTGGCTGCATGGTCTTTAAAATCAATAAAGTTGATCCTTGCAAATTTTTGATGCTATATAATTAAATCATATGCATTTGCACTTGATGCTAGCTTTATATCCGCATAAAATTTGTTGTTGGCCTCCTTGGAAAAGTGACGTTCACTGGAAAAAGAAATTCGAATACGATGATGGTTACTTGGCACCATTACCGGAGGTGCTTCAATCAGCAACACATTCCTTGATAACCAATTGGCAGTGAGCGATTGATCTCCGATTCCTGTGCACGTCTCAAGAACGCCTTCGAATGTGAAGGCATCAGGCCGGAAGCAGACCCGTTTCTGCAAATAGTTTCACATTCCTGTAGCTGATGAATTTTATTATTTTTTTTACCTAGCCAAAGTTTAAAATCCAACATTTCCATTAACAGAGTTCTCCCAAATGCGTCGTGCCAGGTGTTGCTCTTCGGCAGTTGCCCTCAGATGCGTAATGTTGCCACTGTCACTTGTGGCTTGCTCATCTTCCATATCTTCAATGCTGCAGCTATTCCTGTTTACTTAGTTTTTGTTGCTCCAACCCAAAACGTGTCTGTGATGCCACCAATGTCACTGATGGGAATTTGAAGCTATGAAGATAACCGCGGGGTTCAGTTTCAGCGACAGAGATCTAGACATTGTGTAAAGGAGCAGAATTAGGTTTTCGTTTTTGATAGTGTTGGGTTTTCCACTGTCAAGGACAGGTGAAGTTCTTAGTAGGAATTGCCACCACCATCATTTGAAAGACCAACACTCAGCATGCCACTTGCTACCTAATTCCTCTGCGTGCATGGCATTTCTCCTCGTATCATGACACGCAGACAAACACACCCGCAATGTCTTGGCAGCCCATCATCAACATGCAAAACTTCCATGGAAAACCCACCAAGAAAATCATCCTTTCCCTCCACGGTAGCGATGACTAACAACGTCTTGAATCCATTTATGACAGCCACTATTTGTTCCTGTTACCTAGACGAAACAGAGGAGCTTTCCCTGCAAACGCCAGACCATAATAACCTCTCTTGGTTCATCATGGTTTCTGGATACTACCAGAGTGAGCAGATTGAGGAGGTGCATTGTCTGTTTGGTAAGAATCCACAGTGATACATGGATTCATTAAATCATGAAGAAATGTAATGCCTTGGTGTGCCAACACTTGCAACCATGGCATGTACCATTCTTTCATTCTGCACATATTCTAAAATCACAGCATTCCAAGAACCCGAATGTTAATGCCTCCTAAACTGCAGCTCACACCTGAGTCTCTTGCCATCAACAGAAGCCTTAACTTTATCAATTTGGCCAGCTCTCTGCTACTCTGCACGTTATCTATGTAAAGAAAACATGCATCCTTCCCAAAACACTTCTACAAAAGTTTCTGACCATTCGTGTTGGTGGAAGGTCTAACTTGAAGCCCAAAATGTCATCTACTTTTGCATACATGGCATCCACAATGGTATTTTTACCAGTACCTTCAAAAATTTACCAATTATTTTATTTATTGTTTTCTTTTGTTCCATATTTTCATCCAATATTTTTTTAGCTAATGGAAATGAATGACAAGAATCAATACCTTTTCAACCTATGTCTTGCCATTTCAAATAGTTATATTAAAATATTTTGGAGGTCTCAATCGTCTCATATCTCTGTTCCATAAAATGGCCAAAATGTGCCAACAGAAACTAAAGGAGAAACTTGTAGAAACTCTAATTCTACAAGCACCTGACTAGTCCATACCATTTCATGTTATGAATGATGCATCAAATTATGCCTTGGGAGTTGTGCTTACATAGTTGGACAACAAAAAATTTCCATATTACATTCATTGTGCAAGCCAAGGCATTATGGGTCCATAATTGAACTATACTACCATAGAAAAGGAATTTATGGTAGTGGTTTTTACTCTAAATAAGTTCAGGCATTGTGTACTTCGATACAAAGTGTTTATGCACACAAACCATAGTGCCATTTTCTTCTTAATGAACAAGTCAATACTGAGCCCCAGTATCATACAGTGTTTAGTGATCTTACAAGAATTCGATCTTACAATGGTAGATCAAAAGGGAATTGAGAATGTGGTTACTAACCATTTGTCTCAGTTAAAATGGGATAACAAAGAGGATGAAAGCCCACTATCTAATCTATTTCTTGATGAACTCCTCTTTGCTAAGGCTATAACTAAACAATTTCCCACTAAGCCTACATGGTATGATGGCATTCTTACCTATCTTCTCAACCAAGGGATGCCACAAGGGTTGGACCACTAGAAGAAACAAAATTTTCTTCAAGTAAAATTCTTCATGGAGATCAATGGACACCTTTACAAGGTATGCACTGATGGCCTGGTTCATTAGTGTATCTATAGTAACCAAAAACGTCAGTGGCTAAAACACTGAGAGGTCAATGGAAGAACAACCTAACCCCATGTCCATGCGATGGCCTACTAGAGGTGGAGATGAGATGCCCTAAATGATCTTTTTTATCAAATAGGAACTTAGTGGATGTAACTAGGGTGTAGCATGGTTAGATATAATGTTGATGTGAAATGGTGCTAAGTGTTCGCGTGGTGTCAACAGTGTTAATGAGGTCAAGTGTAGTTAGGTTTTTTTTAATGAAAATAAGGGTGCTAACATGTGAGGGCCACCACCCAAGTGTATTTTTAGGCATGGCTATGCAATGAAATAGCAAAAAATGTAAATAAAATGTTAAAAATGCAAATAAAGAAAGAGAGAGAAACAAAACACCACCCCAAATGGGGTTTAGCATAGTTAACTCCAGAAGGGGTGAGAAGGTACGCAGTGTACAAGAGGCATAACGGACAATGTAGTCATAGTCTTAGGGGTGTCTAGCCATGGAAACTAACATTCTGTTATGGTGTCTATGCTTGCTGGGTTGGCTGCTATGATGTGCAATGGGCTATGGTGTCCGATGGACTATAGTGAGCTATGGTGGTATGCAATTTTGCCTCTTTCCGATTTGTTGGTATGCCTTTGCTTTGCTAATGCTTTGATTTTTTACCAACTTTGAGTTTACTAACTTGCTCGATTCTCAAATTTTCCAACCCAAAAAATGTTGAGGATGGGAGTATTTATAGGGCTAGGTTTAGCATGAAACACAAAGGAACTGCCTTGTGGTAGAGGGGATGCATGGGGCTACACTATCATCCAACTATGCCTTCCACTAAGGTTAGCGGTGTTATGCTCTACTATGCTTTGTTGGACTCTGCAAGGTTGAGAGACTATGAATACACTACCAACTACATGTGTGTGTGCCAAGGGAACCACAAGGTACCTAAAAAAATGTAACTTTGGAGACTATGCTTTGGGACTACACTCTCCACTATCTTGTGTGGTTTTGATCATAGTTAAAATTTTTGGAACAAAAGGGAATATAAAAAAGATGCATTTTGCTAACTATGCTTGCTGGAGGTGAGTTGGAGCTGAGCTGAATGTCAGTGCTATGTTGTGGTGGCCTTTAGAGGCTATTCTAGCTAACTAGACTTGACTATGCTGTAGATTGGGGGAGAGCATAGTCTCAACACTTACAAAAATTTTGCAAATTATGGTCATGTGCTGACTACACTCTCCATGAGAGGCTAGCTATGCTCCCAATTAGAGGTTGACCATGCTCCCAACTAGGGATGAGCATACTCCTAGCACTTATCAAAACTTGCAAAAACTAGCTTCCAGTTGACTACGCTTAACTATGCTCTAGGCTAGTGGAGAGGGTAGTCTCAACACTTAAAAAATATGGCCATGTGCTAACTATTCTCTCCACGGGATTTTGACTATGCTCCCAACTAAGGGCTGACTCTGCTTCCAACTGGGGATGAGCATAGTCTTAGCACTTATAAAAATCTATAAGAAACTATGCCTTCATGCTGACTACGCTTGGCTACGCTCTGGGGCATTGGAGAGCATAGTCTTAGCTCTTAGAAAATTTTTTAGTAGCTAGCTTGACACTTAGAGAAATTTTCAAAACTGGCCTTTGTGTTTACTATGCTTTGTATGAGGTTGACTATGCTCTAGGAAAGTGGAGAGCATAGTCTCAACACTTAGAAAATTTTGCAAAAACTAGGCATTCATGCTAACTACACTCTCCATAAGAGGCTTAATATGCTTTGGGGAAATGGAGAGCATAGTCTCAACACTTAGAGAAATTTGTAGAAAGTGGCCTCATGTTAACACTTAGACAACTTTGTAATCAAGATGTGGTAGTCTGAATTTGGTAGTGTTTCATTGGCCACTCTTTGTTTATGTTTGGAGGAGTGACCTAAGAGACATTGACAAATAACCAAAAAACACCATAATAGGCTTGGCACCAACATCACTTTTTAGTGCAAGATCAAATGTCACTACATTGTGCTTGAGATTATTGTGGATGATAGTATGTTGGGAGTAAAAGGTGTAGGTGACATGCTGGGAATAAAAAGGGAGGATAGGGTGCAAGCAAGGATATTATAGTGCAAAGACCTCACAATTGATGATGACTAAGATATCAAAGTGATTTTTCCTTGAAAACATTGATCTCTTGTTAAAGTGCTCATGAGAGAGTCAATGTGTGGATTCAAGGTTGGACTAGTTGCTAAATTTTAGTGCTTCTGAGTTGCTTGGGGATGTGTTTTTTCCCTTTTGCTCTTTCTTTTTCTTTTTCAAATGCTTACTAGGGAGTGACATGCTTCTCGTCAAGTAAATTTCATGTCACTAGATGGCCTTCACATCACCATTAATGAAATGACATGGTGTTTATATGATAGGTGTTTCCTTCCTAGAATGACTTATGTTACATCTGCCTAGGCTTTGACCCACCGACAGAGGCTTTCCATGGGATGACTTATGTTACATACACCTTGGGAAGCTTGGTGTGTGATGTGATATGCAAAGAGGATGCCATGTGATCACAACTCATGAGCGTCAAGGGATTGCAATATTGGCTATGTGGGGAATGAAAGAGTACTGGAATGCAAGATTAGATATGGGTAGGCTATAACAAGATACAAGGAAATGTGCACTCTTAAGAGGCTCAGCTAGTCCAATCATGCACATATGAGTGCTATGGTGATTTGTTGTTGTAATGAGATGCATCTCTTCATAATGACTCGTGGCTTCATCCTGCAAACATAACTTAGAGAAGACAAGAAAAACACATAAGATAAAAGAAATGTCAAAAAAAAAAAAAAACTATGGGGGGCCAAGATGCTGCAAGTGCTCCCAAGGCTGCATCGATTACAAGAGCTTATAAAATTAGTAAAATGCAAGGGGACAAAGATGCTGCAAGTGCTTCCAAGGATACATTGGCTATAGGTACTCAAAAAGCCAATAAAATGCTAGGGGGCGATAATGTTGCAAGTGCTCCAAAGGCTGCACCCATGAGAAGTGCTCAAAAGAGCAACAAAATGGTGGGGGGCCAAGATGTTGCGAGTGCTCCAAAGGCTACACCCATTACAGGTGCTCCATTCTAGGACTGCAGTATCCCCACCCATGTGGTGTAGAAAAGAGTGGAGGGGAGAGAGGGAGGGGGGAGTGAGAGTTATACTTGCTTTCTTACTTACAAAATTATGTGTAGCTGACTGTGAACCTAGTTTAAGGTCTTGGTAGACCATGGCTTTACTAGGTTAAGGTCCCAGAAGATTGTGAACCTAGTTTAAGGTCCTAGAAGACTATGCTATGCTAGTTTATAGTCCTAGCAGACTACTATGTGCTAGATGGATGTGGTGCTAGTTTAGCATCATATCAAACAGATGTGGTGCTAGTTTAGCATCATCACGACCAAATGCTATGACAGTTTAATGTCATAGAGGATGGATACTATGGATGCCAATTTAACATCATAGCAGATGAATGTTGTGGGTGTTAGTTTAACGTCATAGCAAATGAATGGTGTGCTAGTTTAATGTCATAGTGGATGGATAATGTGGGTGCCAATTTAACATCATAGCGGATGTATGCTTTGCCAATTTAATGTCATAATGAATGAATTCTAAGCTAGTTTAGTGTCATAGTAGATGTGCTATGCTAGTTTAATGTCATAGTGGACAAGTGTTGTCTTTGTGGCAATTTAACATCGTAGTAGATGAATGCTTCTTACCTTGCTTCATTGACATGCAATGTTGCATGTTAGATGTAATATGACTTTAGGTATGAATGGTTCACTAGATTGGAAAACTCATTTATGTCTTGATCAACAAGCTTGAATGATCCATTTTCGTAGGCCTTATTGGATAGGAAAGCCCTTCTTAGTTGGCTAAGAATTTATCTGTGGGTTTGCAAATGGCCTTGAGGACTAAGTCCTCTTTTCTGATTCGGTGTTAATGCTAGTTATGATGGTGCTTTTGCTATTGCTTTTCTTGGTACCATTCAATGCGATCAAGAATCTGCATGTGCTCCTTCTCTATTAAGTTGAGTTCTATGATTCTCAACTTGTTGTTTTGACCTTCATCGGTGAAGTTTGAGGGGACCACCCAAAGCAATGGAACCTACAATTCAAGCAATAATATTGCTTCAAATCCATAAACAAGGCTATAAGGTGTCTTACCTGTCATTGTTCGACATGTTGTGCGATAGGCCCAAAGTGCATAGAGTAGTTGCTCATGCCATTGTCATTTGCTATTACTTAGCATTTTCTTGAGAAGGTTGATGATGACTTTGTTAGCTACCTTTGCTTGGCCATTTGCCTAAGGGTAGTATGGCAACGAAAAGAATTCTTGATGCCAAAGCACTCACAAAAGGCTTTAGTTTTGGAACTGCTAAATTATAGCCCGTTGTCCATTACAATGATCATGGGTAAGCTGAAATGAGTCACTATGTTATCTAACACAAATTTGCAAACTTGTTGCAATGTTGTCCTCCTAAGGGAAATAGCTTCAACCCACTTGGTGAAATACAAAGTTGCGATTATTATGAAGCTATGCCCTGTTGAGGACTTAGGTGTTATGGGTCCAATAATGTCCAAGCCCCAACATTGGAATGGCCATGTGATTTGAATTGTGTGCAGTTGAGTCAATGGCATGTGCATTAGGTTTCCATGCCATTGGAAAGTGTCACATGTTTTGACCTTCGAGATGCAATCACACTACTTGTAAACCTAATAATAGCCTAACTATCTAATTTTTTTTGCCATTGCCCTAGGTGCTACGTGACCTCCACATAGTCCCTCATGGACTTGTTCAACGATTGTTTGCACTATGTTGTTACTTATGCAAGTTAGCAGTATGCCATCGTAGGATTTGCAACATAATGTGTTATCACCTATGATGATGTACTACTCTGAACATTTACGCACTGCATCCTTTTGGGTAGTAGTTAAATGTTGTGAATGCTCACCTATAAAAGGTATGCCTTGATGTTGTCATACCACTCTCTTGCATGGGTTGTGCTTACTATGGCTATGGATGCAATGTTGGTGATTTATGTGATAGGCACAGTGTAATTTTCCACCAAGGTGGGCAATGTGTGGAACATGTCAAGTGCGATGCTTAGGGCTAATGTTTCTAGTGTATCGACTATGGCATTTTCATTCCAGGGAATATGTTGGACATCAACAGTTGCAAAGTGTCAAAGCAAGTGCTTTGCCAAGTCACAGTAAGGCTGTAAATGTTGGGCCTTGCAAGTGTAAACCTCTGTCACTTGGTTGATCACTAATTGTGAGCCACCTTGAATCACTATGTGTTGGATCCCTAGGTCATGTGCTGCAAGGATACCTTGAAGGAGACCTTCGTACTCTACCATGTTGTTAGTGCAAGGGAATGCAAAACAATATGTGAAGGGTTAGATCTTCCCAAAGGGAAACATGATAATGGTAGCAGTGCTACCCCCTTGGGAGGTTGAAGCTCCATTGAAATGTAGGAGTGCCTCATAGTTGTTGGGCACTTGACTAATGCTACTGACATGTTTGTCCAGGAATTGAGGATCTATAGTGGCTTGATCGTCAACTAGCGAAACCGTAAGTTGTGCGGCTATAGCTTGACCTTTTATTAAGGCTTGCACAACATAATGTAGATCAAACTCTACTATTATTGCCTTCCATCACACAATACGACTACTTTCGTGAATGTTTGTTGTGATTGCTTAGAGTACATTGCTTTTGCAAATGATATTAACTTGACTGCAGAAGAGGTAATGCCTCCACTTCTTCAATGAGAAGACTAGGGCAAGGTAATGCTTTTCCACATCAGTGTATTTTACTTCATGGGCTACTAATGCATGGCTCTGGTAGTAAACTAGGACCTTTGTGACATCATCTCACTTTTGACAAAGCAAAGAGGTGATGGATGTGTCAGAAGTGATGAGGTAGATGTAAAAAGGCTTATCTCCTTGTGGAGGATGAACTGTAGGTAGTTGTGCCAACTCTTGCTTAAGGTTATCAAATGCTTATTGGCATCGATCTATCCACTTGAAGTGGACTCCTTTCTTGAGTAGATATTGCATTAGCTATAACTTGTCAGTTAATCATGTGATAAACTTGCATATGAGCTATAGTCTACCTTGCAACCCTCATAGCTCCTTAAGGTTAGCCGAGGATGTTAAGTTGGTTATGGCCTTAACCTTGTCATGGTTTACTCATATACCTACTTTAAATACTAAAAAATCAAGCATCTAGTCTATTCTAATGCCAAAAACACACTTCTTAGGATTTAACCTAAGCTTGTATTTTAGGCAACATTTAAGCACTAGGTCTAGATCATTCACATGGTTGTGGGCCACCTTGGACTATAATGTCATCAATGTAGTCATTGAACAAACTAAAGCATGTAGTCACTAAAGATATACATTATTGTGTGTTGATACATTTCTCCTACATTCTTGAGTCCAAAAGGCATAATAGTATAGAAAAACATACCCCTAGGAGTCATGAAGGTTGTGCTAAGTTGGTGCTTAGGGTTTATCCTAATCTGGTTGTAGCCTAGCCATAGTATCGATCAGTTGATCGATAGTTGGTAACAGGAAGTCATCTTTGATGGTCACCTTATTTAGATCCTAGGAGTCTATGTAAATGCATATACTTCCATTTTTCTTAGGCACAACTATGATGTTGAAGACCTAGTTTGCATAGTCAATAGCTCGAATGAAACCAGCTTTGTAAATCTTGGTGATCTCATCACAGATTACCAACGCCACCTCAGGTCTAACCTTGCATGTTTTTTTCTTCATTGGTTTAATGCAGGGATCAAAAATGATGTTATGCTAGACTAGCCAAGGATCTAGGCCCGACATGTCCTCATAGAACCATGCAAAGGCCTTGATGTTATCATTGAGCACCTTAGCAATGTCTTGAGCATGTTGGGGCTCTAGCGAGAAGCTTAGTGTTAGCATTTGTGACTCATTGTTGGGTGTTGTCATAGGGATCTCAACAAGGGGATCCTCTATGACATCCCTTGCCTCTAGATTGAGAGCCTTAACTACATGGTCCAGCCAATCTAGTGGTTCATATATGAGTGTTATGTACTTAGCATAGGTTGTAGGCTCAAGGTCTAGGTAATGAGGGTTAATGCATTGCTTGATGTTTCCATGAGGTCCCGTGAGGACTAGAGGTGAGAAGAGTTTCTCCTACATAGCCATGTCGTGTTCCTACAAAATGAACCAGAAAAACCTCAAGTGGCACCTACTTCACAATGGCAATGTACACAAGTGGAAAAAAGAATGCAGTGAAATTTATCTAAGTATGCATGCAAATTGCTAAGGGGGTAAGCATGTTTGTGCTAGTTTTAGGCCTTCCCAGGCTATATGCATGCTAGTTTTAGGTCTTAGTAGATCGTGGAAATGTCAGTTATGTCATTTTGGGGAGGGTTGGCCATGCTTGGAGAGTCAAATTTTTGGCTAAGTATGGGTGACTACACTCTCACCTAACTACACTCTCCATTGGGCATTTGGTGCAGAGCATAGTCCTAGGTTGGTGGGCCACTAAATGACCCTGGGAGGGTATATAGGTGCATTTTCACCATAGGTAAGTTATCATTTTTTTCTTTCAACTACAATATCCAAACCGTAGTTTTGACATTGTTGTTATGCATTACTAGAAGAGAGAATAGTTGGGAAGTGAATGCCTACACCTAGGACTAGCGAATGTCATCAAGAAGGAGAGAGTGCTGAACCACTTGCCACAAGCATGCATGGAGAAGAGGAGGCCATCGGTGTTAGCTAGGTACCCCAACTATGCTCTTCCCTTTGTTCATTCTTTATTTTTTCATTTTTTTCATTAGCAAGGGTTTAGGATCGTAGTCTTGCATTGCACCCTACTAGGGTGGTGGCCACCATGACCATGTGCCGTTGTGGCCATGGCAGCAAGGAGGGTTTGATGGTGATGGGTCTTATTTTCTTACTAGGATATGGGAAAGGCCATAGGCTACTTATCATAGTGAAGCATAGGGGGAATGGCTACCACTACATGGCCACTAGGGCCATGCACGGGGTTGTAGGGCTTGGTAAGGTTTAATGGTAGTAGGGGTTTTTGGGATGCATAGGTTGGGGTTTGGGGTGTGTAGGGGCTAGGGTTTAGGTGAGGGTGAGGTTGTAGGTGCTCCTACGGTGGTAGGGGCATGAGGGTAAGCTAGGAGGAGGCTTGCCATGGAGACTAGGAATGCGGTAGGGGTTTGTTTCTACATTTTTTATGGTCATTTGGCACAGGGCAAGGGTTCAATTCTTGTTTGGGCTATTTAGGGCTACGTGGGAAGCTACGTAGCCACTAGATGGAGGATACCCTCATCCATTTTGACCTTGATGCATCTATTTTGGCTTTCTCTCCATCTCGTCTTACCTTTCAGGCCTCATGTATTGATTTTTATATGCACGTTGCTGTAGGATTCTAGTTGGTAATTAACTATAGTATTACTTTCTCTTTACCAACTAGGCATGGCACACACGCAACAGAATGCAAGTGTGAGGGGATCATGGTTTCCATGGCTATAGGAGCAATGGCTATCACCACACTCCGTGACTAGTTTTTTTCAGTGCTTTTTCATCTATCTTGGAGGTTTAGGGTAGCAACAATGGAGGGAGAGAGGGTAGGGCTTGGTGAGCAAGATGGTCATAAAGGCATGACACGCATGGGCATGGTGTGTGGTAGCTGTGGGCATGGCGAGCATGAGCACAATGTGTGACAAGGTGTGATAGGATGCAGACATGATGGGTGGTGTCATGACAAGGTGCGACATGCAGAGGATGGTGGGGTGGCAGCACATGATTCATGTAGACTACTCTCCCCACTAGCGTAACCAAGTGTTTGCTAAAATGTTCACCTCACCAGCTATTTATCAAAATGTGTCTACCCCAAAAGTTCATTTTTTATGACTATGCTCTGTAGAAAGCATAGGGAGTTAGAAAAATTTTGTGATTTCTAAACTACACTCTCCATTGAGGCAGTCTGAAGTTAGAAATATTTTGCCAAAATTCTATAAACTATGCATGATGCTAAACCTATAGAATGTAATGCTAAGCCTATGAAAATGTGCTATTCCCTAGTGAGTACTAGGCACGTTAAATGGATTGGTTAATGTCTTATACCTACAAGGCCCCAGTGTATTGCCAAAATTAGGAATTTTTTGTTAATGGGTATTATATAGTGTTAATTTGCTAACTTATCTTAATGATTTAATGTCAAAATTTGCATCTATGCATGTATACTAACAATTTATTTGTTGCTTGGTGGATGAAAGGTGTTACTGAAGCTTGTCTTAATTGTAGTGAAGCTCGTGGACATCCTATGTTGTATGAGTGAGCCTATTCCTAGCACACCTACACCAAATATACAGGTGGACCATTAGGTGGTATGGTTCCAGCCAGTGGCTAATGAGTTCACGAAGTACTTGTTGCAGCAATTTAGTATGATCATGTGGTCACACTTGGCAATGGAGGTTACTAGCACCATCATGGAGACATTGCTACCCGAGGCTAACTGGGACATTCTAAGATTCATCTCAAATGAGCCTACTACTAGTGGTGATGGGGTAGGTGGTTTAGATAGAGGTCCTAAGTACACTTGGCACCTATCCAAGATCTGGCATATGGTGGGATTTGGTTGCTATAATAAGAGCAACACCTTTTTTTTATTGCACTACAGGTGCACACCCTATTCCAGAACCTACCTGGAACTATCTACTACGTCGAAGGGTAAGTGCATTTATGGTTTTCATAGTTTTTTCACTACTAGCTCATGTCCAATTGCTAATGGCTCATGACTAACGCCAAGTTTAGAGTTGATGAGGAGGGCCTACATGATGAGGTGGACACTCTAGCCTTGACTCGTACTACCTTGGAGGTGTTCTCTTCTAGCTTGAATGTTTGGGTAGCTATGATTGAGTAGGCGGGGTCTAATCTAGAGGCTTACCCCACCCAATACTCAAAAGGCATACAAGTAGTGTTGGATCCATGGCTAGTTGGATGAGGAGTGGACTACTATGAGATTAACACTAAGGAGATTTTTGCAATGCCACCCCTATCTTGCATCCCATTTATGCCACATATGCATCTATTGTTTTGGCTTATGTAGTTGCTTGTGTATACTTGTTGGTTTTCCTTTGCATGATACTAACATTGTTTTTTCTTTGTTACAGCGGTGGTTGCCTCAAGCAAGGTGACAATGATCACCACGAGCTGCACAGAGGCCACCTTCATCATGAAGTATGGTGACGTGAAGGGTGCATAACACTAGCTGTGCCATAAAGCTTCAAATGCACTAACAGCTTGGCTCATGCATGTAGGATTGATGGAGCTATTTTGGTCCTTAGCCTGAGTATCCCAGTAGCTGAAATGGTCACCATCATTGACTCCTTCAACAGCTACATCAAGCAATTTGTCACCTGGGTGCACAACATGATGGTAGTGCTAGACTTGACCAAGGTCGTCCTTGCCAACCTCATTGGCCTCCCCACTAATGGCCAAACAATTGTTGATAAGGCCAGTAGGGAGGTAAACCACAAAGGAAAGATCAAGGACTAGTTGGGGGCCACCTAATCTCAAAAGTGCATACCGATTAAGGATGTCCTTGTGCCTAAAGTACGGGAGCTCTACCTTCTTTTCCATGCTCATGCCTTTCCAAAGTTGCTCTTCCAAGGAAAGATATTTGAGGTGGAGAAAGCATGGGTGATGAAGGAGGTGTTGCTAGAGGGTATGAGGTTTGATTAGGCTACATATATAGCCACTATCTTACATGTGGAGATCTCTAGGTTGTAGTTCAACCTCCATGTGATGTTCCATGTCCACTTCACATTTTTTGTAGGATACCTGTGAAGGTTCGTGGAGCTCCTAGTTGTGTGTGACAATGGATAATGGGTTGTGTAGGATTGTAAGCAGCTCTCTAAGCCATGGATTAAGCACATGTTCATGACCACGTGCACATAGGACCCCCTAAAGCGGATCAATGAGTTGTTATTCATAACAACTAAGGGCTCCATGGGGTCGTTGCATCATTCATGCAATAGTGCAGGCAAGGGTCCTCCAATTGGGATCAAGAACATGCATAAGGCAGATTGCTATATTGTAGAGATAGTGGGGCCCTCTAGTGCTAAGATTAAGAGGCCATGCCCTAAGGATAAGGCTACCCCCAAGATTTAGAGGCTAGGTAGCAAGAAGATCCAAATCAAGCTTCAAGGCCTACATGTAGAGGTTGTAGGTTAGTATGTGTAACTTGTGAGATGCATATATTGTATTTTTGTGTATATTTTTATTTAATGTTATATTGTTAACTAGTTAATGATGTGCATATGCATACTAATGTGCTATGTATGGATATGCGTTAAGTGTAGAGAAGGAAAGAGGGTTGCCAAAGAAATGTTCGAGGCAATAGCAAAGGAATCATGCCCTTAAGTTGAGGAGGAGGATGCCTAGGGAGATGATCTTCACGAGGTAGTAGAGGCTCTCTAGCACTTGGAGGAGAAGGGGTTGCTCCACCTTGATGGGGGTGATTTTGATAGCCTGTTTGATGGTGTGCAACTAGGTGAGCTGCCTACACTCACACCTAAGGGCTTGCTAGGTAACTAATTTACATTACCATCTATTATTGCCTGTTTCCTCTAGTATCTTCAGCTATATATCCATGTGCTAATTACATCATTGTGTTACAACCTTAGATACTTCCACTAGTCGTTCCACATCTACCTATCACATGGAGCCATGGGTAGACATGCCCAAAAAATTTTCTTTCATGAAAGGCATTGTTGAGGACATGGTGGAACACCTACAACAAGTAGATCCTAAACTTAGTATGTATGCAATGTTGTTTTTCTTTGCTTTATGTTACCTCATTGCTTGAATTATTAGTTCTTGGCTAAGATTGATTGATTTTTGCATGTCTGTAGGTCCTAAGCTATGGTGGGATCCAAGCAAGGTGGCTAAGGTGGATGCCCTCATTAACCTTCCTCCTAAAGTTGATTAGGTATCTTGTCACATGTACGAGACATCGAACAAGTGTGCAATTTCCTGTCCAAAGGTGTTGTGCATTTGTAGGCACTTGAATGAGCACCTGTGAAAATACATGCATGAGCTACATGAGAGGGTGGCTAGCTAGGATATGAAGATCAACAATCTTTAATCTATATATGACTTATTAGTGGCTAGATTGTAGGGAGATAGCACCTACCATACCTCTAAGATCAAGTATGCCTGATACTAGATAGCTCTCAGAGGTAACAATGAAGCCACCTAGGAGTTGATAGAGTAGCGGCTACATATGGACTTGCTCACCCAAAAGAACCAAGATTGGAAGAACTACAGCACAAAGGTCTATCGGTGGTGGCAAACATATAAGAACCATAAGCACTAGTATAAGCATGAGCATGATGCATACTTGTGATGGTATAAAGAGTCTACCAAACATCACCGCCTTGAGATGTTTCTTGAGGTGATCAATGGGAGGTAGGCATATGAGTTGTTCACACAACACATGGTGGTGAGTGACTCTCCCAAGAGGTAGATCATCAACCCTTCTAGAGAGGCATCTTCTACTACCTTTTCAATGGAGCCATCCATATGGACCTCCATGGACAAAGGCAAGACCCTTATATGGATTGACTTTGGCTAGGAGGACCAGACACAACTTTTTGAGATCAAGATCCTTCGACACTTGGAGGCTAGCCTTGAAACGTTACCTCCAAAACTCACCAATGTGAGACCCTCTTAGGTTAGTTTTTTTAATTCTTTTTTGAATGTTTTGAGTTAGCTTGTGTAGTGCATATTTTCTTATAGTTGCATGTTTTTTCTATGATGATTGCGGTAGGTACCAGGCAATGCTACAGGCCCCAGCAACGTCATAGAGGAAGAGGAACCTCCACACCCACCTAGCACCACTAGTTGAGCATGACCAGATGTACCCCCACTGCTAGGCATTTTTACTATTTTTGGCTCATGCTATGTACTAATGTTCATATGACATCTAATAAATTCATTTGCTACATATAATGTCTAATGTGTAAACTGTAAACTTTCTTCTTTATGCTTATTTGCTATAGCTTGCTATGCTTATAACGCAATGAGTTAATGTGCTAAGTTAGGACTATGTGATGATAGTGTGACTAGGCCATTGCGAGCCCCATGCTAGTTTAAGGCCATAGCAAGAGGATCAATGCTAGTTTAAGGCCATTTTGAGCCACTACAATGGGATTAAAGGCAATAGTTTAAGGCCATTTCTAGCCATGACAATTACTAGTTTAAGACCATTTTGAGCCACAATGATAGTTTTAGGCCATTCCAGGCCATGTATTGCTATTTTTAGGCCATTTTAAGCCATAGAGAGAGGATTAACAAGGGTGTTTTAAGGCCATTTCAGGCCACTCGTTGCTAGTTTAAGGCCATGGTAAGCTATAACATTGCCAATTTAAGGCCATGGAAAGCTGTAACATTGCCAGTTTAAGGCCATGGTGGGCTACGCGTTGCCAGTTTAAGGCCATGGTAGACCACCTATTGCTACGTCTTGTTTTTCTGTAATTTTAGTTTTTATGACTTTTATGCATTTTGATGTTTTTTATGCATGAACAAAAATGCATTAAAGCAACAACAGAAGAAGTGTAAACTAAGCTACCAAATGTGTAGGCAATGAAAATGGTAAGCTAAGCAATTAAACTAAATACAAATAATATGCTATAGTGCTAAAGCAATGTAAGTGGGGAGTAGGATGCAGGGTGTAGAGAAGAAAATAGCAGGTAGGTTCCTAGCACACTTTCAAACTAAGGGGGTACCTTAGTTGTGCAGTTACTTCCTAACCCAGTGTGGATTAGGGGGTGCATAGGGCCTAAATTACACTATTCGATAGTCTCCCTAACCCTCACTTACTACATTGAAGGGAAATTCTACCCACAAGCATCCCCAGGAGGTTAGTGACTTCTACCACCTCTTCAAGTGCATCAGCCTCATGTGTTTCATTGTCTACTAAAGGTGTGTCATTAGGGAATTTGACCTTCAACCCTTGCTCCATGTGTATGTTGTTGATAGTTGAAGGGATGACATTATCATCGTGGATGATAACCTCATCACCTTCATACAGAAGGTGGATTTTGTGATGAATTGGGAAGGATATGATCCATAACTTGGCCAGCCAAGGGTTACCTAAAATCAAGTTAAATCCTGGCATCTCCTTTATGATGATGAATTCAGAGGTGGTGGGGAATTGCTCCCCTACCATGAAGGCTATTGTGATGGTACCCTTAATGATGACACGTGACCCACTAAAGAACATTAGGCATGTGGTTTTTGTTGGGTTGATTTGGTCCATGAGGCCTAACTTATCGATGCCAGTGTATGGGATAACATTTGTTACTACACCATTGTCAACATGCATCCTTTGAATCTTGCATTGTCCAATAGGTATGATGATAAACATGGGCACCGTTATGACCTCTTCCTTCTCAAGGTTGACCTTAATTACATCATCATGAAATGTGAGGGATGTGAAGCTCAATTTCCACAGTGTAGGAGGTAACATCATAGCATGGATAGAGTTCTCATCTACTAAGATGTCCTCCATGATAGGAACAGAGGTCAGCATCCGCACTAGCGCTTCACAATGGGTAGATGAGGTCATAATTAGGTCATAAAGGCTTAACATTGTGTTCTTCTACTTTAGCATTTACTTAACCTGGGCTAATGCATCTGCAAAGTCTTTGCCATCGATTGTAATTTTATTGGCTTTGACTTCTTCCATACGTTCTAGGAGATAAATTTTGCAAGGTGACTTGGGCTTTGTTTGCTTGACCTATGTAGGGGCCTTGGTGCTTTGTTGTAGGTTGCTAGTAGTGGCCTCCTTAGTTGCTTTGGGCATAGGGACTGTAGATAGGGGTACTAGCTTTAGTGGACCTAGTACCCATTGCTCTTGGCATTGCCTAATCATCCTATTTGTGAGAAACACATTGGGCCTCCTAGGTTGCCACCTAGAGGGCCTATTCATGTTGCCAATAGGATTGGATCTTGGGCAAGAATGGATCAATAAGTTACCCACTACTAGACTCTGGGTAGGTGATGAGTCAGCATCCCATGACACCTTGACAACAAAGGGTGGCTAAATTGTTGTTGTTATGACATGTTGTGGGATCCTAACCATGAAGAGAGTTGTAGGTACTTGAGGTGACACTATGATGATGAAGGAGGCCTCAAACTTGTGGAGGATGAGGAGGTCCTTGCACTACCAAAGGACACACGAACCATGAATGTCTGTTGCATTGGTTTCAGGTTGTCATTGATGCTAATAGTGTTGATGACATACCCTACATCACCTACATTCAAATGATCCTTATACACCCCCATAGATGGGTTCTAAGGCCTGATTGGGTTAGTAGCATCAAGGACTAGCTCACCTCTATCAATCCTTCTTTGAAGTTCATCCTGTAGGGCTATGCAAAAATTAGTGTTATGACTAGGTAATTAGTGGTAGAACCAATCCAACCTAAAGTGTTTCAATACTGGGGGCTCATTTGGTGCTACCAAGGCAAGATTCCTTAGAAGCTCACAATATCTATCGTGTCTTTTGTGGACATCTTCAAACATCTACTTGTACTAGTTACATCTAGCCTTTAGCAGTTGGTCCAATAGTTTTGAAGATTTTAATGGTAGTGGAGTATACTTGGAGTGATTGTTGCACTCACAATTAGGCCTTGGAGCACCTTGTGTCATGGCCACTGGTGACATGGGCTAATTGCTTGCCATCATGCTAGGGCTAGTAGTTTTGTTGTTGGTCGAGGCCTTGGGTGGCCTAGCCGTTGGCCTTAAGTTGGTTGTTTTAGCCTCTTTCACCATAGTTGCCAGAGTTGCCATAGTTGCAATTTGCTTTCCCTTATCCTTTTATTTTCTAGCATGTAGGTTTTTGTAGGCCATGTAGGCTAGGTCCTTATTGGTTTTTGCTACATCTTGTATGCTTTTAGCCTGGGCAAACACTTGGCTTAGAGATTGGGAGGCTAGTAGTACAATTTTGACTTAATGAAGTCATTGACTACATCCTTGAAGATGGCTAGGATGTGCATCTTGGCTATTGGCTCTTTAATTTTGTTTAATGAGGTGCTCTAGCATTGGATAATGTTTTGCACAGGCTCTAGGTGGCCCTGCTTAATCTACATTAGTTGGTCTAGGGTAGTTTTAGGCTTCAAGTTATACTTGAAGCATGTCATAAACTAGCTCAAAAGATCCTCCAAAGAGAAGATAGAGCCCCTAGGTCATGTGCGATACCAGTCTAGTGCCTTGCTGGTTAGGGACATGGAAAAATTCATATGATGCCATGTGTCCATGCTTGTAATAGTAGGTACTTAGACTTGAACATCACCAAGTGTGCATTGGGGTCCCCTTCACCACTGTACTTGGTGAATTGGGGCAATAGGATCCTAGTTGGTAGAGTCAACAATGGGACAATAGGACTTATGGGCTCATCCTAGTAGAAGTCCACTACTTGAACTATTTCAGAGGAGGTGGCCTTGAGTTGCTTCACCTCTTTTATCAAGGTTTGGATTAGTTGGAATGCCTAATCAAAGCTTTGGGATGCAGCAATGGATTATGCTAGTTGTGCTACCTATTGTGCTAGCTGTGTGGTCCACAACCTAGTCGTAGGTTGTGACACCATGCGAGATGCTTGTTGCATTAGTTGTATTATGGGCATAATGACTATGATGAGCCACACATGTGTGGGTTGGGCCACTACCAAGGGTGCTAACAAAATAGGTAGGACGTAAGGTGCCAAGGTCATTTAGGGCTGACAGACATGCACTATGTGAATGTAAGGCTAAGTAGGCATGACTACTATTAGCAAAGCTACTAGCAAAGATGATTGGGTAGGCTATGACAATGTCATAAAGGACAAGTTAATAGGAGGTACTACATCGTGATGGGTATGCTACTTCTAGTATGTCACTACCATAAGTGTTGACCTGGAAGGTGACATCGAGGCTATGACTGTCTCAAGAAAGACAGGTGAACAAGACCACAAGAGGGCTAGATCAGGGGTTTTCCATAGGAAGATGGTGTGGAAGGAGTCCTTATGCTCAAAACTAGCTTTGAATTCATCCTCCCCTCCTTGTAGAGGCTCCTCATAGTCTATCCCTACTTCACACTCACTTGTTCAGATGAGCTGGGCAAGTATCCAATGGTAGGGTTCTGTGAGCAGGATGAAGTCGACTAGGGAGGGGATATACTCGCATCCATTTTGGTGGATAAGCTCATAGCCCCATTTGGCTTCCATGTCCAAATGGTCTATGAATAGGCCTACTTGGATCTTTGTGTAGATGAAGTTTTATTGTTCATCATTTAGCATAGTATACTCTAAGTCTTGGCCATGCAACCTAAGGGATTTCTTGGCTCTGCCATGGCAAGACTAGGAGGTTGGTCAATCCTATTTTCTTGTTGGATGGGTAAGATGGCTACTATGCTTAGGATTGATGTTGAAGGTTGTTTGGAACTCATGTGTGTAGATTAAATTTCAAGAGGGGATTGTAGAGGTTGTTGGTTGCAAAAAAATGACAAACTCTAATAATTGTAGAAAAATGGCTAACTCTAGTGACTACAAAAAATGGCTAACTTTGGTGACTATGAAAAAATGACTAACTCTAATGACTATGCTCTCTATGTTGAGAGCTACCTACGCTCTCACTAAGTGCCCAGAATTTGGCTAACTATGGGAATGTGTGCTTTGGGATTGGTATGCAGGGTTCCAAGGGAATCGACAACAAGGTCCAGTCTACACCAACTAGTTAGTAGACAATGCCTACACTAGTCTAAGATCGAGCTACTACTATGCATGCAATAAGTCCATAAGGTTATTGGGTCTATGTTAGCCCAAAGCCAACAATGATAATGTAGAAAGCACGTGAGACAACCACCAACTAGGTCTGAAGAAGAAAATGATTCTGGCCCTCCTTTTAGCACCAAAAATTGTAGCAAACAAAAACATCAATGGCTGGAACACCGAGAGGTCAACAAGTGCATAGCCTAACCCCACGTCTATGTAAGGGCCTATTGGAGGTAGAGACAGGGTTCCCTAAATGGTCTTTTCAATTGAACAAGGACTTATCAGATGTAATTAGGGTGTAGCATGGTCAGCCACAATGTTAATGTGAAATGGTGCTAAGTGTTCACACAATGTCAACGATGTCAATGCAGTCAAGTGTAGTTAGGTTTTTTGGTGAAAACAAGGATGCCAACATGTGGGGGCCACTACCCAAGCATAGTTTTAGGTGTGGCTATGCAATAAAATAGTAGAAAATGCAAATAAAATGGTAAAAACACTAGGAAAAAGAGAGAGAGAAACAAAACATCACCCCAAATGGGGTTGAGCGTAGTTAACTCTAAAAGGGGTGAGAAGGTATGTAGTGTACAATAGGCATAGTGGATAGTGTAGTCATAGTCTCAGGGGTGTCTGGCCATGGAGAATAACATTTTTTCATGGTGTCTATGTCTGCCGAGTTGGCCACCATGATGTGCAATGGGCTATAGTGTCTAGTGGACTATGGTGAGCTACAGTGGTATGCAACTTTGCCTCTCTCCA
The DNA here is from genome assembly GCA_015680685.1 of Gnetum montanum. NCBI lineage: Eukaryota > Viridiplantae > Streptophyta > Gnetopsida > Gnetales > Gnetaceae > Gnetum > Gnetum montanum. The sequence continues at coordinate 46,063 of MNCI01005867.1, forward strand.
ATTCACTAGTGTGCCTTTGGTTCACTGATGCTTTGAATTTGCCCAATTCTCAAATTTTCCAACCTCGAAAATGTTGAGGATAGGGGTATTTATAAGGCTAGGTTAGCGTGATATGCAAAGGGATTGCCACATGGCAGAGGGAATGGTTGGAACTACACTATCACCAAACTATGCTTTCCATTGAGGCTAGCAATGTTATGCTCTACCAAACTCTACAAGGCTAAGATATTGTGACTACACTACTAACTACATGTGCCTATGTTAAGGGGACCATAAGGTGCTTGAAAAATGCAACTTTGGAGACTACACTCTCTACTGTCTTATGTGGGCTCAAGCATAGTTACAATTTTGGGAACAAAAGAAGATACAAAAAAGATGCCTTTTGCTAACTATGCTTGCTAGAGGTGAGTCAAAGCTGACTAAAATGATGGTGCTGCATTGTAGTGGCCTTTGGAGGTTGTTCTTGCTAACTATGCTTGACTATGCTCTAGACTAGGGGAGAGTGTAGCCTTAACACTTAGAAAACTTTTGCAAAATATAGCCATCTAATGACTGTGCTCTCCATAGGAGGCTAACTACACTCCCAACTAGGAGCTAACTACACTCACAACTAGGGGTGAGTGTAGTCCCAACACTTGTCAAAACTTGTAGAAACTAGCTTCCAGTTAACTATGCTTGACTACGTCTAGGCTAGTAGAGAGTGTAGTCTCAGCACTTAAGAAAATTTTGTAAAATATGACCATCTACTGACTACACTCTTCACAAGAGGCTAACTACGCTCCCGACTAGGGGCTGACTACACTTTGGGGTAGTGGAGAGCATAGTCTCAACACTTAGAAAATTTTATAGCAACTAGCTTGACACTTACAAAAAATTGCAAAACTAGCCTTTGTGTTGACTACGCTATGCATGAGGTTGACTATGCTCTAGGGTAGTGGAGAGCATAGTCTCAACACTTAGACAATTTTGCAAAAACTAGGCGTTCATGCTACCTACACTCTCCATGAGAGGCTAACTATGCTTTGGGTAGTGAAGAGCATAGTCTCAACACTTAGAAAAATTTTCAAAAAATGGCCTCATGCTAACACTTAGAAAATTTACAGTCAAGATAAGGTAGTCCAAATTTGGTGGTGTTTCAATATCCTTGATGCTAATCAACTACATGTTCTCTAGGATGCTCATGAGGGTCCTTGTGGGGGCCACCATGCTGGGAGATGCATGACCAGTAAAATCCTGATGGCAAGGCATTATTGGCCAGCAATCTTCAGGGATCCTCACCAACATGTCCACTCTTGTGAATGTTGCCAACAAGATGGTGGAATGACTACTTGAATGAAGGAACCTTAATAGTTGATCCAACCATTGGAACCCTTCAACATCTAGGGCATTGATTTCATGGGTCCCATCATGCCCATGTCAAATGAAAAGGCGTACATCATAGTCGTTGTTAACTATTTTATGAAATGGACAAAAGCAGTAGTTGTCACCAATTGTACACCTTCTACTACTGCTCGATTTTTCCAACAAAATGTTCTAAACAAGTTTCATGTGCCATGTGCATCAATTTCTGATAATGAAACTTACTTTATAGGCATTGCCTTTTGGAATCTTATGCAACACTTGGAGGTTGAACATAAACTAACAACACCCTACCACCCCCAAGACAATGGTCAAGCTAAGGTTACCAATAGAAAAATCACAAATATACTAATAAGAACTATTAGCAAATATAGAAAATACTATAGCACAAAACTCAATGATGCCCTTTAGGCCTACTGCTCAACATGGAAACTTCCTATAGGCTATTCTTCCTATGAGTTGGTGTACAAAAAATTACCAACACTTCCTATTCAATCCAAGCTCTACACACTTTCAATGGCCTGTGATCTTGACCTTAACTTAAGTCTAGCACAAAAAAAAAGATTAATGAATCTCAACTTGCTAGACAAAATCCAATTAGTGGCCTTGTCATCTAACAAGTTACACAAGGCATTCAATAAAAAGTGTCATGACCTTAAAATTAAAAAAGTTAAATTTCAACAAGGAGATAAGGTTCTCTACAGGAACCCCACACACATACCTCAACAAAATAAGTTCCAAACATTGTGGAAAGGAACTTATATCATCTATGAAACTTTCCCTTCTAAGGCCATGATGATCTACAAACCTAGGAGCCTAGACAAGAAACAACTGGTCAACATACAATAAGTAAAACCTTTTCACAAGCCTAAATCAACTAATACAACAAACACCTCATCGGATGGACAACCACACTCAATCTTTCAGCTCTCCTCCTTTCAACTTAGTCATGGGGGAGATGGCCATCCATGCTAAAGCAGCTCCTAAGTTTTTTATCTTTTTGTTTTATACCTTGTTACTTTTACAACTTTTTGTTTTACACATTTTTTATCTTATAGCTTTTGGTTTTACAACATTATTAATATGTTTTATTTTTCTTAAATATTTTACACTTTCTTTTATATTCTCATTTATTTTGGATGTGATTTTCTTATTATGTTTTAGTAATAATGTGCCTTATTGCCAACTGGGTACAATGCATTTAATTAATGTGGGCATGTGCTATCTAGTTATTTGATTGTTGGTGTCTAAATTCTAGCTTTGAATTTTGTTACTAATGACTAGGACATGGTTTCTTTTTCATGAAATAGGCAATGAGTCCACAACATCCACCCATTGACAAACTCTATGATTTTCCTTGTTCTAGAAATGTGTGATCCTTATTCATTCATAAAACCATAATGAAGTTATAACCTTGGTAGTTTCTAGATTTGGAAAAGATTCAAAGGTTTGAATAGGGTGTGACTTCAAGGGGATTCGATACTCTTTGTGCCTTTCTACTTACTTGGGTGCATGTGTGTTTTCATGGATTTCTTACCATTCCTTGTCAACCAATAATAGGAAGTTAAATAAGTCTTTGCATGGCTTGGTTTCCATCATAAAAAAATAACAAATGATGGGAATTCAAAGCACAATCCTTAGACAAAATAAATGGGCTATAAGCACTAGTTATGGGACTCTAAAGACATGTTACCCATGCCTGAAGGTCCCCTCTAACTAAGGTCCTTCCTCACTTCCTACTTCTTTTTTCTTCTCTAATAAATAACAATGGTTGTTCTGTGGGAGCACTCTTGTGTCTTAGGGAGGTGGACTAGTCTTAGAATGGAAATGCAATGTCACTAAATATGGTTGGTTTTGGTCTAAACTAAAGATGGATTTTATCAAGTCATTTAACCACAAAATTCATCAGGGACTTCATGTGACCTTAGTTAGGAACTCCATTCCACTCTCTCCCTCATCCATTTGTGGTTTCCATTTCTCACCTCATTGCTAGTTTCATGTTCTTGTTCGATGTCTTGATTTGATGTGTCAAAATTCTTAGGTAGTTTCTTTTGAGTTTTTGTACTTAACTTTTCATAACCATTAATTGTCTATGGGGCCCAAAAACTCCTCAATTTGAAGTTATGCAGGGGTAATAAAAGGCCTATGCCTACTTTAGGGAGGACCCACTTGCACATCTTTTGGTTGAGTTAGTTAAGTTATTTATACTTAGACATCCTCACAATCAAATTCTTTTGCAGGCCACATCAATGACATCCAATTGTGCACATCTTCACAATGTTTTTCAGTGAAATCCTCTTTGTATTTGTTGTGAATTCTTAAACCCTCTTTAAGCCTTTGATCATGTTTGAACTTGTTTTAATTTAATGATGGACTACTTATCCATTTTACCCTATTTGTCAATCGTCCTGCTAACACTACTAAAGGAGTCAATCCATCATAATCACAACCTAGCCAAGTTTCATCACCTATGAGATTAGGTACTTAAAAGCTAAATGTCACACACTACACAAAAATCCAAAATTTTGTTATGATTGCAATGGGAAGCATGGATTGGAAAAGGAACTATCTTCACCAATGGATAAGTAGCAACATCATGTGACAAGGATCCTTCATGATTGTTGAATCTTCTCCCTCACTATTCAACTACCAAAGGCATTGGATGTCTATTTTGTCTAGGGTGTTCACTTCTTTGGTTATGAACACCCAATTTTGTAAAAGATTCTAAATCCGTACACTCGGGCACTTAGCATTTGTCTGTTTCATCTAAGTCAAGTTTGCATGTCAGTCAATAATTTCATACCTACCAGATATTTTGTAAGGAACTCGTTCCTCCTTTTGTTCACTCGAGGATGAGTTTTCATTTAGTCGTGGGGGTATGATAAATCATGTTTAGATATGCTTCAATATTGGATATGTGATATCAAAGTCTCAATATCAAATACCTGATATCAGATCCTAAGATTCGATGTTGAATATCCAATATCATGAGGTACATGCCAACCTATAAATATAGCACTTGTGCATATGATTTCCAATTTAGATTTTGCATAGGGTAACAAAGTTCTTGCAATTTAGCCATTCCAAAGTTTGAATATTTCTGAGTGCCCGTAGTAGGAGTCTGAGTATGTATGGATCTTTATTTAAGCACTGATGTACTTGAGCACATCAATATGACAGAAACAAAAATGAGCCCTTTTGATAATCCTTGCAGTACTAAGAATATATTAATGTTTCCTTTAATGCATTTAACGTTCATGCAGTTTATCTTAATGCAATTTAATTAAACAATTAATTTTTAGTTATTAATGAACATAAGCATGACCACTTCAAGAATACATATAGCACTTGGTAACCCAGAAACACTTAATGTTTGGTAATCCAGCAGTGCTATATGTGTTCAGGATGTGTATGGAGAGTGGGAAAAAATACTTATGTTAGGCTAGCTAGGTAGTAGATGAATTAGATATTAAATTACTCTACCTTTTATTCTTTCTCTAGGCAATTAGACTTATAAACATAAAATGATAAAAATCATATACCTCAATTACACTTAACCATAAACTTGTACCTCACAAATGGAATTGAGAAGACAACAATTGTCCCAATTAGATTTCACTTCCTTGAACCAATGTACATAGGAACTAAAGGTCTACGGAGTTCAACCAAATCATGCATGAATGCTTGTGATTTTTATGGTTGGGCGTAGGGGTACCTCACCACTCATTAACGGTGGAGTAGTAAAAATAGAAAATGCAATGAACTAAAAAGAAATATGGTAGGTTGGAGTTTAGGAATGAAGCATGTGGATCCAAAAAGTAGATTGAAGGATTGGAAGAAGGAATGAGGGTTGTTAACATTGTTAGAAGAAAACAAAAGATAGGATGGAGGAATAGAGCTCAAGGGAAGACTAAGTTGTCTCGTGCTAGGCGGAACAAATCCAAGTGAAGAACTCTAAGCAGCTATTGCATTGATGTTATGTATATGATGTGATAGAGGATTAGTCTTACAAAGCTATTCAACTGATTGTTCTTCATCTTTATCTGTTAAATGGACATTTGATTTAGAGGGTATACTTCTCATTTTTCCTCTAGTAGTAAGGTGAAGACCAAGAGGTTGATCCAAGATGGTCTTCATCTTTCCTCTTCATTATACAAGTGTATTCTTTCTTGTATCTTTTCTTGCTCATGATAAATTTTGTAATTTCTTTATCTTCCTCATGATCCAATTTAATTAGATGATCTAGATTAGAGAGGAAAGAAAGAAGATCATTGGCATGCTCATATTCTACCATAAGCATGAACATAACTAGTGTGTGTAAGAAGCCTAGCTTGTGCTTAGCACAAGCTATCTTATAGTCCTTTAGGCTTAATCCTTCTAAGAATCCCTAATTTTTCCTCAAATCACTAAGCCTTTAAAGCTTAAAGAAATCTGAATTAGAAGATGATGTCATAGCTGCAAATGTATTGTAGTAGTAATTATGATTTCACAAGGCTCTTACTAAAACCATAATTGTCCTTGAATTCAAGTTTAGACTTGAAAAAAATGATAACATTTATTTGAAACAAATGTAAAAGTCACAAGAGAAATGATGTGACATTAGTATTTCAACACAACAGATCATAGAAACTTAGAAAGTGTAAAGAGCACTTTAGAAATGATGTTCATTTTGGAGGTTCACTATCTAGTGCCAAAAAGATATTATAGTAAGAGTCATCATAAATCCTAGATTCAGCATAACCCTATGTAAAAATGAGCTAAACATTCCTTAACAAACAAATGATCTAAAGAAATAATTCTCTAAATTGAAAGAGGACTTACAAATTGTTAGAATTTCTAACAATGTAACATAGTGTTTTTCACAAATTCAAGAAAAACATTAAGAAAAAATCAACACATGAAATAGCTAGCAAAGCATACAAGATATTATGAAGGAAGAAAAAAGAAAAAAAAAAAGTAAGCACAAAGTAGTATGAAAGAGAATGTTATCCAGAATATGAAAAAAACATAGCATACATAATTGACAAGTGACAAAAACATGGAACAAAGCAAAGGTAAATCTATTGAAAATTATGGCCTTAAAAGAACAAATAAAAAAAGTGGAAAATCAAGGAAAAGAACTTGGAAGGATTTGATTAAAATCCTACAAGATGAAATCAACGATTATGGATGACTAACGAGGAGCTACATTACCCTATTCTCTTTCTAATGTGTGTGTCTGATGAAGATCTAACAAAATTTTTATAGGTTAAAAACTAGCAATATGTAATAACAAGGAATTGAATCATATCTATGTGTTGACCTAGATTCAAGAGGATTCTTCATGTATTACAAGGATAGCATGAAGGGGCCTACAATATATTCATAGGAAGAGAGGATAATCAGAACAGAACTTTAAGAAGCTAAAAATTGCATAAAGTTTTATGATAATTGTTGGAAAAGTAGCTATTGTGTAGAGAATATGAGTCTTTGGAAAGTTTTTCAAATCATCAATATTCAAATTGCCAACCCCTTTCTGTTTAGGGATATCCTCCTCTTTATAGGTCATAAATGCCTCGTACATTATGAAGAAATGACACATTGAGATCTACAAAATCTTCTAGAAGATTCTGAATGAGAGAAATAAAGTGTAGTTGTAGAATATATTGAAAATATAGCTAATGTAGAAAATTAAATTAGACATCAAAAGCATGATTGATGCTAGAAGTTGAAGAGTAAAATGGTGTTGTATGTCAAGTATAGATTGCTAAAGAAGATAAAGTCAAATTTGATGCAAGAGACGATGCTAAATGTTGAAATTGAAGATTGGGAATATGCATTCCAAAATGATAATAAAAATGATGTATAACATTATTTTTTATGAATTTTGGAGAAGAATCAGAAACAACATAGTTAATGATGCAGAATATCGAATCTAGACTGCTAAAGATAGCTTTGAGCTGAAAAAGCTATTGAGTAAATCCAAAATCATAACTTATGTAGAAAAAGCCAAAGTAAGTACAATAACAACCATTTATGATAACATTGTGGGCTCTCACAAACTAACTATAAAATTTTAGAAATGAACTACAAGAGTCTAGTTACTAGGTAGAACAAAAGATAAGTTAAGTCTGATGGTTGTCTAGTATTTATAGACTTTACTCAAATACATTGTATCTACGATATCATATAATATCATGTGATGGATATGATATCATACGTATGATATTTCACACACCTAATAAATTATTCATTAACATCCTTAAATTTGAATTCAAAAAATTATTTAGAAAAAGAAAGTTCTTGAAGAGAAAATTTAATTTCACCATACCTAGCATGCTTACTCATGGTTGTCCCATTTGCAAGCTTAATCTAAATCACTTTCTTTGAAGGTAAGGTTAATTTTAATGTTTTGACTAGACATTATGAAATAAAATTATCACTTGCACCACTATCTATCAATAATTTAACTTTTCTACCCTAAATAGACCTTTCAAAAATAGGTAAGGCAAAATAAAATTTTAGCAAACCTAATTTGATGGATGCTAAAATTTTGTTTACTATAGTTGATATTGATGATTGTTAATTTCCCTTAACCATAGTTGTATTAGGCTTTTGTATCCTATTTTAATTTCTTTAGGACATTATTCATTACTTTAGGAAATCTTGCTTGAAATGTTTTTCATTGAAATTAGAGCAACTAGTTTGGATTTTCTTAGCTGTGTTTTTTAAACCATTGTATGCCTTATAGATGTAATTATTACTTAATTAGATTCTTAATAATCTTTAGAAATCCTATAAGTTTCTTCCATCATCTAGGAATTGTGAGTAGGATTCTAAGGACATAGTTGTGCAAACAATCCTCCAATGAACTTTGGAGCAAGCTCATGCTCATCCTAATGATTTATGTACCTTGATAGATCACAAAACTCTTTATAATAATCTTCTATAGAATGTCAACCTAATCACAATGAGTTGAAACACATCTTGCACTCTTTTAAGAAGGACTCTAGCATAAAATTTTGCTTAAAATCTCAACAAAAGCCATGCAAGTTAATAATCAATCCTTGGACCTTTAAGTCATTCCACCATATTGTATCAAGTTCTCCCAAATATAGGTAGATGACTTCTAGGCATTCTTAGCTTGATAGATTCAACATGTCAATATAGTTCTTCATGACATGCTTAAGGTTAGTCTCATAGTTGATGTTGGTCTTAGTTGTAGAATTGGGAGGACAAATGATCAGTCAATTATTTCATGGAATCTACAAAGGAATTCATTTTCCCTTGGACTTATGACTACTTTCCTTTGGGACTCGTGGATAGGCTCTTAATCTCCTTAGATGTATCTTGCATGTTCTTCTTATCCCCCTAGTTAGTACCATGAAGTTCTTGTGAGGCACCACTAACCTCATTAATTTGATGTTCTATGACATTCATTCTATTGTTAACATGGACCTCCATGATTCTTTAATGCACTCTTTGAGCTCTAGGCATGAGTAGAAGGAGGAGATAAGGCAATATAAATTTTATTAAGATTGAAGGTAGTTAGGTGGTTAGGTCAAGAAAGTTAAACCTAAGTAAAATAAAACTTTTATTTATTTAAGTAGGAAAAACTAATGTTCTAGTTATGTCTAGAAGGCCAACATTACCTAAAAATAACTATTTGATTATTAGCAATCAACTCCCAGTTAGATTTCTATGGGGTTTTTGAGCTTTAGGCATGTGTAGAAGGAGGAGATAAGGCAATATGACTTCCTTAAGAAGGACTTATAGTAAGACTATAGGTAGTTTTGTGGTTGGGTCAAGTGAGTTAGACCTAAGTAAAACAAATTTTTACTTATTTAATTAGATAAACCTAGTATTCTAATCAGGTATAGGAGGTCAAAATTACCTAGAAGTAACAATTTGATTGTTAGAAACCAATTCCCAATTAGATTTCTATGAGGCTTTTGAGTTTTCAGTGTCTTTAGGATACATCAAAATGAGGGCATAAAAACTAATTTTTTGAACTTTCTACACCTTAACTGACCTTACCATTGTGTCTAGAAGATCAAAATTTACTAGAAATTACTATTTGTTTATCCAAAAAGGCTTCTAGAATTAAAAGTTGATGAGTCATGGGTGGCCACATTAACTAGGCCCCATTGACACAAGGTCTGCTCTTGCCTATAAATACACACTCATCAATCACATTTATGGCATCAATTAGTCATAGTGTAGTGAAGCTCTTACAATTTTTTCATTTGAAAGTTATAATATTTTCTTGAGTACCCATAGTAGGAGTCATTGAGTATATGGTTCTTTAATCGAGCATTGTTGTACCTAAGCATGACAATGTGTACAATAATAAAGACGAGCTTCTTGATAAACCTTGCAGCATTCTGAATAGTTTAGATATTTATTCATGCATTCAATGCTTTTAGTTGTTTATTTAATGTTTTCTAGTAATTGAGCTAATTAAGCAAGATAATCTAGATAAATTAAATACATAACTACGACCGCTTCGAGTGTAACACATATTCGCTTGGTAATCCCAGTAGTGCTAGTAACCCAGTAGTGGTACATGGGTTCAAGATGTGTATGAAAAGTGGGATTAGATAATTATGTTAGAACCAGTTAATTAGTTAATTTAGATTAGTCATTACATTACTTTATCTCTCTCTCTCTCTCTCTCTCTCTCTCTCTCTCTCTCTCTCTCCAAGCATCAAAGAACATAAGACATAAAATGATAAAAATCATATGCCTCAATTACACTTAACCATATCCTTGTACATCACAAGTATAATTAGGAAGACAATGAATGACCTTAGGATAGGATTCACTTCTTAGAAGACTAGTGCACTAGAAACTATAAAGTCCACAAAATTCAACTAGATCACACATGAATGCTTTATGATTTGTATGGTTGGGTGTAGGGGGTACTTGGCCACTCATCATTGGCACCATTGCTGGGGACTTTTTTTGTTGAAACGTATGCTATCTAGGATTAATAAGCATTATTAATATCATTGGATGAACCCAAGATCAACATCACTTCCACACAACCTATAATTACAAAAGCACACTCATTATTTTATTTTTTGTAAAATGTCTTCTACCCACAGGCATGAAGATGTCAAACTGTCAATTCCACAAGAGTGCAAAGTGATATATACTCATCCAAATAAGTATGTGCCAAACTTAACCTTCATCCTACATCAGGATAAATAGCTGTGATGGCGTGATATGGAGGGCAACATTATAATGCCTCCTAATCTATCTGTGCCACGGATGCTCTTTCAAACTCTTAAGAAGTTTGGCATCCTATATCTTCAAGAGGAATATATTTTGAATGGTTATGACAGTTGGGATTATTGTACCATAGAAACACAATGCAAGCGAGATCAACACCAAGAAAAGCACCATGAGTTTATAATAGGAAAGCACTTTAGTAATCCTTTGCTCCAGCTGAGCCAAGATGATAATGTGGATCCTTCCCCTAAGGGTTCCCAACATGAAGATTTTTCACCCTTTGTTATTGGTTATGAGAGTCTAGCCTTGAACCTATGATTCACTATTCATAAACTAGGTTTAGGAAAAAGTGATAGTTAAGGCAAGGACTCAGGCAAACATCACAATGGTAAGGGATCTAAGGATGCTGGTTGTAATGAAGAGGTGGTGGAGGACACCACAATGGCAGTGATGATCTAGCTTCATCTTCATCCTCTTCATTTGATTCTGAACATTCCTCTTCACCTTCTAGTTCTAATAGAAGCCACTGGAGAAATAATCATGATGAAGGTGATCAACAAGATAATAATAATCGTAGAGACCACCAAGAACAAAGGGGTGATAGAAACCATCATCGGTGTCATCAATACAATCATGATGATGAACCTATATTAGCAACTTGAAGCATGCTTAACATTGCAGAGGCAATTAAGATTCCAACTAGGCATGTGAAAAATAATCGAATCAAGAGCTTAGAGATGAACAATGTCCTAAGATTTGAGGGGGGATACAACTCTGATCTACAAAACCATCTACAAGCTTTCCACAATGCTTATGCCTTATAGAACATTGAAAATGACTAGCAGAAACTCAAGCTATTCCCCAAGACACATTAAAGAAGTTGAAAGTTGGTATCAGTTCTTGGAGCCAGAATCCATTCACAAACGGAATACCATGTTGGAACTATTTAATGACAAATACCAGATGTACTCCAAAGTGTCTAATTTAAGAAGGAAAATCCAAGGATAGAAATAGGAAACACATGAACCATTGGATGCTACCATGGGTAGATATTATTCACTCTTACATTGATGCCCTAGCCATGATTATTCTCAGAGGGAACAACTCCACCACAACATAGATGGGCTCAGAGCAAAAACCAGAAGAACTCTTGGTATGTATGCCCAAGGGAGATTTTATGAACTAAGAGCTCATCAAATTCAAAGACTAATAGAGCAAGTAGCAAAAGAAGAAGGTGAGTTGTGAAAAAGGAACAATGTAGAAGAGTATAATAGGGACCCTTCCATAAGAAAAAAGGGGTCCAATTTTGTGATGAGGAGGAGTCACCACTCGATGAAGTGGTAAACAAGAAAACCTTGCCTATCCAAAATCTATCTCTAATATTTTAGAAAAGGTTGATAAATTATGGGACTCTTTGGATAAAAAATTCCAAACTACTATGAAGATTGTTGCAGAATCCAAAGAGCAAAATAGTGATCATAACCGCATGAGGCAAAAAGAAGCTGAAACCACCAACCAGCAAGGTAAGGGCAAAACTACTGCAATAGAAGAAGTTGAGAAGATAGATTGTGAAGATGATATTAGTGGTAACATTTCTTAATATGAACATCCAAAGGGATGTTTCCCTATGGTGTCACACTTACAAGAGTCTCAGGTGTACACATTGAATTTGTGACTAGCAAGGAGGCAAGCACCCAGATGATTGTCCTATCCTCAAAGTAATCCGAGGTAGTTCCACTAACACCAACAAGCTTATTATCTAAGTAGAGCTCAATCACAAACCTATGAGCAATATCAACAATGGCATCAACCATAATCATGGGAAATGCCACTACCATGACATCAATACCCTTATAAGCAACTAGATCCATATGGGTACTATGCTTAGCAACACGTTTCTCCAAGAAGTTCTGTAATCCATGCCTTATTTCAACATCACTATTTCCCTCCAGAGTATTACCAAACATATTCACCATCTACTTGAGGAGAGAAACCATATCCATACCATCCTTCACATCTATTTGCACATATCCCTCCATCCTTGACCCAATTATCTCCTACTTCATCCATGCAAAGTGAAATTTTGTCATAGCTATAGCAACAAAATGCTATGAGGGCTGTACATTCACAACTGGCCTTCCAACTAAGTGGTTCATATAATCATTCCAAGAAATGACCCTTCTTCTAACCTGACAGTCCTCTAAAATCCTCACAACCTAATACAAATAGTAGCCCTATATCTCCAAAACCTTATCCTTTGCATCAAATACATTCGAGTACCCTTCAAACCAAGTGTTCCCTCAAATACGCACTACGATGTTAACTCATGTTGTCTCTAATTGAATCAAGGCTAGTAATTTTCCCATGAAAATATCTGACCTAGAAAGTCCTCTAATTTACTTGCAAACTACTAGACATGAGCCATGTAAGGCTCTTCTTAATTCTAGTTCTAGTATTAATCTCATCTCTCATGACATGTACAAAGCCTATAACCTACCACCTCTCAAGAAGAGCAACATCCATTTAGAATTGGTAGACCAATCAATCACTGTTTCTTTAGGATTAGTGGAGAACATTATGACCACAGTTTGTGGGTGATCCTACCCTGCCAATTTTCTAGTGATCAAGGTTGAAAATTGTAAAGGTGATTTCCCCATCATTATGGGAAAGACTTGGTTAAGCATAGTAGATGCACATATGGGTATAAGGGACCTTTCCTTAGAAATCTCCAAGGAAAATGAATTTGAACATTTAGAGAAGAAGTGTGTTCGATGCATTGTGTATAGTCATAACAAGTGCAATTGCATGTAAAAGATCTAGTCCATCAAAAGTACATTCATTAAAGCATGTAATCAGTGTGCACATGAACAAGATATTCAAAGGTGCCTGTCTGCAGTAGCCACAAAATAGAAGGACATCTAGTGGCTGACAACTGACTCTGATAGTAGCACATTATGCATGGAACCTACTAAGAGCTTGAAATGTGCTTATATCAAAGGCACAAATAAACTCAAGCAAGTTCATCACCAACTCTCTGATGAAGAAAATGATCATACATGTTGGGGAGAGTTGGAAATCCCTAAAAATTTCAAACAAGAAGCCCTAGAGGTAAAAACTCTTCTGGCTAGCATGGAATATGCATTTTTGAATAATAGTAAGCCATCATAATCAATGCAAATCTTTCTCTTGAATAAAAAGATAAGTTATTATAGGTTGTCAACAAGTGGCCAACAACCTTTAATTGGTCATATCCCGAACTTACAAGAGTTGACCCATGAATATGCCAACATTGTATTTACATTGACCCAACCATGAAGCCAAGAAGGTAATCACAGAGGCAACTAAACCCCAAATCGAAATATATCATCAATAAGAAAATAGAACAACTCCTCAAGGCATGATTCATCTATCTCATCATGAATAGTGAGTGGGTTAGCCCACTTGTAATTGCACCAAAGAAAGATGGCAAGTGGAAGGTCTACATCGACTTCAGGCTATTGAATATGACAATGTTTAAAGATCATTTTCCATTGTCATTTATGGATCAGGTGTTGGACACCATATCTAGGCATTGCTGTTATAGCTTCTTGGATGGTTATAGTGGCTATAACCAAATCCAAATTACGCCAAAAGATCAAGCTAAGACAACATTCACAAGTCCCTGGGTGACTTTTGCATATTGTAAGATGTCATTTGGTCCATGCAATGGCCTACAACATTTCAACACCTAGTCCTTAGTATTTTTCAGTTTCAAGTTGGTAGTAGGGTAGAAGTCTTTATGGATGATTTTTCTACCTATTAGGCTACATTTGAGCAAGCTTTGGATCACCTTGAGTAGGTATTAAAAAGATGTGTTGAAACAAACCTCAAGCTTAATTGGCAAAAAAAGCCATCTAATGGTCTAGGAAGGCATTGTATTGGAGCACTGAATTTCACAAAAATGGATTGAGGTAGACCAAGAAAAGATAAGGGTCATCCAAGGAATAACACACCAACCAAAGATAAGTAAACACATTAGCTACTATCGATGATTCATAGAGAATTTCTCTAAGATTGCAAAGTTTTTGGTTGAGCTTACAAAGAAAGATGCACCATTTGTTTGGACTAAGAAGTGTGAACATGCATTCCAACAATTGAAGGATAAACTCGTAGAAACTCCAATTCTACGAGCACCAAACTGGTCAAAACCATTTCACATAATGACAAACACATCTAATTATGCCTTGGGAGCTATGCTTATGCAATTGGATGATAAGAAATATCCATATTACATCCACTGTGCAAGCCAAAGCATTATTTGTGCACAATTGAATTACACTACAACTGAGAAAGAACTAATAGTAGTGATGTATGCTCTCAACAAGTTTAGGCACTATGTGCTTGGTTATAAAGTATTTTTGCACATAGATCATAGTGCCATCCACTTCCTAATGAATAAGCCAATGATGAGCCCCAATATCATATGGTAGCTTGTGATCCTATAGGAATTCGATCTCACAATGGTAAATCAGAAAGGAATTGAGAATGTGGTCACCAACCATCTCTCTCGATTAAGATGGGATAACAAAGAGGATGAGAGTCCACTCTTTGATCAATTTCTAGATGAACTCCTCTTTATAGAAGTAATAAATGATCAAGTGCCCATAGAAACAAAATGGTATGATGGCATCCTCACTTACCTTCTCACCCAAGAGATGCCACAAGGTCTACACTTTAGGAAAAAATAATAGTTTCTTCATTATACAAAGTACTTCATGGAAATCAACGAACACCTTTACAAGGTGTGTGTCAATGGCCTAGTTCATTGGTGTGTCCCTAATGCAAATCAACTACACATTCTTCAAGATGCTTATGAAGGGCCTTGCAAAGGCCACTATGCAGGGAGATGCATGACCATAAAAATCCTAATAGTGAGATAGTATTGGCCTACAATCTTCATGGATGCCCACTAGTTTGTCTGATCTTGTGAGCATTCTCAAAGCGATGGTGGGATGACTATGCATATGGAGGATCCTCAGTAGTGGATTCAACCACTAGAGCCTTTTGGCATATGGGGCATAGAATTTATGGGTCCCATCATACCCATGTCCAATTGAAAGGCATATATCATTGTAGCAGTTAACTACTACACCAAATGGGCAAAAGTAGTAGCCATTACCAACTATACATCATCTACTGCTACTAGATTTGTACAACAACATGTTGTAAATAAGTTTGGAGTGCCATGTGCACTAATTTCTAACAATGGAACTCATTTTACAGGTGCCACTTTTAGAAAGTTAATGCAATGTTTGGGGGTTGAACATAAATTAACAACATCCTATTACCCCATAAGCCAATGGTCAAGTAGAGGTAACTAACCAAGAGATTATAAAGATCCTAACAAGGACTATAAGCAAATATAGGAGAGATTGGACCACAAAACTCAACGATGCCCTTTGGACCTACTACTCAACATAGAAACTCCCTATTGACTACTTTCCCTATGAGTTAGTGTATGTAAAACTTCCAATGCTCCCAATTCAATCCGAGCTTTGTACACTCTCAACAGCCTATGATCTAAATCTTAGCCTGAGTCTAGCATAAAGAGAAAGATTGATCAACCTTAATGTGCTAGATGAGAGCTAATTAGTGGCCCTATCTTTAAATGAAGTGCATAAGGCATTCAACAAGCAACGTAATGACCTAAGAATACGAAAAGTAAAACTTCAACCAAGAGATAAGGTTCTCTATTGGAATCCAACACATGTACCCAAAAAAAAAAAGTTCCAAACATTATGTAAGGGACCTTATTTAGTTGATCAAACCTTTTCTTCTAGGTCCATGTTAACTACAAACCTGAGAGCCCAAATAAAAAGTAGTTGGTCAATATCTAACAAGTGAAACCTTTCCTAGAACCAAGACAAGCCAGTGCAACTACCACCTCAACACATGGGCAGCCACATTCAATTTTTTGGATCTCCTCCTTCCAACTCAGTCATGGGGAAGATGGCCATCCATGCTAATCATTCATATGGCTTCTTAGTTTTTCTACTTTTTGTTTTCCACATTTTTGATTTTACAAGTTATTTATTTTACAAGTTTTTTATTTTAAAAAATTTTCTTTTTCCACGTTACACCATTTTTTGTTTTGCATCATTGTTAGCACATTTGAACCTTTCTTGAATATCTTATACTTCCTTATATATTTTCCCTTGTTTGGTTTGAGTGTGATTTTCAAATTTTTGCTAATAAAAGTGCTTTATTACCACAAGATACAATGCCACTATTGTTGTATACTAATGATGGTTTGCGCTTAATGTTTTGATTGTCAATGTCTGGTTTATATTTTTGAATTCTAATGTCTGATGACTATGACATGGTTTATTTTTCATGGAACAAGCAGTGAGTCCACATCATTTACCCATCCAACAAACTCTATGGTTTTCCTTGTTCTAGAAGTTTATCCTTTTCATTAAAGAAACTTTTAATCAATTGATGACCTTGATCATTTTTAGAATTAGGAAGGATTCAAAGGTTTTTACAGGGTGTGACTTCAACAGGACTCAATACTCTTTATACTCTTCTACTTGCTTGAGTGCTAAAGTGTTTTCTCATGGACTTCTTACTGTTCCATTCCAACCACTAATAAGAAGTCAAATAAAGTCTTTGCATGGTGTGGTTCCTATCCAAAAGAAAAAAACAACATGATGGGAATTCAAAGCACATTCCTTAGACAAATAAATGGGCTACAAGCATTGGTTATGGGACTAGAAAGACATGTTACCCATGCCTGAAGGTCCCCTCTAACTAAGTCCCTCTCTCACTTCCTACTTCTCTTTTCTTCACTTTATGAAATGGTGGTTATTTTGTGGGTACACTCTTGTGTCTCAAGGGGGTGGATTAGTCTTGGAGTGACGATGCAAAGTCACTGAAAGAGACTAGTTTTGGTCTGGACTAAGGATGAATCTTCTTAGGTCATTTTAAACACAAACCCCATAAGGGACTTCTTATGACCTCAATTTGGGATTCCATTCCACCCTCTCCATCATCCATCTATGCTGCCACAACTCACCTCACTATCGGTTTTTATGTTATGCTCAATGTCTTAGTTTGATATGTTGAAATTCTTGGATAGATTCTTCTAGGTTGGTCCTTAACTTTTTATGATCATTAAATCAACTGTGGGACCCAAGGACTCCTTAGTTGAGGTTATGCAAGGGAAAAAAGAGCAAGTGCCTACTATGGGGAGGATCCACTTGCATATCTCTTGGTTTGGGTAGTTAAGGCCCTTACCTTAGACATTGCTACAATCCTATCTTTCACATATTCCGATATGTGTTCCTTAAAATTTTCATTAAATTCATTCTCCAAAACATTTCTCAATTTTCTAAATTTTCTAATCTTCAAAAACCCTTCTACTATTCTCATTATGTTCATGGCTTTCTAGGTTTCCATTTGATCCCAGTTTCACTAAAAAAATCCTTGTATTTTGGAAGTTTGACCAAGTCAATGGACATCAATGGTGGTCAACAACTGCATTAACTAGGCCTACTCAACATAGCTGACCTTGTCAATTGGGCCCCATTGACGCAAGCCAAAAATTTTATAAATACTACCAAGACTTTGTAATTTTTTGACATTTGCTTCATAACACAAGGAGAGTTTTTGCCATTTTTAGAGCCCAAAACCTTCTAGAGCCCATAACTTGCCAATCGTTTGTCCAAATCACTCCGTTCTTGGATTCTATAGCTACCAAAGGTAAGATTTTGATTATGGGGGTTGCAAACCTTAAGGTTTTTGATGAAATTTTTTGAAAATCTTTCTTCTAACTTCCCCAAAGGGAATAATGAATACAATGATATGAAATCATCAATTCTTGAGAGTTAACCCTTCAAACCCCTTTCAGAATGACTTATTAACATTAAAATATAAATAAAATAATGATTAAAATTGACTAAATTAACCATAATCACAACTTAGCCAAGTGTAACTATCCCAAGGAGAGAAGAAATTTCAATTTTTTCATGGTACACAACAATTGCTAATTTGTGGTCATGTTATGATTACATATGGTGTAAAGACTAAAACAACCGTAGAGGGAGGACCATCACAACGAAGGGAGAAATGACCCAGGACTGGAAGGGACCAACAAGAACAACCAAAAGCAACCCATGTAATAGGAACTCTTTGAGAGGAGTCTGAAGTGGAATCTATTTATCAAATTCCCAAAGAAGAAGTTGAAATAGAACAATCGTAGCATGGGGAAGCACCAAGACCCATACTGAGGCTGGAAGTCCCACTAACACAAGCTTGCCTTGACATCATCAGGCCCCATGAAATTCAATGCTTAGTTCTCCAAGAACTAAAATTTGGACCATTTCTAAAACATGCTCTAATAGAAGTGAGAACAAAATTGCAAGCCTCTCCCATATGGCCAATCATCACTTCTATTGAGAAGTGGTACATGGGAGAGATGTACCTCTTCTAGAACAATAGAAGGTCATACTCCACAACAAAGATCAAGAACATTCATCTTACTTAGCCAATGTTATTGCACAAGTTCTTAGGTTTCTTGACATAGGGACACAATTGGTAGAGTTGTTGACACAAGCTAATCTTGAGGCCAAAAAGGAGTGGTCCTAGCAATGTTACAAGGTCAACCGTAAGGAATTCAACACACTAACACTGGTGGAATGTGTATACTTTAAGATAGCAACCTATCACCTCAATCCAATGATGAGGTCCAACAAGGTAACTATCTTTTTTGCTTGAGCATGTGACACTCTAAGCAAGAGATTTTGATGAACCTTCCATAATTAATCTATTTAGAGATTGTGAAGTGCTTCTAAGAAAATGAATATGGAAGGAAAGCCCTGCCTTTTCCATGCCTCGTCTGAAAACTTTGCAAAAGGACAGGGATCATCCACTATGCAAATGACATAATCAAGTACTCTTCCATTACCTTGTGGTCTAAAATGATGAAGGACAAGACACCTACTATGTCTAAAGAAGGGAAGCAATAGCTGCCACCTCCATCACCTACTCAAGAAATAATGTTAGAGGCTCGCACAGCCATTGAATGCTTACACAAAATCTGAGAGCAGCTCTTGCATGAGCAAGAGCAGTGTGCAAGAATGAGTGGTGCGAACCCATCTATATATCGACTCGCAATGAGTCACCTTAATGAGGTGGCTCAAACTATTAGCCAGATGGAAAGAGGTGGACCAATATTCTTTGCCCAAAAAATGCAGTTTCCCACAAGATTGAATCCCTGTGCCCAAGAGGTGATAGTGTGTCTATCTCAACACCATTTATTCCCAAAAATCTATGGAAATTTTTCCTTCTTTTCAATGCGCTTGGAGGAGGATGAGGAGGCAACTATATTAGTGATGCAATAGTTGTTGCTGACTGAATCGCAGAAGTGCTTAATGCACTTGCGATGTCTGTACTAGACATATTTGCACTTCAAGATGTGTAGATTTCCACAAGCATGGTCAACAAAAAGTTGAGTGTAGCCCAACATGAAGAGTTACTGGACCGATTGGTGGGGACTAGGCAGTTGATTCCAAACATCTTCGATTTTCTAGACAACATTACTATGACCCAATCAAAGCTACTAGAAGCAAAGGGTAAATGCATCATCTTGGAAGGGTAACTTGAAATGGCTTAGCACAAAATCAATGCTTGGTCATAGAAATTGCTGAATTGCATGCCCATTTTGCTAATCTCGTTCTCCTCAGCCTCGTAGTAACCAGAGATGAAGCTTTTCAGCAACTTTAAGAATGATTAAAATAGGTTGAGGAGGAAATGGTAATAGTTATCTTCAACCAGTCCATAGCAGGAGTAAAAACCTACTCAATTCAGAAGGACTTAGTCCAATGCACCAAGAAAATGAATTATTGACTGCCGAAAACCATCGCCTGTGCAATGTTGATGCACAAAAACAACAAATGCAAGAATTCATTCATCAATAGCAGGAGCAGCTTACTAGGATAAATACAGAGTTAAAGGAAATTGGTTGTAGGAAATTGAAATCTTTCTATGGAGGAAATCTGAGCCTTATGCCAGAAATTTGCAATTGAGATTACTACCTAGAAAAACAAGGCTCTCAAATTTGAAAGAGTCAAAAATCACTATAGAGACTAGGTTGGCCTGCAGAAGGAAGTGAATGAGAAGCACATTCAAATGGCTAAGGCAAAAGTAAACGAGGCCCTCCAGTAACTTCAATAAAGAAGAGAGGTGTGGCAACCCATCATCGATGGAATAGATGTCTATAACAGAGCAGAGATCTGCCTAAAGGAGTTGCAGATTGAAGAAATGGAGTATATGGAATTGGCCAATCTCCACTATGCAAACTTGGCAATGCTAACTATTGGATGACCACGATCAAAACTTGAGAAGCAAGTGGCCACCTCGTACTTACTGTATGAGGCCAAGTTCAAGCATCATAAGGACACTAAGAAAAAGCTTGAAATAGCAAACACTGAACTTGAGGTTCTCAGAGCACGATTTATCAATCAATGATCAACTACCAAGAGTTTGTCCAAGAGAATGAATGATTGCCAGGAGCTACAGAACACAATTAGGGCATTTGATATCAAACACAAGCAATTCACTGTTTGGTTCATCAATTCCAAGGCGTTATTTCTAGCAATTCCCTATCCTTGGGATGTGCCCATTCCTACCCACATTGGTGAAGCTATGTGAATAGTGCACAATCCTAGGAGTAAGGAGGAAAAAATGAAGGCATTGCTAGATGCATGTTGCCTTCCACTAGAAGTCACAATGGTAACAAGATAATCATAGTCACCTCAGCAACCACATGTGTTTGAAGCTGGTGAAGGTCCCTTAGAACCTCAAGAGCCACCATTGCTTGGGACTATTTGACCTTCTCCACCAACTTCATGCCATCAAAGGAAGTGCCATCCAATTTTGAAGAGTCATATCATGGTTTTCAATTTTGTGTCATGAACATCGCAATTTTTGTAATGTATTAGTTTGTACACTCAGGTACTCAATTTTGTCAAGTCAATTTGTTAAGTCTAGCATTAGTCAATAATCTGTAAAGAACTCGAGGATGAGTTTTCATTTAGTCGTGGAGGTATGATAAGTCATGGATGGCTATGTCAACTGGGCCTCGTTGATGCATCATTTCATGCGTCAACTAGGACTCGTCGACGTAGGGTATGTTCTTGCCTATCAATACATGCTCACCAACTGCATTTGACATCAGTCAATCATAGTGTAGTGAAGCTCTTGCAGTTTTTCCATTTGAAAATTAGAATATTTTCCTAAGTACCCGTAGCTAAAGTCATTGAATGTACGGATCTTTATTTGAGCATTGTTATACCTGAGCATGACAATGTGTACGACAATAAAGATAGGCTTCTTGATAAACCTTGTAGCATTCTAGATAGTTTAGATATTTATTCATGCACTAAATGCTTTCAATTGTTTATTTAATGTTTTCCAGTAATTGAGCTAATTAAGCAAGATAAGCTAGATAAATTAAATACATAAGTATGACCACTTCGAGTGTAACATGTATTTGCTAGTAGCATTATTGCTTGGTGTGCCTAGTAGCATAGTGGTTAGTAACCTAGTAGTGGATACATGGGTTTAGGATGCACATGGAAAGTGGGACCAGATGCTTATGTTAGGACCAGTTAATTAGTTAATTTAGATTAGTCATTACATTACTTTATCTCTCTCTTTCACCAAGCACCAAAGAACATAAGACATAAAATGATAAAAATCATGTCTCAATTACACTTAACCATATCTTTGTATGTCACAAGTGTAATTGGAACGACAACAAATGACCTTAGTGCAAGATGCACTTCCTAGAAGACTAGTGCATTGGAAACTATAAGTCCATGGAATTCAACTGGATTGCGCATGAACACTTTGTGATTCATATGGTTGAGCATAGGGGGTACCTTGTCGCTCATCAAAAGTTATGGCTATTTAAAGTTCAAAAATATGGGCACAAATTTTGAGACTTCCAAGGAGCTTCTTAAAAGGTAACCCATCCTAGTAGTACTTTAGAACCAATGATGAGAAACACGTATTTTCTATGCCCAACCATACAAATCACTAGCATGTAGCACGATCTAGTCAAATTCCATGGACTCTATTTACCTAAGTCGCTAATATCATTAGATGGTGAAAGATGAGGTTTGCTAATCATTGTCTTCCCAATCATCACTTGTGTTAATTCGTTTGTATCGTTAAGTGTGATTGAAGTGTAATTTTAAACTAATCGATTGAATGGTTTAATTTTTATAATTTTTATTATGTTCTATATCTGCCAAATGATTAAATGAAGGTTTAATATTTAAACTAATCGATTAATTAAATAAATAATTAACTAATTGTCCTAAATGTGGAGCATCTATTCCCACTTTTCATACACATCCTGAATATATATTAACATAGCTGGGTTCCCAAGTGTCTACTGCAAGGAAAACCAAGTATTTACTGCTAGGATTACCAAGCATTAACATATTATGCTCGAAGTGGTCCTACTCACATTTCTTGCAAATTATAATATTAAATATTTAATAACAATAAAGTAAATTGCATTCAAAATAAATTGCTAGAAGGTAGAGTTTAACTAATCTAAGTGTTGCAATGAATGGAAAAAATCTTGATTTTATTTTCATTCATGCAATTGTGTTGAGGTACATGTTGCACTGAATAAAATATCATACAATCACTTCGATCCATGCTGTGGGCACTCAGAGGGAAAAATATACTAACTTCTATAGAAAGAAACTACAAGAGTTCAACTAAGGTAATGATTGAATGGTGCCACAAATACGAGGTGTGTGCACATTTATATAGGCAATGCCTACATCAGCATCGATGTACTTGCATCAACATATCCTACAATGCATCAACGGAGATACATCGATGAGGCTACATCAACAGCCATGTGTCGATCCAATCACCTTATTCACACTTCATCACCTAGCATGTTCAATGATCTAGTTTTTTTATCATGGTCACTACTATCTAACCCATTAATCAAGTTCTATAAATTTTTATTGCACAACGTATTTGAATTTTGTTTTGAAATTTAAATTTCACAATGGAAATTTTTCTTGCACATTCTACCATCAATGCTCCTTGGTATTAGCAAGGTAGGGACCATCAATGTCTATTGGCATTGGCAAGGTGTGAACCATTAATGGTTGCTCAAGCTAGCAAGGTTAATTATGAAATTGAAACTGAAGATTTAATTATGTATGTAGACCAAAAAAAGATCTATTGTACATAGCACATTTGTCTCATGGAAAATAAATATAGATTTAACAAAGTTGCTAAGTACTGTTGGGTGCAACAAAAATAGATCATACAAACTTTTTATTGGGCAATTAAGAAAAACATGCTACTCATCCTTAGGAGCTCTTTATCCACATAACCTACATGGGCATGCTTATCTAGGTAGGTTAATCCATCTTACACTTTCATTCTTGAGTTGATGTAAACTCAAAAGAAGCATTGATTAGGATTTTAGCATAAGATAAGAAACTTTTGAATCTAGTTGATTACCTTTAATATGTTCCAAGTAAGTTTTTCTTACCTTTCACATTTGGCCATAACTTTTCAAGTACTTCCTACTTAACTAACTTGCATATGTACTTATGATTACTTTGCATTGCATCCAATGAAATATTCCATGTCCAACTATTGTACTCCATGGAAATACCATCCTTAATCTTGTGTCTTCAATAATAACTACTT
Organism: Gnetum montanum; assembly: GCA_015680685.1. Taxonomy (NCBI): domain Eukaryota; kingdom Viridiplantae; phylum Streptophyta; class Gnetopsida; order Gnetales; family Gnetaceae; genus Gnetum; species Gnetum montanum. The sequence goes on from MNCI01005867.1 coordinate 70,366, forward strand.
TGAAAATTTTGGTTTGCTAAGTTTTTACTAGATTTTACCCATAGCAAATGAATTAACAAAGAGCTTTAGCTTCTAATAATGAGGTGTTAGCCTCATGATAAGACTCTTAATTTGGAAACTCTAAGTCATGAGTTCGATTCTAGCAGGTAATGCTCAATTATAAAGTTCTATTTGGACCTATATATCTTGGGGTGTACCTATATTTTAATTACTAGGATAAGAGGTCTGTGCCTTCACTTTTAGTTTAACTAACAAAAACAGTTTTTGCACTTTTCCAATAACCTACCAAATTTTTACGCTAAGGGCTTGCCTACTACCCCAAGAGAAGAAATAGCCTAGAGAAGCAATAGCCTAGAGGGATACATTTCCTCCATGACAAAGAAATTTTTACTCACAAACTAGGCACCGAAATAGAATAACTTGAAAGATGACACCTAAACAAATTCACTTGCTATTTAGCTTTAAGAAAAATAATTTAAATTTTTCATCTGAGAAACTGCTGGTAAACTTTGGCCTCATGTATTACCTGTTTTATGCAAAGATTTTCAGACTCCTTTTTCTCACTTTTTTCTTTCTTAAAAATCAGTTCACGCCAATAGCATCGTTGCTAAAAGAGTTGACCTGGCAGCACTAAACAGTTTGCAAGCTTGGATGTATAGCTACCTTCGACTTTTAGACCAGTTTGTACAATTTTCTTGGTCACACCTAAGATGGTTATGCTTAAAATTATGTTAGATCAAACATTTACATCGTTCCATGAGATGGTTCAATGGCAAAAGTATACCTGGTTAAAATGCAACTTAAAAATGCAGTTGTTTTCGAAATTCTCCTTGCGCAGATGCTAAACTTTTTCCCATTGCGCACTCCTGTTTTTTGAGCTTGCGGCACTCTCTCCGTGTTCAGAGACATTCATGGTTCAAAAGCTGCGCAAGCATTTACAGTACCGCACAGCACCAAGAAAAGTTAAAGCAGAAAAGGTAAAGTAAATAGAGATTTCGATCTGCTGTACTCACACCCCATCGCTTGATTTACTTTACTTTCAGGGCACGTTGCTATTCATCGAAGATCACTCGTATCAGCCCAGCACTGGTAAACAGCAAGAACTGGCAACAATGGATGATGGTGGTCTGCCTCCCACAATCGAGGAATATTATCCCCGTCTAGACATTCGTACCAAGGACCAGCTTTACATTCTCATAGTTAATCTTCCAGGTATTTCATCTGCCCACATTCCAGATTTTTATACTAAGCTTCGGGGATATGTTTGTAATTGCAGATGGTCATTGTGGGTATAAACACATTTCTGTAGGATTTGCAAGGAGAGATGTGAAATTGGAAATCGATAGCCGAGGAATTCTCATCATGAGAGCGGAGAGACGGTTCCAGCGGCCTGGTCTTGCGGTGCTCAGTAGGCAGAAGAAAACTGGGGAAGTATGCCAGATTTTCAAGAAAGCAATCTTCATTCCTGATAATGTGGATTTGGATTCAGTTGCAGGCAGGTTTCGCAAAGGGGCACTGTATGTCATTATGCCTAAGCTGGGACCTGGTGATTTTAGATGGATTGAAGTAGATGAGGACCAGATTGATTCATCCAACTTGATAACCGATGTTTTCATTGACGATGAGTCTGAATCTGGGCTTCCCAGTGTTCCTCCAACTCCCCCGGAACCAGAAGAGCCTGAAGAAATTATAAACGTCTCAGAACCCCCATCACCATTACCAGAACCTCCTGAACAACAGATTTTGCCAGAAGAACCGCCACAACCAGAGTCACCTCCCTTCGTTGAGAAAGAGGTTTTGCTAGAAGAACCACCACAACCAGAGCCACCTCCTTTTGTTGAGAGAGAGATTCCGCCAGAACCACCAAAATCACAACCTCCTAAGCCGCGGATTTTGCCAAAGTCTCCACAACCTCCTGAAGAAAAGATTTCAGTGTCTCCTGTTCCTACAACGCCTCCACCAATTCCATCTCCAGCACCAATATCAAAACCAGAACCATTACCGGAACCCGAACCTGAACTTGAACCTGTTTCACCGCCGACAATGGCCCCAGAACCAGAGCCATGCCCTGAACCGGAACCGGAACCAGCACCATTACCTGAACCTGAAACAGAAGCAGAACAAGAGCAAAAACCTGATTCTGAACCGTTACCTGAATCAGAAAAAGAGTCAACACCATTACCGGAACCTGAACCCGAACATGAACCTGTTTCACCGCCCACAATCACCCCAGAGCCAGAGCCATGCCTTGAATCAGAACCGGAACCAGCACCATTACCTGAACCTGCATCAGAAGCAGAGCAAGAACCTGATTCAGAACCGTTACCTGAATCAGAAAAAGAGCCAACACCAGCACAATTACCTGAACCCGAATCAGAAGCAGAACGAGAGCAAGAACCTGATTCAGAACCGTTACCTGAACCAGAAAAAGAGCCAACACCAGCACCATTATCAGATTCAGAACCGGAGCCAGAGGTAAAGCCAACACCAGCACCATTACCGCAACCGGAACCAGAACAAAAGCAAGAACCTGACCCAAAACCATTACCTAAACCTGAGCCAGCACCATTACCAAGAATTGAACCTGAACTAGAACAAGCACCTGAACCTGACTCAGCACTGTTGCCAGAACCTGAACTTGGAGCTGAACCAGAGCCAGAGCCAACACCAGCACCAAAGCCAGAGCCAACACCAGCGCCAGTACCGGAACCTGACCTAGAACCAGACCCAAAATCATTACCTGAACCTGAACCTGCCCCAGCAACATTGCCAAAACCTGAACTTCAACCTGAACCAGAACAAGAGCATGCTTCACCACCCCCAGTGGCCCCACAACCAGAGTCAGTTCCAACACCGGAACCATCACCAGAACCAGAAACAGAACCTGAATCTGAACCTGAACCTGCTGCACCACCGACACCAGCTTTAGAAGAAAGTGATAAGGAGAAGGCAGAGATACACGAGGGCAAAGTTCGATCTGGTCCTTCCCGGTTGATAATAAATCTCCTTGTACCCCTTGGAGTATGTATTCTGGCCTGTGTGATTGCTTATTCTCTCCGCAAACGCAGGAGCCACAAATCGCTCAAACGCTAAAGATGAAGTAGGAAGGCCACTCTGAGTGGGCTTTGGAAGTTTGCTTTGGATGGTTTTTTTCTCATGTATGTTGTTATGATGGATACTACTGTCTTTATTATTTGTGGCAAATGTTTGTGTTCTAATTCGCCAGTGATAGTTGCTGGTCGACCTGTTACGGATAATGAAATATACGACCGAAATGGTTCTTGGACAAAGTTCGGTTCTGTGTTTGAAAGAAGAGTAAAAAGCTTCTTGGACAAAGTTCGGTTCTGTGTTTTCTTCCAATGTCATCAATGATCGATGATTTCAAAGGCCTGAAATGCAGGTGACTGTAATATTAGCGTAGGAAAATGTAATTGCATTCCTCGTCTACTTGTACCTATGTTATTTTGTTAAAACTTAGCTTTAAATCGAGTTAACTTTGGATGAAACCAGCGAAGTAGATTCTTAAGTTTACTTTGTTTAATTTATTTGTCTTTTACCGATTACCATAGTACGAAATGCAGTTGGTGGGAATCAAACTAACGGCCTTTGCTTCACGGGAACCGGCTGCTCTGCTGGTGGCAGCTGAGCCGTTAACTTGCCCAATGACCTAGAAAGATTAGGTTACATTGAAATGAAATTGCATTCATTTAAATGCGTTGGCTTGCTCCCTCTTTTTAGCAGAAGGCACTGAAATTGCTTGATCTCAGCGTATTTGCCAAAAATGCCCTTAGGCTGGCCAAGTAGCTGATAGTGATAGGCTTTGAACCTAGGATTGGAGAGTGCATGTCTTCTCAAGTTGGCAAAGAAGTGTTGTTACTCAACTTTGAATTTAGGACTAGGGAGTGCTAATCTTCTGATCCAATTAATTGAGCTATAGTTCTTGTTCTTGGCTCACTAGACCTAGAGACCTATAATAAATTTCTGTAAAATTCTTTTTAAGGTATCGATTATATGTCCTGGCATATAGTTATTCTTTTGGGTTAACACCTCCAATTGGAGAAAAAGCATACTTTGAAATTCATATGTACAAAAGAATTATTATACATAGCATGATAGATATATAGCTAAATGATTTGGAGAAGTAAAATGCTTTTATAAATATAAAGGAATTTATTTTTGTAAGAAAATTAAATATCGGTGTTTTGGTTTCAATTTTTTATAACATTGTTCTTCAAATCATGGGTTTAGGAAAAGTTGTGGGAAGTTGCCACTTGTTTGCAATGTGGGTGTGAGTCATGTTATTGTACCTACTTTGGCTTTGTCTACATAAGTCAAACATTCAGGTACATTTCCTAGTTTCAATGACTCAAGTCATCTCCAAAGGGCCTAGTTTCAATGTCCTACATCATTAGCAACATTGTGTGTGATCATCATTTCTAACATGCCCTAAAATTTAATGTCTCACATCACTTATGATATCATTTTTAGTTGCTTGTCTTCCAAGCTTTAGTTTTGATGTTCGACATCATCTCCTACATTAATCTTGACTTGTTTTGACATTAGCTTTAATGTCCTCAACATCTAAAGTCAATTCTATCTTTCAATGTCTGCTATACCTACATATGTTATTTCTCCTATCCATAAGCTTCTAGAAATTTTTATGGGCCCCAATGTATTGTTCCTTCACGATCTACAAGGCATTTCTCGCTTATAAATAGGAGTATAACCCTAATTAAGAAAGTGTTAAACATTAATTGGAACTCTTAAGATAGAAAGAGAGCTTCTTTTCCCAAAAAAAAGAACTTCTAATAACTGTCTCTATGAGCATCAAGATCTCTATGTGCTTTTAGCCACATCAGAGTTTCTAATTCCCTCTCACTTTTCCTACTAACACATTGTATCCCCCATTCTGTTGTCATCCTAACACATCGTAAATTTTATTAGATCTAGATTCATGCATCTATTTGATTCAATCCCTTTTTCTTTGATTTGCTAGTTCTCATCTACAACAGCTTCAATTTTCTAGTTGAGATCTTCATTAGGCACACATATCAAAGAGAAACTAGGATAACACATTTTCTTGTCAGCTACCTTTGATTCCTTGATCTCATTTCCTATATCATCAGTGCTTTCTTTCAAGTTCTCTTCCTAGTTATTTATGTTAAATCTTTCAACTTTAAGAATTATTCAATGTTTCAAGCATATTCTTTTATGTTCATTTTGGCTAATCTAGAAGTGAAGTTTTTCTATGATTCCTCATATCTAGTTTCATTCTATCAATTGCTTCTTTCTTGGACCTAATCTACATGATTTGGTTTCCTTTGACTATGTGACAATAGTAATATTGCATTAACATACATTATTTTCCTACAATGCATTGTTCTACTATAATTGCTATTTCATGCACTTTCATTACTTAGATTTAACTTGTGTTTGGCAAAAACATAACTTTGGTTGTTAACCTCTTTCCAACAATCTACAAATCCCCTTTCGATTTGAAGAAATATATTTGAACCATTTAGTGGTTGTGAAATGCTTGTCTTATTTCATGTAAGGTTGTTATGAATTTGATTGCAACAATTCTTACTACAACACATATCATCAGATGTCAAATTCATAAAGCAATAGCCACAAGTCCATCGCTAGGTAGCATGAGTCAATTTTTCTTGATCATGACACAAATGCATGTAGAGTGCAAGTCACATTCTATGCAAAAACCAACTTCCTAAGACCATTGAGAGTTACAGGGTAAGGTGGTGCAAATAGTAATGCCTTTTATTTTTCTTAATAATACCTGGTCACAATGGAATCGCAATGAGTCATAACTTTGTTTTTGGAAGGAGTATTTTTAGAGATACAAGACTCTTTAAAAATGTCTTGAAGTCCTCTATTACCTACAATAATTGAAAGTTAGAGGTGGTCTTTATCTTTTTTAATTAGGGCATAAACTTTTGAAGTCTTTGTGACTATTTAACTTCTTTATTTGGGTGTTTGGAGGAAGAGGATGCATCCAAACATTATCTTCAGACTTGCATCAGACCTTGGAGTGATTACAAGTCTTTGTGAGTAATTATAAGTAATGTGAGTTACATGAGAATGGATGAGAATAACTGTGCATAAGTGAGTATAAAATTGAGAGTTATGTGAGTAGATGAGATTCTTTACTTCTCTTTGAGAACTAAGCCAACATGCAATGAATTCAATTCAATTTTGAAATCAAACTTTAAAAAGGAGTACAAGACTATCTACTTATCATATTTGATAAGGGCCACATTATACATCATAAGGCTAAGTTAATTTTGGTCATATACATGAAATTTAACTTTTTTAATAAGCATTTGGGATTAAAATTCATACACTCACCTATCATATTCTTCCAACTTTATTTTGGAAAGACATGTTCCTTCAATTTAATCCTCCTAATTTTTTTAAGAAAAAATTTCTAGCATATGTAACATAGTAAATATTTTATAAAATGCATTAAAACTCAAGCAATTAATTCATTTTGCATAACTACTTTAATGCAACTTATATCTTCAACAATTCCTCTTCTAGGGGACATGGGATGATGCAAGATTTCTTCTTTGACTTCAAATTTATATTGAGGCATGAGTCACCCCTCTATCTTCTTCATTGCTTCCACAACATTTATTCTTCTTCTTTAACTTTTTTCTTGTTTCTACTTCTTTACTTTTATTATTGAGCTAGAGGTGGTATATTTTCTTCTTCTTTTATTGATATTGAATTATCTTCAAGGCTCTTGGCATTTCTTCTTCTTTAATTTTAACATCTTTTGCAACTTTAGAAATTTGATCATGATTGATTTTTCGTTGTAGTTGCATCACTTCAAGCAAATAAATTTGATTGTCCAACATCTTGGATTTCAATATCATACATTGTTTATTTCATATTATGCAATAATTATCTAAAAGATTCACATTGTTGCCCATGTATGCAATTTTCCCTAATAATATAATGGATTAGATAGCTTAATGAACATAGGAAACATCATGGACAATAATTTCATGGTAATTTTTAAGAGTGAAGAGTACTTTGCTAATGTCTTTAATCTCCAATTGATTCTCATTACCTACTTTATTACTTCCAAGGCATTTGTACTCTTTAAGCTCAATGATATCTTCTTTATTAAGTATTGTATAGTTTAAACATCCATTATCAATTATTCAAGCATAAGTTGACAAGCTTCTTTCCATGTTGAATGCAACAAAATTTAAGTTCATTTAAGAAGTTAAGTCTAAGGTCTTCACTTGTTTTAATCTAATTTTCATTTATCTCATGTTCTTTAATTTTTGAATTATTCATGTTAAAGAATTTAGGAGGAAATTCATGCTTAAACCAACACTTAGCTTCAATATGGCCCTTCTACTATAGAGATCATTTTCTTAATATGAAAATTAAAGAGAAATTCATAAAACATAGAGAAAATCTACATAATATTTTTATTGACTTGCAAACAATATATAATATAGTATCTAAAGATATTATTTAGTGCACCTTGCAAAGGAAAAATACCTCTAATATATATATTAAAGTGATTCAAGACATATATGAAGAAGCTACTGCAAGAATTAGAACAATTTACAAAAAATACACTTGATTCTCTAATCATAATAGGTTTACATTAAAGGTTTGTACTTAACCCCTGCTTATTTATTATTGTTATGGATAAATTAACTAATAAAATATTGGATGAATACCTTTTGTATTTATGATATTGTGTTGGTGGATATATCTCAAACAAATATTTATCCTAAAATGAAAAATTAGAAATATGCTCTAGAATGAAAAGACTTAAAAATTAGTAGAAGTAAGAATACATGAGAGACCATCATTTATTGTGATGATAAGGTGTTTGTTTCTCAAGTTGGGAGACATGGGTTCAAGCTCTAGTACAACAACTCGTAAAAAGGTTAGGCTTTTGATCATCCACTAACCCTCCCAAGACCCACTTGACAAGATGAGCATTAAGGATCTAGGTGATGATCATTTAAGATAGAATACATGGAATATAATTTAAATAAAATTAGAAATAGTGATGAAACTAAAGTAACAATTCAATAATAGAAATCATATCACTACAAGTAATTTCACTAACTAGGATCAATATTTGAATTAGATGGTAAAATTAATAAATATGTAAGAGATATGATTGAGGCAAGATGATCAAAATGGAAATAATCTAGTGGTGTTTTATACAATCAAATAATTCTAATAAATTTAAATGAAAAATATTGTACTATAATAGCTATGCCTACTATTTTATATGGTGTGAAATGTTAGGTTGTAAAAGAGAGGCATGAACAACAATTTAGTATGACAAAAATGCAAATGCTTAGGTAGATGTTGAATGTGACAAGAAGAGATAAATTACATAATATAAACATTATAAGAAGGCTTGAAGTAATTAAATCAAATAGAATTCCAATGTTTCAATCTCCTACAAAAGCTTCTTAAGATAAAATTGATAAAATTATTTGTCAATTTCTATAATCTACTAAGCAAAATAGGAAAGGATTTTCAAGAGTTACTTGGGTTATATGTCCCACAAATAGAAAAGATAAAGGACTTGACCTCATTAATTACGATAAATAAGGTTTTTCTTTCTTAGCAAATTGGATTACAAAATGCATTGATGTAGATGATCTTTGAATGTTTCTTGTTAGAAATACACATATATAAGGAAAATCTAAAAATAATAGTGTTGATCTATCTCAGATTTTGGTGGCATAAAAACTAGACAATGAGGAAGTGTGTCTAGTTGCTCATGTATTTCAGGGATTAAGTAGCTTGATAAGTACCACTCCAAGGAGGGAGTCAAGCAAGCTATATCAGCAATTCCATGACATGTAAAGACAAGGACTGATCATCTTTTCTCAACCCCAAATATAGGCTAGATGTATAGATTGATAATAGACTAAGTTCAAAGGTCACTCTTCTTTGAGCCTAGACATGTAAGATCTAAGTCTAAATGTCCCAATGTTGAACGTCCAAGACTAGAAGTTAGGCATTCCAATTGTAAACATCTAAAACTCTAGTATGGATGTCCAAGTAAAGCTTGTGTTAATGTAAGGGTGGAAATCTAAATCTTCTCAAAATGGCTAGCCTAAAAGTCAACCTTTTTAATGTGGACATCCAAGCCTTGAATGGGATGTCCATGGTAGCCATTGGAAAAAATAAAAATAAGTCATTTCTCCAACTCCAACTTAAAGTAGAAAACTTGCATGGAAAGAAGCCTATTTATGAAAGTGTTTAGATCCATTTAAAATACATGCATAATAATCCAAGAAACATGCATTATAATTTAAGCATTATATTGGGTCTTGGCTAAGATCTACAAGGGCTTGGAAGGTTGATTTGGGAGCTATACCATCATAGCCACATTCTTCTCCCAGGGTTTGATTCTATTGACTACATAGATCCATTATTCATTTATTATCTTGTTATGTATGAGTGGATCTAGATTTATGGCTTCTTGTTTCATTATCAGAGTATAAGCTAAATCAGTGTATATTTTTTTGAAAATATCTCTATTTATACATTCTTTCCATGGTTTTTTATTTTGAGCTCTACAAAGTGTATATTGTCTTTACAAAGAAATCTACATTAAAATCCTAAGGGGTTCAAGTGTTTAATTCTTTGTATCAACCCTGAGGGAGTATGTGAGTATGTCCTATAGGAGCACCACAATGTGCTGTTTGACCTTACAAGTTTCTTGGGAGTCTTGCAGAATACTAAGATCATTTTTCACCCGATGAAAATTTTGTAGCATCCAAGAATACCATAATGATAACCTTAGTTACATTTTAAATTTAAGTGGATGTTATGGAAATGTGCTTTACCACACATATTGATAAGTTCGTTCTTTTGCACATTTGATTTTCGAAGTTTGATTTAAAATTTGAATTTTTATTATAACTTATTCATCCTTCCCTTTCTGAGCTAACTAAGTCAGAAGTGATATTAGAGCCTGGTTACTCATTATTTCCTAAATTTAACAACTTGGTGAAAATGGAAGGGCAACAAGGAATATCACTTGCATGACCACCTCTTTTCAATGGTACTAGTTATGCTTTTTGGAAAGGTCAGGTGTAAATGTACTTAAAACCTTTTGAGTTTGATGTGTGATAGAGTGTTAATGATGGATACATAATACCAACAAGGAAGCAATCAAAAATAGAACTAAGATGACAAGAAAGCCTTCATGAATGCTTTAAGAGTCAGAAATGCTATGGCTTCTCATTTGACACAAGAGGAGTATAATCAAGTTAACTATTGCAAGATAAACAAGGAAGTTTGGGATACCTTAAAAGAAACCTATGAAGCTATTAAGGTGGTTAATTTAAGAATTTTAAAATGAGAAATGAAGATAGTACTCATTAACACTTTAATTGGGTATGTGATCTTATCAGTTTCATTAGAGGGATAGGTTAAGATCATTCTAAAAGAAAAGTTGTTGATAAGATTTTTAGAACCTTGAATCCTAAATACAAGATGAAAACGATTACCTTGGAAGAGATAAGAGATTTTGATACTTTAAAATTTGAGAAAATTGGAAGTGCTCTTACTGCTAATGAGATGACTTTAGTTGAGGAAGAAGTACTCAAGGATGATCCAATCATTCTCTCCTTGAATCAAATAATAGTTGGCAAGAGCAAAAAGTCACAAAGTTAGACCTTCCTATATAGTGGCAATGTTGATCTTAATGATCCAAAGTTGGCATTACTCACCAAAAGAGTTAGTGGGATGATCACTAGCCAACCCAAGAAAGAATGAGAAAGAATAATAAATAGGCAACTAAGAGGTAAGCCCTCCAATAAAGTATCAAGGCTCACTTCCCCTACAAATATTATGAACATTATTTTTTTAATATGCAATGAACAAGTACACACTGCCTAAAAATTTTCAAGTATCAATAGTTTGCAGGTTGAAGTTCAACCAAAGAAAAAACGGAAATTCCTTATTAGCAAATTGGATGAAGAAGAAGAAGCTAGTAAAATAGAAGTAGCGGAATATGATACCTCTAATACTTATCTAGTATGCATGGATATAGCTTCCTGAATATAAGAAGATGATGGCAACTCAAGTGACAAAAAAAAGAGACCAATACCATCAAAGAAAGAGATGAATATCTTAAGCAAAATCTTGAAAAATTACAATAGATTTATCTTAAGTTTAAAAGAAAGTTACACCAACATGAGTTAAAGTATGAACATGAGAAAACTCATGTTTAACCCTAATAAGCAAATTCATGGCCCTTAAGGCTAGGATTGGTAAGCTAACAGTTGAATGAGTCTTTAAAGATGTAGGATCATAAAGAAGAATAACTAAAAAGCATCAATGCCTCACTCCTACAAGAAAGCACCCTACATAGAAAAGAGATTGAGAACTTATGTAAAAAGATAAATTATGAGAAATAAGTCATGAAAGGATTTGATCTTAACAAGACATTAGTTAATTATATACTCTAACAATAAAGACATCCAAATAGGAGTGGACTAGATGCAAACCCTTCATAAAAAAATACTCTAATGGATCCACTAATGCATGAAAAGTTACTTATCAAACTAGGTATATCCATTTCAATCCACCAAGATTCACAAGTTTCAAGTTTTTCTTTCACTATAGATAAGTTAAACACATGAAAGCTTAATACTCACATAGAAATCCAATATTTCAAAATACATCTCACTTGATCTCTATGAGACAAGACAACCATAATGTTCAAGATCATAAGACAAGGAGATCAATGATTAAAGACCACAAAGGAAATTATCAAGGATATAGAAGATAGAATCATACAAGGACCAAAGCATCAAGAAAGCAAGAGGTTAATAGAAGTCCAAATGGGAAGGTAAGTGAAGACAAATGACAACTCATTGTACATCACTACTTCATGTGATCTAAGTTTGGAGCATTCCCAACAAAGTAAGTTAAGGTGATAAAACATCATATGTCAGGCAACTATGTCAACGTGTCTCCATCAATGCAACTTTGTCAATGCATGGTTGTTGACACGTCTTTGGATGCATTGATGCATATGCATAATTTTGTTGTTTCTTGAAGCCTATATAAATATTCATACCATCCAAATTTAGACACCATTTTGTTAGTATTTGATGAGTCATCATCATTCACCTGCGTCAACGAGATCCTATCAATGCATGGTTTGCTGCATTGACACCTACATGTTGACACAATGGCTATTTTTACTTATAAATGTGCATGCATCCACCACATTTATGGCATCCAAACATTAGTTTCTAGACAAACTCTTGCATTTTTTTTCTAGAGTTAGAATATTTTCTAATTTCTTGTAGTAGGAGTGAGAAGTGTATAGATCTTTATTCGAGAATTAATGTATGTAAGCACTTCGATGTGAATGGTAATAAAGATGACCTTTCTTCATAAACCTTGCAACACTTGGACTTAGCTTAATGTTAACTTCATGCATTTATTATTCATGTGATTTACTTTAATGCATTCAATTAATTAATTAATTTTAAATAATCAATATGGATAAGTATGACCACTTCATGCATATGTTAACGCTTGGTAATCCCAATAGTGCCTAATGCTTGATAACCTAGTAGCGTTGCAACATGTTTGGGATGCATAAAAAAAGTGAGAATGAATGCTTATGTTAGGATTAGTTAAGCATTAGTTATTTATTAGATTAATTAAACACTTGATTAATTTATCATCAACACTTAGGCAAATTAATGAAAAATAAAAAATGATAAAAATCATATATCTCAGTTACACTTAACCATACCTTTGCACATCACAAGTGAAACTAAGAAGACAACGATCACATCCATTAGATTCACTACATAAACCCAATGTACTTAAAGAGCTAAAGTCTACAAAATCCAATGAGATTGCTTGGGGAATGTTAGTGATTTGTATGGTTGGATGTCGGGATTGCTCACTGCTCATCATTGGCATCATTGTCAGGGAACTTTAGTTAGCTACGTGTGCTACCTAGGAGTTAGTGAAATTATATAACAATGTTTTAATGAACTCAAAAGTTAATATCATTAAGAAAAATAATAATAGCAATAAGAGCACACTAGTTTTCTTTCAATCTAATATGGCTTCTTCTCACATGGGAGATTCTCTACCACCATACAAAGGCAATTCCAATTAGCAAAGGTGTGAAGGGTCAAAACCACTTGTGCCCGAGTAATGTAAAGTGGTATATAATCATCTAGATGAGTATGTTCTAAACTTTACCTTCATCCTACACTAGGATGAATAGCCATAATGGAGGAACATGGAGGACAACATTTTGTTGTCACCTAATCAATCAACTCCTATTATGCTACTTCACACTCTCATGAAATTGGGCATTATAGGGCTCAATGTAGAGTACATTGTGAAGGACCATGACTATTGGGATTCTCATCCCACTGAGGCACAATGGAAGAAAGATTGACAGCAAGAGGTTCACTATGAAGCATCAAAAAGGAAATGGTTCACAAACCCCTTATTCCTACTTGGCCAAAAGGAAGGAAAGGATCAATTCTCTGGGGGTTCTCAAAACACTAATTCTCCTCCTCTCTTCTTTGATGAAGGGGGCCCTAACTAGAATTTATAGTCCACTATAAAAAATCCTAGTTTAGGGAAAAACAAGTCCCATGATCATGGGGGCTCCAAAGGATGGAGTCAAGGCAGGAACATGGACAAGCACCATGACAAAGATAAATATGGTGATTGTGGTCGTGATTGTAAGGTCCGAAATCGTCGATTTCCGACTGGAATGAAACAGAAACCAAGAGATCCCTGGACGGGCACAGAAGACCCTACCTTCGCTTGAAGGCAAGCTAGAATTAATGAAGGCAGAGTACCTTGAATGGTCCGCATGCAGATCAGACAAGGATTTCCCCGAACGTACACCATTATACTATACACTGGGTTATACGTAAACGGCATAACTAATGTCGAATGTAGCGTAAACGTACAGGAACATAAACAATAAACATACAATAATGAATGAAAAACTGTAACAAATCTTAGCAAGAAAAGTGTGGCAATATTATTGCAAAATAAAAGTTACAATGCACTGGTCTAACGTAGTTGTGGATCTGACACAAGGCAGACGAAGAGCCCCGATGGATACGAAGGGATGATGGTGTTTTGGTTCGAACTGCAGGCACAGCGTAAAGGCTGTATATTCAGCGTGCAGGATTGAAGCCCAGCGTACAAATTTTTTGCTATGTTCTCTGGTTTCTCAGCGTCTCTGGTTCTCTCTATTTTTTTGTCTCTGGTTTGCTCAAAATTTCCAACCCCCGATCTAGTGAAAAATTGGGGTTTTTATACAAGCTTAGACGTGAGACTCAGGTTTGAGAGGGGATGATTGGCTACAGAGTGCTGGACTCTCGAGTCGGGTGACATGTGGCACGTTGACCGAGTGCGAAAGAATGAAATTTTACAAGTGTACAGCGTGCTGCACGCCAGCGTATACACGCTGGACGTATGACCTCGGCGTACAAACTTGATCAAAACAAAAGAAGTCGTTCGGCCTTTAGATTTGAATTCAGATGTCATGAAAGTGCTACCTGTGGATGTTCAGCTTGGTTGACCTTGATCTGACACAATTCTGGAGAGCTTAGATTGGTGTACGTTGTGCTACACATTGGACATACACCTTGTACATACTGGGCATATACGCCGGGCGTACACGTTGTACCTGCTGGGCGTATACGCTGAGTGTACTCGTTGCATCTGTTGGGTGTATACGCTGGGCATACGTGCTGCATCTGTTGGGCGTATACGCTGGGTGTGCACGATGTACATGCTCAACGTATGAACCCCAGAATGCGTGATGTCAACACCTAATGATTGCTCTGTTCGTGTGAGTTGATGCTTTGTACAAAATCTTGTTCTGAAGTGCTATTTCCATGCCGTCTTCAGGGGTTACATGCCGAGTGTATATGTCAGTCATACATGTTGTGCGTACATGCGAGGTGGTACACAAGGTGTGTACGTTGGGCGTATACGCTGTAAATGTATGCTGGGCGTATATGCTGTGAATGTATGTTGGGCGTATACGCTGAGAATGTATGCTAGGCGTATACGCTGAGAATGCATACTTAGTGAGGACTAAGTATCTTGAGCTCTGAAGTTGTCATGTTTAATAACAGATGTCGTCGTGGTCGTCTGCAGGTCCCAAGGAACTACTCCTTGTCAAGTTCGACTCTGCCTAGAGCTAGCTATGGAGCCCTCGAGCTTTAGTCATGCTGGGGAGCATCATGACTTAGCTCAATTCTTGTTGGAGAAGTACTAAGCTCAAAATTCTGTGGTGTTTCAATGACCAATGAAGAGGGAGCAGCATGCACTATTCTGGTGCTAGCCCTCCTTCCTCTTCACCTTCTTCATCCTCATCTTCTTCCTCCTCTAGCTCCAACCAAAGCTGCAAAAGATGAGACCATGAAAGAGGTGATTTGTGGGACAAAGATGATCGTAGGGCCCATTAGAATAGTAAAGACTAGTGGCATGGGAAATCAAGGAAGGCCCACTACCATGAACAAAGGAACAACGTGGGACAACATAGGCATCATGGCCATCATAGGGGCTATGACTATGATGAGACTTTTCTTACAATGAGAAACATGTTAAAAATTGCAAAGGCTACGAGAATTCCAATGAGGCATGTGAAAGATAGCAAAATAAAATGATTAAACATGAATAATATCCCCAAGTTCAAAGGGGAATACAATTCTAATCCATAAAATCATCTCCAAGCCTTTCACAATGCTTATTCCTTATAGAACATGGAAAATAAATGGAGAAAATTAAAGCTATTCCCTAGGAGACTCATCAAGGAGGCTGAAAGCTAGTACCAATCCTTAGAATCAGAATCAATCAAGTGATGGAGTACAATGCTTGAACTCTTCAATGACAAGTATCAAACATACTCCCAAGTATCTAATCTAAGAAAGAAGATCCAAGGGTGGAGATAAGAAATACATGATGCAGCCATGGGTAGATAATACTCTATTGCATAGATGCTCAAGCCATGACTTTTCTAAAAGGGAGTAGCTCCACCATATCATAGTTGGACTTAGAATAGAAACGAGGAGAACTCTTAGGGTCAATGCCTAAGGGAGACTTTTAGAATTAAGAGATCATCATATCCAAAGGCTAATTGAGAAAATGGACAAAGAAGAAGGCAAGTTGAGAAAAAGGAAAAGTATGGAGGAGTACAACTAGGACTCTTCCATCTAAAAAAGGGAGGTCTAATTTTGTGACAATGAAGAGGAGGCACCACTTGATGAAGTGGTGCAATGTGCGACCTTGCTAATACAAAAATCTATGTTTAAAATATCGACTAAGGTAGATAAAATATGGGATTCTTTAGATGAGAAGTTCCAAACTACCTTAGAATTATTGAAGAGTCCAAAAAATGAGGTAGTTGTTATGACCGAAGAAAAAGGAAGGAAACTGAACATGCTCATCAAAGGGGTAAGGGTAAAGCTATTGTCATTGAAGAGGTTATAGATTCTAAGATAAATAATGATGATGGATGTGACATATGCCAATACAAATATCTTAAGGGATGTTGCCCCATTATGTCACACTTGCAAGAGTCTATGATGTATGCGCTAAATCCTAGATTGGCAAGAAGGCAAGCACCCAAGAGGTTTCCTTATCCTCAAGGAAACTATAGGCACTTCCACCAAAAACAAGCTTATTATCTAAGTTAAGTTCCACCTCAACCTCATGAGCAATACTAGTAGTGGCAACATCCACAATCATGGGAGATGCCACCACCAAGGTAGCAGTATCTTTATCGACAACCAAGTCCATATGGATACTATGTTCAACAACTAATTTCTCCACATGACTCTTCAAGTCATGCATCTTTCCAACACCACTACTACCCTCCTATGTATTATAGATCTTAATCTCCAAGGAGGAATCCCCATCTTCATTTTACCCTCCTCATCCTTCTACACCTATACCTCCACCCTTAACTTAATTACCACTAGCTCCATCTATGCAAGGCAAAATTCTAGCCTAGCTGTACCAAAGAAATGTCACAAGGGTTGTTAACTTATAGTCAAATCCCCAGCCAAGTGGTTCAAAAAATAAGCCCCAAAAAATACCTTTCTTCCAAACCAATAGTCCTTCCAAGCCCTCACAAATACCTATGGTTGATGACCCTACTTCACCCTCATCATCTACAACCTTATTCAAGATTCCTTCAAACCAAACACCTCCTAAGGTCCATAGTATAATGTTGACCCATGCAGTCTAATTGGATAAAGGCTTACCACCATCCTAGGAAAAGATCTAACCCTTGGAGTTCCCTAATCTACTTGCAAATCACTAGGAATTAGCCATGTAAGGCTCTTCTAGACTTAAATTCTAGTATGAATTTGATTTTCCATGAAATGTATAAAGCTTGAAACTTGCCTCCTTTCAAGAAGAGCAACATTCATCTTAAGTTAGTAGGTTAGTTTATGACTATTCCCTTGGGATTGGTGGAGGAAATTATGATCACTATCTATGGCTGATCATATCCTACTAATTTCCTAGTGATAAAAGTTGAAAACTGTAAGGAGAACTTCCCAATCATCATGGGAAGGGCTCGACTAAGTACAACTGATATGCATTTGGGAATCAAAGACCTCTCCTTGGAAATTTCCAAGGAAATTGATTTTAGAAAGATTAAAAGGAAGCATGTTTTATGCATCACGTATAGTGACACAAGATGCAAATTCCTATGGAAATTATGGACCATGAAAAGTACAACAATCATAGCATGCAGGTAGTGTGCAAATGTGTCTAAAATTCAAAGGTGCTTGTATGCAGTAGCCACAAAATAGGAGGGCACCTAGTGGCTAATAATTGAACCTAAAAGTATCTCAAATTTATGCATGGAATAGATTGAGAACCTTACAAGTGCCTACATCAAAGGCATGGACAAGATGGAGTATATCCATTGCCATCTCTAATGAACCTGATTATACTAATTAGGGAGAGTTGGAGATCTCTAAATGTTTTAAACATGAGTCCCTTAAGTTAAAAACTCTACCAACCGGAATGGAATATGTTTTTCTAAAAAATGGCAAGCTAGTTATCATCAATGTCAGCCTTGGTCCCACACAAAAAAAGAAGTTGTTGGAGGTGGTCAGAAAATGGCCAACTTCCTTCGCTTTATCATATCCTAAACTCATAGGAATTGATCCTAGGATATACTAGTACCACATCTACACAAATCCTTCCAATAAACCAAAGAGGAAACTATAGTGGTGGTTAAACCCCAAATTGAAGTAGATAGTGAAAGAGGAGATTGAACAACTCATTAAGAAAAGGTTCATCTATCCCATTGCAAATAGAGATTGCATTAGCCAACTTGTGATAGTGCCAAAGAAAGGTGGAAAATGGAGGGTCTACATCGACTTCACTTTGTTGAACATGGCAACATACAAGGATCACTTTCTGTTGCCATTTTTGGACCAAGTGTTGGATACCATTTCTAGGCATTACTACTACAACTTTTTGGATGATTATAGTGGTTATAACCAAATTTAGATCGCACTAGAAGATCAGGCCAAAAAAACATTCATGAGTCCCTGGTAAACTTTCACATACAGAAAGATGTTATTTAACCTATGTAATGCCCCTGCCACATTCCAACACCTCGTCCTTAGCATTTTCCAACAAAAAATTAGAAATAGGGTGGAAGTCTTTATGAATCACTTCTCCACCTATGGGGCTACATTTGAGCAAGCCCTGGACCATCTTGAGCAAGTGTTGAAAAGCTGCATGGAGACAAACATTAGGCTCAAATAGCAGAAAAGCTACTTGATGGTTTAAGAACACATTGTATTGGGGCACAAAATTTCAAAGGGATCAAGCTCAACCCTAAAAAAATAAGGTTCATGCAAGGAATTACTAGAGAGCTAAAAATAGTTAAAGATGTGAAGTTATTCCTTAGACACACTAGCTACAACTATCAATTCATTGAGAATTTCTCTAAGATTACCAAACCATTGGTGGAGTTGACAAAGAAGGATGCTTCATTTGTCCAGACAAAGGAATGAGAAGCTGCATTTCAACAACTCAAGAAAAAGCTCATAGAAACTCTAATTCTACAAGCACCTGATTGGTCCAAGCCCTTCCACATCATGATAGATGCATCCAATTATGCCTTAGGAGTCGTGCCCATGTAGTTGGATGATCAAAAATGTCCTTACTACATCCATTACATGAGTAGAAGCATTGTGGATGCACAATTGAACTACACCACAATAGAGAAAGTACTAATGGAAGTGGTGTTTACCTTGGAAAAATTCAAGTACTATGTGCTTGGGTACAAGGTGTTTATTCACATAGACCATAGTGCAATCTAATTCCTAATGAATAAGCCAACGATGAGTCCCCATGTCATATGGTAGCTAGTGATCATGCAGGAATTCAAACTCACTATGGTAGATCAAAAGAAGATTGAAAAATTTGGTCGCTAATCACTTATCTCAGTTGAGATGGGATAACAAAGAGGAGGAGAGCCCACTTTCAAATCAGTTTCCTGATGAACTTCTCTTTGTTGATGCTATAACTAAACAAATGCCCATTGTACCCAATTGGTATGATGGCATTCCCACCTACCTGCTCACTTAGTAGATGCCACAGGAGTGGGTCAACAAGAAGAAACAACAATTTCTTTACTAGTCAAAATGCTTCATGGAAATCAATGGACACCTTAACAAAGTGTGCATTGATGTCTTGGTTCATTGGTACGTACCTAATGCTAATCAACTAAATTTACTCCAAGATGCTCATGAGGGCCCTTGTGGGGGCCACTATGCTGGGAGACATATAGCCATTAAAATCCTCATGGCATGGTATTACTGGCCAACACTTTTTAGGGATGCTTACCACTTCATCCACTCCTATGAACACTGCCAAGGTGATGGTGGAATGACCACTCATATGAAAGGGCCACAATAGTGGATCTAACCACTAGAGCCCTTCGACATTTGGTGCATTGACTTCATGGATCCCATCACTCTCATGTCAAATGGAAAGGTGTACATTATAGTCATTATTAACTATTGTATAAAATGAGCAAAAGCTGTAGTTGTAACTAAGTGCACATCTTCCACAACTACTTAGTTTGTACAACAATATGTTTTAAACAAGTTTGGGGTACCATGTGCACTTATTTCTAATAATGGAACTCATTTTATAAGCACTACCTTTTGGAAGCTCACACAACACTTGGGGGTTGAACATAAATTAACAACACCATACCACCCTCAAGCTAATGGTCAAGTAGAGGTTACAAATAGGGAAATTACAAAAATACTAATAAGAACCATTAGTAAATATAGAAAGGACTAAAGCACAAAATGCAATGATGCCCTTTGGACTTATCACTGTACTTGGAAACTTTCTATTGGCTACTCTCCCTATGAGCTTCTGTACGGGAAATTACCAACACTTCCAACTCAAACAAAGCTTTGTACACTATCAATAGCTTGTGACCTTGACCTTGACCTACATCTCGCATAAAAAGAAAGACTAATGAATCTCAACTTGTTAGATGAGAACCAACTAGTAGCCCTATCATCTAATGAAGTGCACAATGCATTCAAAAAACAAAAACATGATCTTAGAATCATAAAAGTAAAATTTCAACTAGGAGATAGGGTCCTGTCCTAGAATCCCACACATGTGCCACAAAGAACCAAGTTCCAAACGTTGTGGGAGGGGCCTTATATTATCTATGAAACCTTTACCTATGGGACCTTGTTAATATACAAACAGAAAAGCCCAAACAAAAAATTCACTAGTCAACATGCAACAAATAAAGTCCTTCCATGGACCCAAAAGAGTTAGTAACCAAAATACCTCAATCAATGGACATGCGCACTCAAATTTTCAAATCTTCTCCTTCCAACTCAATCTTGCGGGAGATGGCCATCCATGTTGATCAAACATATGGCTCCTTGGTGTTTTCCTTTTTATTTTACACCATTTGTAGTACATTTTTCCTTTCTTAAATAATTTACACTTTTATGCTTTTCGTATGTTCTATTTTTTTTCTTTATTGTTGCCAGGACTAAGTGCAACTACAGTTGTCAATTGATGGGGGTTTGTACTATAAAGTTATTTAATTGCTAATGTCTAGATTCTATCTTTGAATTTTGGCATTAATAACTAAGACATGATTTCTTTTTCATGATAAGAGGTAGTGAATCCATGTCATCCACCCATTTACAAAAATCTATGGTATTCCCTTGTTTTGGAAATATGTGGTCCCTTCTTAAATGAAACTTTTAAAAGAACTTGTGACCTTGGTAGTTTCCAAACTTGGGAAGGATTAAATTGATAGACAAGGATGTGACTTCAAGGAGATTTGATGCTCTTTGTACTTGCCTACCCTCTTGCATGCATGAGCATTTTCATGGATTTCTCACCATTCCGTTGTTGACCAATAACAAGAAGTTAAGTCTTTGCATGATGTAGTTTCCATTTGAAGAAAACAATAATGGAAATTCAAAGCACATCCCTTAGACAAAAGAACTAGCTACAAGCACTAGTTATGGGACTAGAAATACATGTTACCCATGCCTAAAGGTCCCCTCTAACTAAGGCCCATCTCACTTCCTACTTCTCTTTTCTTCCCTTTTAGGAATGATGATTGATCTGTGGGGATGCTCTTGTTCCTTGAGAGGGTGGACTAGTCTTAGAGTGTTAATGTGAATTCACTAAAAGTGGTTGGTTTTAATTCAAACTAAGGATGGATATTATCAGGTCATAGATGGATGTTATCAGGACTTCATGTAACCAAGATATGGGACTTGATGGCCAGTGAGGTACCCCTATGCCCAACCATATGTATCACCAAGGCATTCACACATAATCTAATCAAATTTTGTGGATTTCTAGTCTTCTCATGCATAGGATTCAATCTAGAAGGTGAATTTAATTATGGAACAATCATTGTCTTCCCAACTACACTTGTGAAGCTCAATTGTATGGTTAAATGCAATTGAGGCACATGATTTTTATTATTTTATATTTTGTTCACCTAAGGTTAGATTGAGAATAAATTGATTAACTAATTCAACTAATTTAATTGCTAATTAATAACTAACTATCCTAACATAAGCATTCAGTCCCACTTTCTATACACATCCTAAACACGTACAACACTATTGGACAACCAAGTGTTAAGTGCTACTAGGATTACCAAGTGTTATACACATGTTCAAAGTGGTCGTACTTATGTGTGCTAGTCTATTTAGCTTAATTAATCACTTAAAGTCTTAATAATTCTAGCTTAATTAATTTCTTATTTAATGAAAAAATAAATGCATAAATAAATTATTAAGCTAGTCCAAGTGTTGCAAGGTTTATCAAAAAGCTCATCTTTATTGTCGTACACACTATACTGTTCAGGTACAATAATGCTCGAATAAAGATTCGTACACTCCTCGACTCCTATTGCGGGCACTTAGAAAATTATTCTATCTCTTATGGAAACAAACTACAAGAATTCCACTACCAATTGAAATTCTAACCTCCATTAACATAGCTAGGGTGCCATATTTATGGACCTACTAGGATGCCATGTCAACGAGTACACATCAACATGGAAAATCCTACATCGACAAGATACCATCAATGAGGTCACATTGACGACATCTCATCAACACAGTCAACCGAAGACACTTCATCATACCCCCATGACTGAATGAAAACTCATCCTCAAGTTCTTTATAAAATTGGGAAGGTATGGAATTATTGACTGATACATGACATAATAAAACTAAGTGCTTGAGTGTACAGATCAACATTAATTACAAAATTATGATGTTCATGATACAAAATTGAATACCAAAACATAACTAAACAAAAATTGGATAACACATCCTCTGATGGCACAAAGATGGTTAAAAAGATCATAAGGTCCCAAGCAATGGAGGTTCCTAAGATTTCAAAGGACCTTCTCCTACTTTGAGAGCATGTAGTGGTTGAGGTAGCTATGGCTATCCTACTACAACTACCACTTCTGGTGGAAGGTGAAAGGCATCCAACAATGCCTTCATCTTTTTCTCCTTACTTTGGGGATCATTCATAATCCACATAGCATCACCAATGTGGGCTAGAATGGGGATATTCCATGAGCAAGGAATTACTAGAAACAAGTCCTTCACATTGACAAACTAGGTATCAAATTGCTTGCATTTGATATTAAATGCCCTAAGTGCATTTTGCAATTCTAGTAGTCATTCATCTTCTTGGCTAGGTACTTGATAGTTGATCTTTAATCAATGAACTTCACCTTGAGAACCTCAAGTTCTACATTTGCCACTGCAAGCTTTTGTGGTGCTTGAACTCTACCTTGTATAATAAGTATGAGCTAGCCACTTATTTCTCTAATTCAAACTACAATTATCCAGCAATTAGCATAGCTAGATTTGCATATCAAAGATTAGCAAACTCCATGTATTCTATCATCTCCTCAATCTACAACTCCTTCATGCAGATCTCTACTTTGTTATAGGCATCTATCCCATTAATGATAGGTTTCCATACCTCTCTTCCTTATTGGACTTGTTGGAGCATCTCATTTACATTCGCCTTCACCAACCAGATGTGTTTTTCATTAACTTCTTTCTATAGAACAACCTAATCTCTGTAATGATTTTCTACTATGAAATTTGAGAGCCTCTAATTTCTAGGTAGCTACTTT
This sequence comes from Gnetum montanum, assembly GCA_015680685.1. Lineage (NCBI taxonomy): Eukaryota > Viridiplantae > Streptophyta > Gnetopsida > Gnetales > Gnetaceae > Gnetum > Gnetum montanum. The sequence continues at coordinate 94,100 of MNCI01005867.1, forward strand.
GATTTCAGTATTTTGTGAAGAGCATGAGCCCTATCCATGAAGAGGTTTCCATTTTCTGCTACTAATCTATGCAGCTGAATGTTCACTCTAGCTAGCTGCTCCTGTTGTTAATCAATGAAATCTATCATCTATTGTTTTTACGCATCAACATTTCATAGGCAATGATTCTTTACAGTTAATTATACATTATCTTGCCTAGTCTAATCCAAGGCCTTTTGAATTTTATTCTAAGTGGCATCTACCAATGATCAATAGAACACCACCATCTCCATCGCACCCTCAACCCCTTTCAATCTTGTGTGAAGATGTTGAAGAGTTTCATCCTTCATCAATGTTGGGTTGAGGAATGTAGGGTCAACAATCTAGGCTCTTAGTTCAAAAACCTCCATAGCCAAGCATTCATTTAGCTCTATGGCTTTTTTAAGTTACCTTTCCAAAATGATGTTCTTGCCCCTTGCTTCCAATAGCTCCAACTGGGTTGCAATTATGTTGTCTGAAAAGTTGAAGATGTCTGGAATCAATTACCTGGTTCTCACCAGTCTATCTAGAAATTGTTCATGTTGTGTTTCACTCAGCTTATCACTTACTATCCCTACGGATGTCTACACATATTTAAGTGTATAGACATCTAGTACAAACACTGTATTTATGTTTAGTATTTCAACAATTCTATCAACAACCACCTCTATTATTGTCTCCGACCCCTGGTGCTGCATCACCAAAACTATTACTCCCTCACCCCCCTCCAAGCACACTAAAAAAGTAGTAGCATTCCCAAATATTTCTAGGAATTGTTATTATTTTGAGAGGGATACCATTACCTCTCGAGCACTAGAATTTGATCTTGCAGGCAACTAGATTCTTTGGGTCAAAAAGATTGGTCCACCTCCCTTCATCTAGTTAACTATTTAAGCCACTTCATTCAAGTGACTCATTACTGGCTAGTACACAGATGGATCATCACCATTCATTCTTGCTTGTTACCCATACTCACTCAAGAGCCATTCTCAGAGTTCACGCAACTGTTGAGAAGTTGTAATGATGTCCAACACTATTTGCTAAGTGGATGGTGGAGGTGGTGGTTGCTACTCCTCTTTTTAGATGACTTTTGCAAGGACTTTGTCCTTCATCATCTCTGTCCAACTACCAGATGGAGCACGTCAAACTTCATCATTTGTATAGCAAGTTATTCCTCCCCTCCAACATAGTTTTTGGATGAGACATGAAAAGGAAAGTATCTTCCTTTCATTTTTTTTCTCCTTAAAGCACTTTTCTATCTCACAATAGATTAGCTTTTGAAGATTAATAGGAAATTTTTTGCTTAGACTAACACATGCACAGGCAGAGAAGGCAATGATCTTGCTTGGCCTCATCGTTGGATTGAGGTGAAAGGAAAAAATCTTGTAGTAGATTCTCTCTATCGATGTGAGTGCACCAAAATCCCTACAGTCGACACCATAGCACCATTATATCCATTTCTTTTTGATGCTAGGGTCTTCCTGTATTAGAATCTTAGTGAGATTTTCTTTAGTTTCTAGCAACCCAAGTGCCTTTGAAATGGCCTACATTGAGTAGGACATTGAAATGTAATTTATCTTGACCGTTGAACCAGCTAGCCTATTATTCCAAAAGAATGTCTCTCCCATGTACCACTTCCTACTGGAAGTGATGATGGGCCACATGGAAGAGGTCTTTAATTGATCTTGTACTTCTTGAGGTGCTTGCTCCAAGAAAGGACCAAAATTTAACTCTTGGAGCACCATTTTCTAAACCTCCTTTGATTTGATCTACTTGAGACAAGCTTCTGTCAAGGTCACCTCAAGGTTTTCTTGTGGAGTTGGTGCCTCATCTCAATGGGATTACTCTGTCACTACTACTTGTTCTAGAATTTGATGAATAGATTCCACTTTGGGCTCCTCCCTAAGAGGTCTTGTAGCATGGGTTGCTGCTTATTTTTCTTAGGCCTATTCTTGGCCCCTTTCCATTGGTAGTCATTTTGTCCCATGGCTATGATGGTCCTCCTTCTTAGGTGTGCTTCCCCTTTAGTACCATCTATGATCACAACACATCCAAGGATTAGTATATATAATATATAACTTATAATGTTTTGATGCCTTGTCTCATCAATTAGTACACTTAGGCTAAGGTTGGACCATGGTAGATTGGCTATTTTATTAATTTTTAAGTTCAAAGTATTACCGAAGCTAGTTGGAAGGGTTTAACTTTTGTAATTTGATGTTCTCATGTTGGTTTCTTTGTTAAAACTTTGTGGGAGTTAGAAATATTTAGAAAAATTTTCTATCAAAAACTTTAGGTTTGTGGCCCCCACGACTAAGAGCTTACCTCCGATAGCTATAGGGTCAAAGAATAAAGTGATTTGGACAAAAAGTTAGGAAGATATGGCTTCTAAAAGGTTTCAGGCTCTAAAAACTACAGAAACTCCTCTAGAATTTGAAAGGAAATGTGAAAAATTTGAAGTGTGGGTGTGTATATATATACTATTTTTGTGCTACATCGATGAGGCCTCGTATAAGTAGGGGCTCCGTCAATGGGTATTTGTTTACGAAGGGTGTAAATAAAATTCTTTAACTTAAATTTCTCAAAAACTACATAGAGTTTTCTAATGAAAGTGGGGTCCATTGAATCTTATAAAAGCTAAAAATTTGATGGAATCATTGAAGAGGATTGTTGAGAGCTCAAAACTTGAAAATTTGGGTGGAGAATGTGTTTATTTAAAAAATTTCCTTAAGGAGCACACAATTGGATGCATCAGATGGGGCACACGAAGGTTTGGATTGTGGGAATGTCTAAGGATGAGATACTTAACTAACCTAGCCAAGAGATATGCAAGTGGGTCCTTCCCATAGTAGCCACATGCCCTTTTCTCCCTTACATAACCTCAACCTAAGGAGTTTGTGGATCCCATAGGTAATTAATGGTTACAAAAGTTAAGGACCAAAACCCAGAAGAATCTACCTAGGAATTTAGGCATGTCAAACCAACAAATCAAACAAGGACATGAATACCAATAGTGAGGTTAGTTATGAAAAGCATAGATGGATGAGAGAGAAAGTGGAATGCAATTCTCAATTAAGGTCAAATGAAGTCCCTCGTGAATTTTATAGTTAAATGACCTAATAAAATCCATCCTTAATCTAGACCAAAACCAACCACATTTAGTGACTTCGCATTGCCACTCTAAGACCAGTCCACCCCCTTGAGACATAAGAGTGCTCCCACAAATCAATCACCATTTCTTATAGAGAAGAAAATAGAAGTAAGAAGTGAGAAAGAACCTTAGTTAGAGGGGACCTTCAAGCATTGGTAACATATCTTTCTAGTCCCATAACTAGTGTTTGTAGCCTATTATTCTATCTAAGGGTGTGCTTTGAATTCCCATCACCATTTTCTCATTTTCTTCTTATTTTGTTTTGTGTTTGTTTTCTGTTTAACATGGAAACCACACCATGCAAAGACTTATTCAACTTCCCGTTATTGGTCAACATGAAATGATAAAAAATCCATGAAAACACTCATGCACCCAAGTAAGTAGAAAGGTATAAAGAGTATTGAGTCCCCTTGAAGTCCCACCCTATTCAAATCCTTGAATCCTTTCCAAGTCTAGAAACTACCAAGGTCACAAGTTTGTTAAAGTTTTAATTAATGAAAAGGGACCTCATACTTCCAAAACAACAAAAACCATAGAGTTTGTGGATGGGTGGATGTCGTGGACTCACTGCCTATTCCATGAAAAAGAAACCATGTCATAGTTATTAGTACAAAAATTCAAAAATAGAAACTAGCCATTAGTAATCAAAAATAATAAGTACAAACCACCATTAACAATAGCTACAACACCATTGTGTCCTATTGGCACAAAGCACTTTATTAGCAAACATTTAGAAAATCACACCCAAAACAAATGAAATTATACAAGAAAGTATAAAACATTCAAGAAAATCAAATGTACCAATGATGGTGTAATACAAAAAATGGTGTAAAATAGAAAAAGTATAAAACAAAAAGGTGTAACATAAAAAAAGTATACAATAAAAATTTGTAAAACAAAAAATAGAAAAACTGAGTTGTGTAAATAGTGAGCATGGATGGCCATCTCCCCCATGATTGAGTTGGAAAGAGGAGATCTAAAATATTGAGCAAGGTTGTCCATCCGATGATGTATTTGTTGCACTGGCTTGCTTGGGCTCGTGAAAAATTTTTATTTATTGAATGTTAACCAACTATTTCTTATTTGGGATTTTAGGTTTGTAGATTATCATGGCCTAGAAAGGAAAGGTTTCATCAATTTTATAAGGCTCTTCCCACAATGTTTGAAATTTAGTTCATTGTGGAACATGTGTAGGATTCCAATAGAGGACCTTATCTCTAGGTTGAAGTTTCGCTTTTCTTATTCTTAAGTCATGTCATTTTTTGCTAAATGCATTGTGTACTTTATTCAAGGATAGGGCCACTAATCAATTTTCATCTAGCATGTTAAGGTTGATCGGTCATTCTCTTTGTGCTAGACTCAGGTCAAGATCCAAGTCATAGGTTGTTGAAAGTGTATGGAGCTTGAACTGAATAGGAAGTGCTGGTAGTTTCCTGTACACTAGTTGATGAGTTTCAGTCTATTACATTAACTAAGCCACTTCGACATGGTCTATTGCATTGACACAGTCTCGTTGATGTAGGGATCTATCTTTATCTATAAACATGTGCTCACCAGTCACATTTATGGCATCAATTTTCATAATAGTAGTGGAGCTCTTGTAGTTTGTCTATTTGAAAGATAGAATATTTTTCCTGAGTGCCTGCAATAGGAGTCATTGAGGCAAGGTTCACTGGATCACACTATAAAATACAAAACCATAAAAATCAAACTATAAAGTCTACGAAATTTGACTGGATCACACATGAACACTTTGTGATTTGTATGGTTGGACATAGGGGTACCTCACCGCTCATCATTGGCACCGTTGTTGAGGACTTTGTTTGTTGAATGTGCATTATCTAGAATTAGTGAATACTATTAATATCATTGGATCACTACTAAGAATACTAATAATTTTATTTTTTTTGCAAAATTTCTTCTTTTCATAAGCATGAAGATGTCAAATAATCAGTTCCGCAAGAGTGCAAATTGGTATATACTCATCCAAATGAGTATGTACCAGACTTCACCTTCATCCTGCATCAGGATGAATAGCTACAATGGCATGATATGGAGGGCAACATTGTATTACCTCCTTATCGATCTATGCCCAGGATGCTGTTTCAAATCCTTAAAAGTTAGGCATCTCGAATCTTCACAAGGAATATGTTGTGAATGATCATGACACTCGGGACTACCATCCCACTAACACACAACGTAAGCAAGATCAACACCAGGCAAAGAATCACAAGTTTACAAAGGGAAAACATTTCACTAAACCCTTGTACATCCTAAATCAAGATGACAATGAGGATCCTCCCTTCAAAGGTTCTCAACATGAAGATTCTTCATCCTCTGTTGTTGGTAATAAGGGTGTGACCTTGAACCTATGATCAACTATTCATAAATCAAGTTAAAAAAAAGTGATAATCAAGGTAGGGACTCAAGTAAACATCACAATAGTAAAGGATCTAAGGATGATGGTTGTAATGAGTAAAAAAGTGGTGGTAGATACCATGGTGGCAGTAGTAGTCCACCTTCCTCTCCATCCTTTTCATTTGATTCCAAACATTCCTCTTCATCTTCTAGTTGTCATAAAAGCCACCATCAAAATAATCATGATGAAGGTGATCAACAAGACAATAATGATCATCAAGACCATCAAGAATGCAAAGGTTATAAAAACCATCATTGACATCATCAACACAATCATGATGATGAACCTCTGTTGGTGACTCAAAATTGTAGCGACAGTAAAGATCCCAACCAAGCATATGAAAGATAGCCAGATGAAGTGCCTAGACATGAATAATATTCCACCATCTAAAGGTGAATACAATTTTGATTTATAGAATTATCTACAAGATTTCCATGATGCTTATGCCTTACAAAACATTGAAAATGACTGGTAGAAACTCAATCGTTTCCCCAAGACACTCATTAAGGAAGCTGAGAGCTAGTACTGGTCCTTGGAACTGGAATCCATTCACAAATGGAGTACCATGTTAGAGCTGTTTAATGATAAATACTAGATGTACTCCAGAGTGTCTAATCTAAGATACTAAATCCAAGGTTGGAAATAGGGAACACATGAACCCTTAGATGCAACCATGGGTAGATATTATTCACTCTTACACTGATGCCTTGGCCGTGGTTATTCTTAAAGGGAACAATTTCACCACATCATAGATGGGCTCAAAGCAGAAACTAGAAGAAATCTTGGGGTGTATGCCCAAGGAAGATTGTCTAAACTAAGAGCTTATTAGATCCAAAGGTTGATAGAGTAGGTAGCAAAATAATATGAGTTGAATAAAAGGGAAAGTGCAAAAGAGTATAATAAGGAATCTTTCATCAAGAAACAAGAGGTCCAATTTTGTGATAAGGAGGAGTCACCACTCGATGAAGTGGTGAATAGGAAAACCTTGCCCATTTAAAAATATATTTCTGATATTTCTGCAAAGGTTGATAAATTATGGAACTCTTTTAAAAAAATATCAAACTACTATGAAGATTGCTAAAGAATCCAAAGAGCAAAATAGTGATCATAAATGCAGGAGGCAGAAAGAAGCTGAATGTGCCTACCAAAGAGGTAAGGGCAAAGCTACTACCATTGAAGAAGTTGTGGAGACAGACTCTGATGATGAAACTAGTTGTGACATCTATCAATACGAGCATCCAAAAAGATTTTGCCTTGTAGTGTCACACTTACAAGAGTTTGGGGTGTATACATTGAATCCTTGACTAGCACATAGGCAAGCACCCAGGCAATTGCCTTATCCTCAAGGCAATCCAAGGTAATTCCACCAGCAACAATAAGCTTACTACCCAAGTGGAGCTCCACCACAACCATATGAGCAATACCAAAAGTGGCATCAGCCACAATCGTGGGAAATGCCACCACCAAGGTAGCAGTACCCATATTAGCAACTAGATCCATACGAGTACTATGTTCAACAACCTATCTCTCCAAGAAGTTGTACAAGTCACGTCTCATTTCAGCATCACTATTACCCTCTGGAGTACCATCGAACACATTCACCATCTACTCAAGGAGAAAACCCATATCCATACCATCCTCTACATCCATCTGCATAAACAACTTTTCCCTCAATCCAATTACCTCCTGCTCTATCCATGCAAGATAAGATTCCTCCATAGCTATAGTAAAAAAATGCTATGAGGGTTGTACATTCACAATCAATTTTTCTGCCAAGTGATTTAGACAATTGGTCAAGGAAATGACCATTTTTTCAATTCAACAATCCTCCTAAACCCTCACATCCTAATGCAGCTAATCGCCTTGCATCTCCAATACCTTAATCCTCTACATCAGATACCTTCAAGTGCCCATCAAACCAAATGCTACCTCGGATCCACACTGTAATGTTAACTCATGTTGTTCCCAATTGGATCAAGGCTAGTAATCTTCTCACAAAAAGATCTGACCCAAGAAGTCCTCTCATTTACTTGCAAATCATTGAACATTCGCCATGCAAGGCTCTTCTTGATTCTAGTTCCGGTGTCAACCTCATCTCTCATGACATGTACAAGGCTTGGAACCTACCACCTCTCAAGAAGAGTAATATCCATTTAGAATTAGTAGACCAATCAATCACTGTTCCCTTAGGATTGGTGAAGGACATTGTAACCACAATTAGTGGGTGATCCTATCCTACCAATTTTTTGGTGATTCAGGTTGAAAAATACAAAGGTGGCTTCCCCATCATTATGAGAAGAGCATAGTTAAGCACAATTGATGCACGTACGGGCATAAGGGACCTCTCCTTGGAAATCTCCAAAGAAAATGAATTTGGAAAGTTAGAGAAGAAGCATATTCTATGTATCACGTAGAGTGATAATGGGTGCAATTGCATGCAAAAGATTTGGTCCATCAAAAGTACATACATTAAAGCATGCAATCAATGTGCACAAGAAAAAAATATTCAAAGGTGTTTGTATGTAGCAGTCACAAAATAAGACAGCACCCAATGGTTGATAGATGATGAAGCATCCAATCACTATGTCAACTGGGCTATGTCAACGAAGCCTCATTAACGTGGTCGCATCGACGTGACCCCGTCGATGCATCTTTCCAAGTATTGACATGGCCTCATCAATGAAGAGTCCATTTTTTGCTATAAATATTCATGCACCCACCACATTTATAGCATCTTTTCTTCAAGTTGTAGCGAAGCTCTTGTAATTTATCTTCATGAACGTTAGAATATTTCCCAAGTGCCCACGGTAGGAGTTTGAAGAGTGTACAGCTCTTTATTCGAGCGCTAATGTACCGAATCCCATTGGTGTGATCGATAGTAAAGATGAGCTTTTTGAACATGTCTTACAGCATTTGGATTAAACTACTTAAGCATTAAAATATTTTAATATTTTAATAATTCTAAAAGCTTTTATTATTATCGCTTTATAGTTACAGTCCCTTTTATAGTTTATGAGAACCATAAGCACGACCATCTCGAACATATATTTGATACTTGGCAACCCAATAACACCTAACAACTAGTAACCCAATAGTGGTTAGGACATGCTCAGGATGTGTACGGAGGATGGGATTGGTTGTTTATGCTAGGGATAGTCAAGTGATAGTGTAGTGAAATCTTAGATTATCTAACCTTTTACTTCCTATATTAGAAGAATTAAATATTATAGATAAAAAACTCATATGCCTTAATCTCACTTAACCATCATTCTAGAATGTTACAAGTGAGGTTGAGAGGACAACGACCATTCTAACTAGGATTTTGATGGCTAGAATTCTATGTACGTAAGTGCTTGCAGTCTTCGGAATTCGACTAGGTTGTGCGTGAATGCTCATGATTTGTATGGTTGGGTGTAGGGGTACCTTGCTGCTCATCATTGGCACCATTGTCGGGGACTGTTATTCTTTCATGAACTATCTAGCCTTAGCAAGATCCTCACTCACTTCATTTGAACAGACCCATTACATCGATAGCTACTCACACTAAACAACTTAGGTAAGAGTACGACACACTAAGTTATTTGTTGTTTAACACTAATATGTCTTCTTCTCATAGGCAAGATGAATCCAACCCCTAGGTGCCCTAGGAATGTTGAGTGATATATACTCATCCGAATGAGTATATACCCAACTTCACCTTCATCTTGCATCAGGATGAGCAAATGTGATGGCAGGACATGGAGGGCAACATTATATTGCCCCCTAATCGATCGATTCCTAGAATGCTACTCCAAACTCTCACCAGATTGGGCATTTAGGACCAAGTTAAGGAGTACATGATGGAGGATCACGATTATCAGGACTATCATCCAAATGAGGCATAGTGTAAACGGGACATGCAATAGGCCAAACATCATGAACAACCAAAGGGCAAACAGTCCAGTAACCCTTTGTCCCTATAGATCCAACATTATGATGAGGAACCTATTCCTCATAGTTCCCCTTCTTCTGCATCTCCACCCCTGCATCAAAACATTCGATCCATCATACAAAATAAAGGTTCAAGTGACTGGGAGTTCTAGGATGCTGAGGGATCTCCCGGAGGAGATCATGGCGAATGTGAAGATGGACGTTATAGTTGAGGCCATCATCATGGAAGAGAAGGTGATCAACACATTGGAGGTGGTAGTCCCTCCCCCTCTGCACATTCCCCTCTTTCCACCTTAGCTTCATCAGGTTCTGAATCTGACCGCAACTGTCGCAGGAGGAATCGTGATGATAATGATCAAGGAGGCTAATAGGGACAGCGTGACTAAGGAAGTGAGTAGTCATGGGAGGATCACTGTCACAAAAGGAGAGATAGCAGAGACCATCACCAATGCCATGTGAAACACCCTAAAATTTTAAGACATCCTTGCTTCATCATGTCCTTGCGATTCGGGTAGTGCTACGACAGTTGTTCAGGAGATGGATGCTCTGATGTTCAGATTGTCCAGTCTAGCAAGTTTTCTACTCCTTGTGTTGATAGGCTCAAAGGATCCCCTAGCTTGCCCACCTGAGTAGTTCATCCAGTCAACAGTCTACTTAAAAGCAATGCATGAAGTTGTCAGCAGTGCTCAGAATGCGCAAAACAGTTCGGCAAGTTTTCTAAGTCAAGAAGTTTGCTACGCTATCTAGCGCAATAGGCTTTAGAAAATAGTCATAAAATGAAGTGCTACGCCATGCTATGCTATGCAGCATAGTAAAAGCTAAAGTCAGTTCCCTCACCCGACTCCACGTCCTTCGGCAATGACACCTTCCATCAGAAAGCGACAAGTTTAGCGAAGAGAAGGTCATGTTGGCTGCTACGCTACATAGCGTAGCACAGCGTAGCAACTCTGCAAAAGTGACAAAAGTCATCTCAAAGTGTAGGATCAACAAGTTCGCAAGCTTCGCATTGAAAAGAACAAAGGTTGTAGATTTTCAGCATTTCTGCGATTAAGGCCAATTGCTACACTATGTTATGCTACTTAGCATAGCATAGCGTAGCAAATATGCAAAATCAGTCAGAGCACTTCAAAGGTTTCCAGCACATGCAACAGGCCCAAAAGCAAGTTTTTGCCTCAAACTAGTGGCTACACTATGCTACACTGCATAGCGTAGCACAGCATAGTAGGATGCTACACTAGGCTGACATGCTACGCCCCAAGGTGTAGCATAGCATGGCCAGCAACTACGCTACATCGACGCATCTCCTTAAATAGCAAGCTGCTACGCTATGCCACATACTACGTACAACATGGCGGGTAGTTATGCTACATCAATGCACTGCACTTGTTTGAACCATTGGCACATATCTCCAAGTTCTAACAGCACAATTATAGCATGGTAGACTCGTCGATCAGTCCTGCATGTCCATGCAATATAGACACGTCAACACGGGCCCAGGACACATGGTGTCCAAACCGCATCTTCCGCATGCTCTTGGTCTTATAAATACGCTGACAAGCAACGATCAAGGGGTGGGCAATTTTGAGCACCTTTGCACATAATCGACAAACTTGACTAGTTACCAAATTCTGTTAGCAGCTAGCAAAACCAACCCCCTTGTTTTTAGTTAGCATCTGGTTAACAAGCTAGCTTTATTACATTCGGGCATTGTTAGCTTTGGAGTCTGCGTTCAAGCACATTGTTGGCTTGCTTGGAACATCCTTGTTACTTTTGGAATCTCTATGCTTCCTAGTGTTGTACAACCAATTGTATCCACCTAGCAAAGTAAAGTCATAAATTTGAAGTGGTGCATTCCTTAACTTCTTCTTTGTTCTTCTCTTTATCATTGCATTTTACATTTTTATCGTCTTCCCGCATTCAACAAATTTCATTTCATGTTATAAGCATTACTTTTGCATTAAATGTTTGCAAAAGGTTATAGAAACACCGATTAAGTCCCTGTCTGATCGACCAGACCGTTCAAGATGCCCTATTTCCATTTTATCTAGCACGACCCTTGCATGGATCTGGGGTTAAGACTGTCACGACTGACAACCTCTCGGTGTTTTCTAGCCACCGACGCTTTTGGTTGCTACAATTTTCTGGCACTAGAAGGAGGGCCTTTTAGTGTCCTTTTTTTTTACGGTAGTCTTATGTGTATTTTGTACCCCGACATGCACTAGCGTAAACTTGACACTCCTCCATGGTAGTTTACGCACTGTGTGGTACAGGTCGGTCGCTTCAACGGTTCCTTCGGAACCCCACGAGACATAAAGCCTCTAATTGTCATATGTTCTCCTTGTCTTCATGGTAGTCCTGCTTGCTTTTTGTACCTCAGTACGTGCTAGCATAAACATTACATCCCTTTTGTGGTTGTTTATGCATCATGTGGTACAAATCGATCGATCTGATGATTCTTTTGGAACCCTGCAAGACATAAAGCCTTAGATTGTCATTAGATCTTATTTTCATCATTTTCAATCCTTTTACCTTCACAGTAATGGCTACTGCAACTATTGCTATTACTACTACTAACATCAAGGTTCCTCTCATGGTCCAAGGCATCACAAGTGCCAAGCGACTACCCAGCCCAGTGTTGGGGCCACGTCGATTCCTCAAGATCTGAAACTAGGGACCTAAAGGCTTGGCTGAGCAACATGAAAAATACAACTTCCTCTACGCTAAGGTGTAGGCAAACCTTCCCTTAGATGCACAAGAGCTCAAAGAGAAGCATAGCTTCGAGTTCACCTACTACAACAATAAGGGATGTATTCCCACTTCCAATGCTTTCATCCCTTTAACAGAAGCACAACAATGGATTTTAGATCAGCTGATACGTCTGTCTAAGCCTGGCGAGGCACAAGACGTAGCATCTCACCATGACTAGGTCTTCCAAGATGGATAGGAGGAACTGGATTCTCAATCAGATGGGGGAGGTCAAGTCAACCCCATCACTGTCCCTCCTACCCAGTCCTTTTGGATCAATCCGCAGACTATTGTCACTTCCTTCGAGGTCACAGCCACGCCACTACAACCTATGATCCCACCTATCATGGGTAGTCATACCATGCTCGCGGTGTAGCAAAATGGCCACATCACTGTCTTGACTTTGGTCGCCATTCCTCCACAAGCTATTCATCAATCCCTTTTTGCTTTGCAACACACCCCAAACTTGGCTACCCTGCCTTACATTCATATCATATCTGCTTCGCTGCCATTTGCAGCTTCTGCATCGATTCCTACATTCACATCTATCCCACCAACTACAGCGGGCCTAAGCCTGTCCACATGGTGGACCCCATTCACTACTCCCCCTGCTACGCTACCATTGCAAATGTCTCACCATGATTCCCACTAGGCCTACCAAACCCCACAGATGGTACAACTTGGTGCGGGAATATGGTCTTTTCTACCTCACACACAAGCTGCCCATTCCGTGGTGCAACTCGCGACTGTCGCTTCAACAGCACCACCTACTAGGTGGTGGGTAGCACAACCACCACTATTCACAAGGGTCACCCCAATGATACTGTCGATGGATCATGCTGTTGCCCCCGCCACTCCACAAATGGGAGTTGCCTTGATAGTTCCCCAACCATCTGCATCATCGCAGGGTCTAGATCAAGTGTTCCATCTTATCCAAACCTTTACCAAGAAAATAAAATTCCTCAAGGTTGTCAGGTCTAACATGGTACAAGTCATGGACTTTTACCAAGATGACCCTATCAACCCTACAATCCCCACTCTCACGTTACCCCTAGGGATGTCCCTCCCTCACTTCACAAAGTACAATGGAGAGGGGGATCCCAATGCACATCTTGTTACCTTTAGGTCTGAGTCCCTTCTACTGCAACAATGGCCGCACACGATTATCCATGTCTTTGCCAATTCACTGGTTGAAAAGGCCCTGGACTAGTACCGTGCCCTACCATGCTCCTCCATATCAACCCTAGAGGAGCTTCTGACCCAGTTCGTGATATGCTTCAAGTATAACTTGAAGGTGGAAATCATGCTGGATCAGTTAATAAGCATGAAGCAGGATCCTCTAGAACCAGTCCAAAAGTTCATCCAGCGTTGGAGCGCAACCCTTAATGAAATTCACGAGCCCATTGCAGAGGCCCACTTGTTGGCCATCTTTAAGGATGCAGTGAATGACTTCATCAAGTCTAAGCTATACTACCTCACTCCTCGCACTCTTAGTCAGGCCTTTGCTTATACTAAGAGTATATAGGATGCAGATGAGACAAGCAAAGACCTGGCCGATGTTGCTTACAAGAACACCTTCACAAAGAAGGACCAGGTAAGGCTATAATAGCCACGGTGGCCGCTATGGCAAACGAGGCCAAGCCCAAACCTAATAACAATGGTAACAAGAACAACAAAATACCGACCACACTCGTAGCTAACCCTAAGCCCAAGCAGGGCAACGCACCACTACCTTCCGCACCGGCACCCGAAACATCTGTGCCACCAAAACTAAAGTATACCCCGCTACCTGTCAAGCCTTCAAAACTTTTGAAGCAACTACTGGCAAAGGGTACATCCAACACAAGCAAATGTTAGAGGAGGGAGTCAGGAAACATCAGGGCTACTGTGAGCTCCTTAGAAACCCCTCTTTAGCCTTGCCCAATGAGCCCCCAGTTCCTAAGGATTTCAGGCTGGATCAGTTTTGTGACTACCACCAACAGTGTGGTCACAACACAGACTACTGTCTGGCGTTGAAGGATGGCATCCAAAGGAAGATTGATCAAGGAAAATTGATGTAAGACGAAAGTAACCCAATATGTCCTGATAATTGATCTCTACACATCTACATTGACCCCCTCAATGCTAATAATGTCGGTTACGTCATCAACACCATCACCATTAACAGTGATCCTAGGTTGTCCCAGTAGCCATTTGTGGTCCACGTGCCTCAGCGTAGCGTACCAGCACCGTTGACAGCTAATCAAAGCTCGCAATAACCATTTTTCTTGAGAGTCCCTCCCCAGGCATCTGTCCCTATGCCACCTATTGGCAAAACTGTGCCATCCCGCCCGTTAACACCATTAGCTCCATTTTTCATAAGGGGGCCAACTCCTTCAACAGCCCCCACCCCGCATAAGATAGCTGCACATCTTTCTCATCCTAAAAAATGAGAAGTATGTTTCATAGGTGAGACGTCAATAGAAAGTACCATCCCAGGTATTTCCAAGCCTATGTCTTCACACCCTACATCTGCACCCTCGTCACCAAAGAAGGATGTTGCTACAACTGCATAGTCCGCATCGCTACACCAAAGAGGGTCTGAACCCAGATTTGAAACTACCCCTCCTCGGGAAATCTATCTTCTAGGATGAATAGAAGAGGAAAAGGGTAGTAAACAGGGGGTGGCCAGGACCTCTTAGATGCTCTCACTCAGGTCAAGCAAGCTCTAAAGCAAAAGAACACTACATTGAGCTTGTACGACCTAATCATGACGTCTGCCCTGAACCATGAGGCTTTGATCCGCATGTTGACGACGATTTCGGTCGACAAGGACATGCTGGCAGAAGACAAAGTGATCCACTCAATCATGCTTCCCTCTACACCTGCAAAGGAAAAGCCATCCCAACTAAATTTCTATGATGACTCCATTAGGGAAAACTCCGAAAGGGGTCAGGTGACTACAACATCCCTATTCATCATAATTCGGGTCAGCCAACATAGGATCCGAAGGGTACATGTCAATGATGGGGCTGCCATGAATGTCATTTCCTTCCCTATCATGGACAAGCTGGGCTTGGTCGACCAGATTAAGCCCACAATGACATCATGCTTAAATTTGTTTAATGGGGCACAGGTTGTGGTGAAGGGCATAGTCCATATCGACTTCGTAGCGGGGGACCAGTTCCCCATGAATGCAACCTTCATCGTAGTTGAAGAGATGCCTGGGTTTAACCTAATCTTGGGGAGGTCATGGCTAGCACAGCTTAGGGCTATCTCCTCACCTATACACCAGGAGATCCATTTTCCGTACACAGGCAGGGAGGTGGTGATCCATGACGACGAGGTAACATCACAAGCTATCAATAATGTAGACATGGAACAGGGCTCAGAGGTCATAACCTCTAAGAATGAAGCGTCTGTCTCTACACACACTAACCATCCAGCGAAAGAATTGGCTCAGCAAGCCAGTTCCGAAAATGAAAATGTGTGGGTCGAATTACCCTTCTAAGTGGAGGATAATGATATAGGTGAAGGCCCTAGCAAAGTGCCTCGGCCTTATGCCTCGCTCAACCCACGATGGGTCAAGAAGCAGCTACGCATAGCGTAGCAACCTCACTACTTCCTGACCAGTTGCCATCCCTTGTACATTTACCGCCTTTCTATTTTGCATTGATCCATCTACGCTAGTTACTAGTTAGCCTTCCTTCGAATTGTTAATGTATTATCTCTTTAACACGCAATGACCCGAAATGGCCTAAAACTATGCTACACCATGGCCCGAAATGGCCTAAAACTAACCCATGGCCTGAAATCGCCTAAAACTAGAAATAGCCCGAAATGGCCTAAAAGTAGCAATGGCCTAAGATGGCCTAAAACTAGCAGGGGCCCAAAATGGCCTAAAACTAAAACATTTAAAAAACTAAATTCTAACATAAAATTCAGCACGTAGATAATGCATAAGTTAGCGTAGAATCAATTTCTATTTCGAAATCCTTCTTTTCTTTTATTCAAAGCCTTTTTCTTTTAAACAATGTTTGCAAAAATTCTACAAAAATTCAAAATTTCAAAAATCTCGTGCTATCATAGGTTGTCTTCACCTGCATCATCTTCTTCATGCGCTTCTGCATCATCCCCTTCTGTGTCGCCTTCCTCTACGTTGTCCTCTACCACCCCTTCATTCATGCCCTCTACAGGCCCTCCACCCTCATTTGGAGCCTGCATCGTAGAAATGAAATAGTCAGCTAAGGCAACACACGTAAGCTACAACAGAGCATGAGCATTAACACAACAGAAAGTGACTGACCTGATATGGCCCTACATCCGTCTCAAAAGGTATATGACCTAAACCAAACCCGAGGTGGCACCAGACCTCCTCTGCCATGATATCTGCCCAACGCCTAATGCTTGGTTCAACATCTACATTAGCTTTCTCCTTTTCAATGGTTGTCCATCTTAATGATCCCAAAGAAAAGGAGGCGGTAGTGGTTTCACCTATGGGGAGGTCCACTTCCCATTCAGAAGATTTTGTGACCTTTACCTACTCTTTGAACTTGTCATAGGCCTTAGAAGCTTCAATAGCATTTACAAATGCTTTATAGGCAAATGCCTCCATAGCAACATCCCTGTATAGTTTATGATAAGTGGCACGTTCTAGTTTATACATGTGTTTGTGGTTTTTCTGGGACTACCCCCATTCGTAAACCCTAGCGGTGAAATCTTTCCAGTCCTGACTCTTCTGGGCCAATAAGTCCATTTGCATTCATTATTCTATTATATCGTGGGTTGCTTCATTATTCTGATGCACGACTATCCAAAATTTGGCATAATCTATCATAGCCATGTGTCAGTTCTCATCATTAGTATCATGAGCTATGAGGAATTTGTTTCTCGATTTGAGGTCTTCCACCTCAGTGTTCAAGTTGACCTTCTCTTTCTTAGCTTTTTGGACCTATTTCCACAGGTCTTCATTGATGCGCCTACACTCCCACAAGGAGCGGGCCGAGTGCAAAGCACATTTGCTAACCTCGTCGTATGTGTGACGAGGCACTTCGGCCACTTCAAGCAGCAATGTAGGCACGGCATTGACTTTCAAAGCCCGTGACAAGTCCTATTTGGTTGAGAGGCTGTCACAACATAAAGAGCATATAAATCACATTAGCATAGCAGGGTTAATGAGAACTCACGTGTAGCAACATGAGAGCACCTAGCTCTACTACTTACCCACTTCAAGGTCAACCTGCTGAAGATGGTCGATCATGTCATCGATGACCCCCTGCATAAATGTAAACTTATCAGGGGTCTCAACCTATGGTTCCACACAAATTAAAGGGGGTCCTGTAACATTAGCAGTGGTGTTCATCATACAACTAAATGTGTTAGCAATGACCAAAATGAACTATGAAGAGGCAGATATATCGTTAAACTCACCAGCGTCTAATTGCAGTTCCCCTTCCTTCTGATTCAGAGTGATGGCAACATCCTTAGCAGAAGTCCCTTCCAGGTTGATGTGGGCTTCTCCTTCATTTGCTGGAGCCTTTCCTTTTGAGGCCCTAGCATCCTTTTCGTTCATAGGAGACTCCTCTTCATCTCCAAAAATGTCCCCCTTGTTAATAAGAGGATCCTTCCTAATAACGAGAGCCCCTACCTTAGTGGTAGGAGCTCCTTCCCTTTTGACCGAGGCTCCTTCCCTTTTGACCGAGGCTCCTTCTTTTGAGATTAAGGCCTCCATGTCTTTATTCGTCATCCCCGTCTTCAGGGCTAACACCTCTTCGTCACCTTCTTCCTCTTCCTCTTCTTCCTCTGGCAGTCAAAAAATATGTTTGCATTAACCCAAAGTATATTAGCTTAGAGTAGGTGCTACGTTATGCTACGGTTTTAGCGTAGCATAGCGTAGTAGGCATTAACAAAATAGGCAAAGAGATAAGCATAAACAAAAGCATTTACCAATGGGGGGTTGTGTCCTCTGTAGTTTAAGCCATAGTCTCTGTCCCTCCTCTTCTTCCGTGCGAAGGGTTTCCTCAGCTGAAGCAGGCCTCTTTCGCTGCAACTTAGTGGCCACCGTTTCAGCAATGAGACGTTTCCCCTGTGATATGCTACCGGCAGCAGTAGGGGGCACCTCTCCTATGCTATCTTGACCACGAAAGTTATGGGCCAGCCGATCCTTAGTCGTCATAGATAATGACTCCCCAATTATTTCTAGGGGATCTTGGGCTAGGGTGGTCTAGAGGATCTGGCAGATCCACAGTTTGGAAATCTAGTTGTGATTCTGCAATACCAGGCCCCATCCTCGTGGACTACCAAAATCTCTGCAAAATGCCACAAATAGGCTATGTAGAAGGCATAATGTATATTAACATGGGACTCTTGCTTCTTATGGAGGCCCACGATTTCACTTTGCAAGCCTTTACATAGGAACCGGGCCCAGTTGTAAGGAGCCCCGTCTTCCATGACCTCACACATTACCTAGGCTTGCTCAATCCCAAGGATCTTCCCCTGGGAAAGTAGCTGGGGAAAGGCATGAGCATGGAAGATAGGGTAAACTTCTTTGGCAAGTCTCGCCCTGACCTTCTCCATAGGGATCCCCTTCTACTCTTTGGCAACCCCTATCCACTCCACGATGTCATCCTTCTGAAGGTTTAACTCCTTCTTGGTCTTTGATCCTATGAGGATGCCATTAGCAAGGACACTGAAAAGGTCCATGAATATCTGGTCATTGATTTTAATGACCACCTGCACACCATGTACGCATGTGTGGAAGCGGTTCGCCCTATCAAAAAAGGAGTCTGCCATGAAGAGCATCTTAGCGGCAGGAACGTTTGGGTTTGGGGTCAGGAACAAATACATAAGCCCAGCATTTTGGAGATTCTTGACCAATGATTCCGAGGCCTCGCTGTATATCCAACGCTGGCTTGTATCTACTTCTCCATACTTGAAGTAGACGTTTGCCTCTTGGTTCTCGGTAGTTATCACCGTCACCTCCTGGGAATTTTTTGCCCCTACAACAATTTACACAGAAGCAATTAGCACAAAAACACAAAAGATTATAAAAAAATGGCAAAGACACTTCAGCATGTTGTACCTACTGCTTAAGCTTACCAGGTTTATACGGTAATGGGAATGGTGGAAGAGTGACCAAGACTTCTTCAATGATTTGCATCAGCCATAGAGGTTGGGATATCGGTCTGGGTAGGTGTGGTACTCACCCCCGCATTGACCTATCACACCTATGCGTATATTCTCAGCAGAAGAGAATTTCTGCAAGGCCATTTCTGCTATGGCCAACGTATCTGCATTGCCGTGAAGCCCTTCTTCATTCATGTAAAACCTGGTAATAAGAACACGTCGTTAACACTTGGCCAACGTAGCGAATATTGCATAGCATAGCAAAACATGGGTACAAAACTCACTCGCCAGCATGCTAGACGATTCCTGGTGGGTTTTGAAAGCATGTTCCCATATGGCGTGCAACAAACAATGTGTTGTAGAGATGGTAGCAGCTGTACTTAGGAATATCCCAAATCCAAGCCAAACGTTTCAAATTTTGGGGGCACTGACTGGATCCTTCACCCTACCTGCTACTGATTGCCCCATCCCTCAAGTACCTCAGGATACCCCAGTTTGCCCCAGGCAACAAGGTTTCTATTATGATGGTCACCACTTCCTCCTCTAGGTGTGATCAAATGATCACACTGAAGTGTTCAAGGAATTGTAGGAATTTCTATGCTCTTGCTCTAAACCAAACCACCTGATCTCCCACACGTGTATGAGGAGAAGGAACATGGGCCACTAGTTTGTTCACGCAGCACAAGACCCCTACAATTTCCAGGACAATTAGAATTGGCCTTAGCGCTATCCTGCACAACACAGTGACAAATGTTAACATCATGTCCAAGCACAATACACACGTAGCATAGCAAGAACTATCATTTTAACAAATAGCATAGCATAATCCTCTTCCTACACATAGCATAGCAAAAACATGAAAGCAATAGCGTAGCAAAAATAGCCTAACGTAGCAACAGAGTGATTAACCCTAGCAAAGCGATTAGCACTACACCCTGATAGAACACGTTTCATACTGTCATATCACGCATGGCTAAACCCTCCTAAGGGTCCTACGATATGCCACTCGAAAGTCACGCAACTTAAACTGCCCAAACCACTATGGTAATGACAACCGCAATGATGGCAGTTTAGGCGACCTTGCATGCAACGTTAGCGTAGCATTTGCTCATCTGCCACAGCCAAAACGGCCACAGCAATGGTGTAAAGGCCAAAACAAATGCAACACAATGACAAAAAACACAAATAACTAAAGCTAGTTTACAGAAACAAAAGCAAGAAAAACAAAAATGATAAAATAAACACAAGGAAACAGAGGAAGCATAGCAACCTACCGGGTCAATGGCGTCTCCTCCAGTATCACGACATGTGCTTGTGTCACGTGCCCTAGGTTTTCCTTCACCTTATCAACTTTAGTGAGCGCCAAGTGTGTGCATTCTTTCTTCGAAGCCATCGTCCTGCTTGCTAACTCTTTTTTGTTGCTATGTCGAAAATGCCTTGCTCTCTGCTAGCACAATCGCTCTATGCTCTAAAATCACTCTGTGCTCCGAATGTGGGCTCTGTGTTGTTACGATGAAAATAATGAGCCTACCAGAGGTTAACCCCCATTTATAGCCATAATGGTAAAAAGGGTAAACTTGTCATTATCTCTCTCCATTTAATGTAGAGTATGTTGTGTAGCGTAGCATGCTCACCACGACATCGTAGCATTGTTGGCATTAAAACAGGTGGGTCTGGGTGAAAGATCTTGGCACACTCCAAGCTAACTATTTGCTTTCCCAAAAAAACAAAAAATATACATTTTCAACTAAAGGGTCCAGAAAGACCTTAAACTATTAGCCCCAGCGTAATTTCAACTCTAGTTAAAGGGTCCAAAAAGACCTTAAACTAGCATTCCTAGTGTATATTTTCACCATTAGTTAGCGGTCCAAAAAGACCTTAAACTAGCAATTTTGGTCTTCTACACGTTCGCAGTCAACAATGACATTAAACTAGTAGTTTTACATTTTTGCATCGGCGATTTTACATTTTTGTTAGTATTTTACGTTTTTGCATTAGCGATTTTGCATTTTTAGCAGTTTCGCATTCCCACATCGGTGGTCTTACATTCTTTAGCAGTTTCGCATTTTTTAGCAGTCCACCATGACTTTAAATTGGCAAATTTTAATCTTTGTATCATACTTTACCTCATTACTTCTTTGCAAATTTTCACTATGCACGATTACTATCAATAGGTACCTCTTAACCAGACTTTCATCTCGTTTTGGTAGGTTGAACGAAAATGGAAATCCATCATGATCTCTCTTTTCTATTAGCTTTCGCAGGTCCACATGGCAACCTCGCGAGACAACTGAACCTAGAACTAATAGACTGGGAGTCACCTGTAGTTAAAACCGTGGCATCCTTAGAAACATCCCTAGACTGGCCTAAGCATCTAGTTCGAACCCTAGATTTAGAAGCCAAGGATGTAACTAACGACCCTCTCATCAAGACGCCTATGACCACGTCCAGGGGGGAAGTAAAAATGTTGAAACTTAGTTCCCTCCTAGATTCACAGATGCACAAAGATGTAGCCAAAATTCTACAAGACAACATTGACGTCTTTGCATGGTCATACAATGATATGCTGGGTTTAGACTCGAGGCTGATACAGCACAACATCGTCTTAGACCCGGACATGAAAGCAGTCAAGTAGAAGGCTCGTAAGGTTAAACTAGAGATTGCATTGGCCGTGCGGGATGAAATCACCAAGCTATACCAAGCTGGTTTCATCCAAGCAGTCGATTACTCGAAATGGGTGTCCAACATCATTGTAGTTTCTAAGAAAACAAGAGGAATATGAATCTGTATAGACTTCTAGGATCTGAACAAGGCAACGATCAAAGATGGTTTCCCACTTCCAAGCATCAATCAACTCATTGACACCACAGCTAGTCATGCTCTGTTATCCTTCATGGATGGTTTCTCTGGCTATAACCAAATTCGCATTAACCCAGAGCATCAGTTAACAATGACCTTCATGACCCCATGGGATACCTTTTATTATACTATGATGCCTTTTGGGCTCAAAAACACTGAGGTGACCTACCAGCGAGCCATGACTTACATCTTTAGCGACTACATCTTAGAAATGTTAAACGATTATGTCGATGGTATTGCGGTTAAATCCAAGGAGGTCGTTGATCACCCCCATGATGTAAGTATAGTTCTCAAGTGTTGTCAAATGCATGACTTCTGCCTCAATCCTAAAAATTGTGTCTTCGGGATGAGAACCGGATGCATGTTAGGGTTTGTAGTATCCAAGGCCAAAATACGGGTAGACCTTGACAAAGTTAATGCCATCATCAACCTAGCACCTCCTACAAATCTTAAAGAGTTGCGCCGGTTGCAACGTAGGGTACAATTCATCCAAAGGTTTATAGCAAAGTTAACTGACAAGTTACACCCCATGCAACATCTTCTAAAAGAAGGGGTTAACTTCGAATGGACAACTCAGTGCCAACAAGCCTTCGATGATCTGAAGGAAGAGCTTTTTCACCTCCCAACTATTTACCCACCACAGAGGGATAAGCCTTTCTTCATCTACCTTGCCACCTCCGACACATCTATTGCAACACTGTTATGTCAAAAATGAGACGACGGATTTGAGATACCAGTGTATTATCTGAGTCATGCATTAATAGCGTATGAAGCAAAGTACAACGAGGTGGAGAGGAATTTCCTTGCCTTAGTGTTTGTGTTAAAAAAGTGAAGGCATTACCTGTTTCGCAGTAAAATCAACATTATTTGCAAAAGCAACATACTCCGGGCTATCACGAATAACTTATACGAAAGCAGTAGGATAGCCCAATGTAAAGCAATAACAGCAGAATTCGACTTGCACTATGTGAGCCAATCGTCGACGAAGGGCCAAGCCATAGCGATGCAACTTATGGTTTCACTCGTCGACAACCAAGCAACCATAGACCCCAAATTCCTACATGAGCATGTTAGCACTATCAACGCTATCCCATCATATCTCGAAGCTACTCTACACTTCGACGGTCCCTCGACTGCGCAAGGGGGTAGTGCAGCTGCCATCATTACGTTCTCCTCTGGGGAAATGCATCCTTTTGCTTATCGCTTTATGTTTCCCTGCACGAACAACATGGTAGAATATGAGGGGCTACTCAAAGGCCTCTCAGCTACCCAAACACTATGCATACAATATCTGGTGATTCGTGGAGATTCACAACTAGTTGTCAATCAAATCACCAAGTTCTATGCTTGTAAAGCTACACACCTGCAACTCTATTGTGACCTAGCAAAGAGCCTACTTAGACAATTTGCAACTACGGATGTGCAACACATGCCACGCAATGAGAACACTGTAGCAGATGCCTTAGTCACCCTAGCACTAAATATTCTGCCACACCTATTTGCAAGTTTACCAACCTTAATTACCGAGTGCACTAAGCCTGTCACTCAGGCGGTACATGTAGCCTCTGTCAACGCTGCGAATACCCAAGAGTGGTACGCCAACATTAAAGCCTACCTGCAACATGGTGAACCCCCAAGTGGATTGACATCTAAGCAGAGAGATGTGATCCGTAAGCGTGCTCAGCAATATGTGCTCATGGGAGACAATGCCCTATGCAAGCGCTCCTATGATGGGATATTTCTAGCATGCGTAAATAAAGGGGAAGCATAGAAGGTTGTTAATGAAGTGCATGAGGGACTATGTGGTGGACACATAGCACCTAGGGCTATGGTTGTAAAAATCAGATGCCTAGGGTACTATTGGCCTCATATGGAGCGTGATTACCTATCAAAAGTCAAAACGTGTGACATGTGCCAAAGATATGCAAATCTCATACATGTTTTACCTATAGAGCTACACCCGAGGCAGATTACGTGGCCTTTCCAGCAATGGGGACTAAACCTCATAGGACCTATCATGCCTAAGTCTTCTGCAGGGCATAGTTATTCCCCTGAGGAAAACTACATCTCAGAAAATTTGCCACTTCATCTTGGATAACATTGTGATAAGGTTCGGGCTTCCCATGACTATTGTGACCAACAATGGGCCATAGTTTAGTAGTGTAGAAACCTGAACCTTCTACAACAATCTTGGCATCAGGCAATCATTCTCCTCGCCATACTACCCGCAGGCAAATAGACAAGCAGAGGCTACAAATAAGTCCATCATCAACTTGCTGAAAAGGATGCTCAACAACAGTAAGAGGTGATGGCATGAGCAAATCCTCTATGTGTTGTGGGCTTATAGGATGACATGCAGGACTACAACAAGACTCCTTACAGTCTTGTTTATGGATCTGAAGCTATGTTACCTCTTGAGTTACAGGTACCATCACTCTAGATGATCCTATCTAATGTCGTAAGCAAAGCCCAGAACAACGAGTCGTGAATCATCGATCTCGACTCAATAGAGGAGGAGCATGTGCAAACAATGGGTCGCATAGAGCATTACCAAAACAAGAAATGGCAAAAACACTATTCAAATCAGCATCAATGGCCAATACAGAAGGGAGATCTCATCCTCAAGGCTATCTATGAACATATGAAAAACTTCTTAGCCAACTAGGAAGGTCCATACATGGTCACTAAATCCTTTGGGAATGGATCCTTCAAGCTGGCAAACATGGACAACAACGAGTTTGCAAACCTATTGAATCACTCGTACCTCAAGCCGTAGTATGTCTAGATGCATGGATCAGATAAGCAAATGTCCGCTACGACGTAAAACTAGCAAAGGTGAGCAAATGTCCGCTACGACGTTAAACTGGCACAACTTCACCAACGTCTGCTACAATGTTAAACTAGGAAGGCTCATTCGCCATGATGTAAAACTGGCATAGACAGTTTGCTATAATTATAAACTGGCACAGACAGTCCGCTATGACTATAAACTGGCACAGACAGTACGCTATGACTATAAACTGGCACAAACGGTCTGCTAGGACCTTAAACTAGCCCATCCACCATCTGCTATGACGAAAAACTAGCACAACAGTCTGCTAGGACCTTAAACTAGCACAACATCGGTCTGTTGGGACCTTAAACTAGCACTTCATGGTCTACCATGACCTTAAACTGGGTTTGCGGCACGTCCCCAACATGCATTTACATCAGTACACATCAAGCGAGCGTGCACAAGGTCGACACGGGGTGGGACGTTGTAGTTCTAGAATGCAGTTCACGACGCGATGAAAACATGGTCAGTAACATATGCAACACCACTGCTCTTGACATCTTGTTGATCCTCTGAAGATGTCGTATGACATCTAACTAACCCTCCGGACCTACCATTGCCATGGCCCATCGCCTTAACAGTAGTTCTTTAATCAGTACCTGCTACTAGAGTTCTTGCAGTATTGTGGCCCAGCCACAATATTGTTACCCTCTAGTCCCTGCCAACACCTAAGCTCAAACGACGTTCAACTGTGGAGTAGCCAATCCCACAGCCAAACTAAGAATGCATGCCTTCGGCAGGGATTCTTGGGCATCCGCACTCATAGCAACGTCCAGCTCCTTCGATGCCAATTCTTCCATGCTGATGCTACCAAAGCTACTACTGGCCTTCCTACTTTGGACACTGCACGCCAGCAAAGATGTCTAGAGCTTCAACAACATCTGCAGCGACCAGGGACTTTGCCTTCATTTTGCATCGTGGTTGTTTCTCCTAGTTTTCTTTCTATTATATTTGCAAGATGCGTACCAAGGGGATGCCGATCAAAGATGCGCTTTGCCATGGGAGCAAGACCCTTCATCATTCTAAGGTGTTCGTATTGATTAGCTTAGCTACTTTGAAGTGCACATCTTGTCCTTCTCCTTTATCCCCCTTACCTTTCTCCTTACACTCACAATCCGCTTTCTCCCCTCTCTTACAAAATTTTTTGGATGTTTGTCAAGCCCTCCCATATGCCCAACCACAAAGTCCATGACACGCATAACACAGCTCGCCACATGGGAAGCATCTGTAGGCAAGTTAAGGCCCCATGTGAATGTAACATAATTCATCCTGGGAAAGGAATACCTGTCCTATGACAAGGTTGTTTGTGAATGTAAGAGGCAAAATAGCAAAGGCAAAAGCGTAAGAGAGCAAAAGCTCATGTGCACACAAAAAAAAGACGTGCCTAAAACAAATGACACGTAAGCTATTTCACACACCCTCTCTCCCTGAGCATTCCAATGAGAGGTTGAAGGTTAGCAAAAGAAAAGAGGACCATGCAAACAACTCCCTCATGAACACTCCAACGAGGGACCTTGCAAAGTCTCATCTTTACCCTTTTCCTAAGCATCCTCCCTCCCCACTTAACCTTTCCCTTCTCCCACATGACCAATGCAACACTCTCAAAGTGTAGCTAACCGACATCTTGGCAATCACTGAATAGCAATGTTGGTGTTTTGTCTTTTGTGGTGTTTCATATTCTTTGTCGACATCTCTCAGGTCTGTCCTCTAGACGTTGACAAAGAGGAGCCAATGAAACATCCTAAAATTTTAAGGCATCCTTGCTTCATCAGGTCCTTATGATTCAGGCAGCACTATGGTAGTTCTTCAGGAGATGGATGCTCTGATGTTCAGATTGTCCAGCCTGACAAGTTTTCTACTCCCTTTATTGACAAGCTCAAAGGATCCCCTAGCTTGCCCACCTGAGTAGTTCATCCAATTGATAGTCTACTCATAAGCGATGCGTGAAGTTGTCAGCAGTGCTCAAAATGCACAAAACAGTTCAGCACGTTTTCTAAGTCAAGAAGTTTGCTACGCTACGCTATGCTATGTAGCGTAGCAGGCTTTAAAAAATGGTCGTAAAACGAAATGCTACTCCATGATACGCTACGCAGCGTAACAAAAGCCAAAGTCAATTCCCTCGCTCAACTCCAAGTCCTTCGGCAATGACTCCTTCCATCAGAAAGCGACAAGTTTAGCGAAGAGCAGGCCATGTTGGCTGTTATGCTATGCTACACTACATAGCATAGCACAACGTAGCAACTCTACAGAAGTGACAAAAGGCATCTCAAAGTGTAGGATCAAAAAGTTCGCAAGCTTCGCATTGAAAAGAACAAAGGTTGCAGATTTTTGGCATTTCTGCGATTAAGGCCAGTTGTTATGCTATGTTATGCTACGTAGCGTAGCAAATATGAAAAATCAATTAGAGCACTTCAAAGGTTTCCAGAACATGCAACAGCCCTGAAAGCAAGTTTCTGCTCAAACTGGTGGCTATGCTATGCTACGCTGCATAGCGTAGCACAACATAGCAGGATGCTACACTACACCGACATGCTACGCCCCAAGGCGTAGCACAGCGTGGCCAGCAGCTATGCTACATCAATGCATCTGCTTGAATAGCAAGCTACTACACTACACCACATGCTATGTACAGCGTGGCGAGTAGTTATGCTACATCAATGCATCGCACCTGTTTGAACCATTGGCACATATCTCCAAGTTCTGACAGCGTAATTACAGCATGGCAGACTCGTTGATCAGTCCTGCATGTCCATGTAGCATAGACATGTCAACACGGGCCTAGGACACGTGGCATCCAAACCGCATCTTTTGTGTGCTCTTGGTCCTATAAATACACCGACAAGCAACAATCAAGGGGTGGGCAATTTTGAGCACCTTTGCACATAATCGACAAACTTGACCAGTTACCAAATTCTGTTAGTAGCTAGCAAAACAAACCCCCTTGTTTTTATTTAGCATCTGGTTAACAAGCTAGCTCTATGACATCCGGGCATTGTTAGCTTTGGAGTCCATGTTTAAGCACATTGTTGGCTTGCTTGGAACATCCTGGTTACTTTTGGGATCTCTCTGCTTCCTAGTGTTGTACAACCAATTGTATCCACCTAGCAAAGTAAAGTCATAAATTTGAAGTGGTGAATTCCTTAACTTCTGCTTTGTTCTTCTCTTTATCACTGCATTTTACATTGTTATCGTCTTCCCGCATTCAACAAATTTCATTTCATGTTATAAGCATTGCTTTTGCATTAAACGTTTGCAAAAGGTTATAGAAACACTGATTAAGTCCCTATCTGATCGACCAGACTGTTTAGGGCGTCCTTTTTTCATTTTATTCAACACGGCCCTCGCATGGATCCAGGGTTAAGACTGTCACAACCGACGACCTCTCGATGTTTTCCAGCCACTGACATTTTTAGTCGCTACACCATGGCCATCATCAGGATCATGACTTTGATGAACCACTACTTGCCACTCAAAGCATGCTCAACATAGCAGAGGTAGTTCACATACCTACCAAGCATTTGCAAGATAACTGGATCAAGCACCTTGATATGAACAACATTCCTAGGTTTGAAGGAGGACATAACTATGATCAATAGACTTACCTGCAAGCATTTCATGATGCCTACACCTTGCAAAATATTGAAACTAAATGATAGAAACTCAAGTTGTTCTCTCAAATGCTCATCAAGAAGGCAGAAAGCTGGTACTGATCTTTGGAGCCAGAATTGATCAGGCAATGGAATATGATGTTGGAGCTCTTCAATGAAAAATACCAAACTTACTCCAGGGTGTCTAATCTAAGATGACAAATTCAAGGGTGGAAACAAGGTAGCCATGAGCCCTTAGATGCAGCCATGAGTAGATATTACTCATTGTTGCATCGATGCCCTAGTCATGGCTACCCTCTGCAGAAGCAG
The DNA here is from genome assembly GCA_015680685.1 of Gnetum montanum. Classification (NCBI taxonomy): domain Eukaryota; kingdom Viridiplantae; phylum Streptophyta; class Gnetopsida; order Gnetales; family Gnetaceae; genus Gnetum; species Gnetum montanum. The sequence continues at coordinate 123,076 of MNCI01005867.1, forward strand.
CTCCACCATGTCATAGATGGGCTCCGTTTTGAAACAAGAAGGACTCTTGGTGTTTATGCTCAAGGATGGTTATTCGAGTTAAGGGCTCATCAGCTTCAACGATTAATTGAGCAAGTAGCCAAGGAAGAGGGAGAACTACAAAAACAGGAAAGCATAGAGGAATATAATCGAGACCCTTCCATCCTGAAGAGAGAGTTCTGATTTTGTGAAGACGAGGAGGAGTCATCTCTAGATGCAGCAATGAACAGAAAAACTTTACCCATACAAAAATTCACTTCTAAAATTTTGGCCAAGGTGGACAAGATATGGGATTCTTTGGATGAAAAATTTCAAAGTGTTCTAAAAATCGCAAAAGCATACAAGGAATAAAGTAATGATCCAGATTGATGAAGGAGAAAAAAGGCTGAACATGCCTACCACAAAGGTAAGGGCAAGGTTGCTGCGGTAGAACAAGTTGCAGACTCGAACACTGAGGAAGACGATGGATGTGACATATGCTAGTATGAACATCCTAAGGGATGGTGCCCTATGGTGTCACATTTGCAAGAGTCTGGGTTGTATGCTCTAAATCCTCACTTAGCAAAAAGGCAAACACCTCAAAGATTACCTTATCCCCAAGGAAATTCCAGGCAGTTCCACCAGCAATAGGGATATTATTGAAGTGGAGCTCCTCCGCAACCATATGAGCACTACCAGCAATGGAAACACCCAAAATTGTGGGGGATGCCACCCCTAAGGCAGTAGTACCCTTATCGATAGCTAGATTCTTATGGGTACTACGTTCAGCAGCCAATCTTCCCACAGGACTCTTCTAGTCATGCAACCTTCCAAAATCATTACTACCCTCCAGAATACTTTCAAGCCCAATCTTCGTCACCTAAGGGAAAAAACCCACATCTGCACTATCCTCTGCCACCTCCTACTACCATACCTATCCATCAACCATCAACTCAACTACCTCCTACTTTACCCATGCAGGGAGAAATACCTCCACAACCATAGTAGCGTAATGCCACAAGGGCTGTCAATCTACAACCAACTCCCCAGATGAGTAGGTCAGAATCAAAACCATGGAAACATTCTTTTTTCTAACTTAATAACCTAAACACACCCTCACACTCATCTGCAGCCAATGCCCCTACATCTTCAACTACCTCTGACACTCAATCCTTTGAGCAACCTTCGAAACAAACATCTTCCAACATGCAAACCATCATGTTAACACATGCTGTAACGAATTGGATTAAGGTGGGTCATCTCCCTCAAAAATTGGTTGATCTAGGAAGACCCCTCATATACCTTCAAGTAGCAAGGAACCAACCATGTAAAGCTCTTTTGGATTCAAGGTCAGGTGCCAACCTGATTTCACATGATATGTATAAGACTTAGAACCTACCCCTGTTGAAGGAGAGCAACATTCAGCTTGAGTTAGCAAACCAATCCATTACCATTCTCTTGGAATTGGTAGAAGATATTGTAACCACCATTTGTGGGTGATCCTACCCTACTAATTTCCTGGTGATCGGTGTCGATAACTACAAGGGGGACTTCCCAATTATAATGGGAAGAGCATGGCTTAGCATGGTGGATGCACATTTGGGACTCTGAGATCTCTCCCTTCAAATTTCCAATGAAAATCCCTTTGGGAAGATCAAGAAGAAGCGTGTTCCATGCATCACATACAGTGACTTCAGGTGCAACTATGTACAGCAACTCTAGTCTGTTGAGCAGACATCCATTCAAACATGCAATCAATGTGCTGCCGAATCATGAATTCAATGATGCCTATACGCAGCAGCTACTAATCAATAAGGCACCTAATGGCTAATTGTTGATTCTGATAGTGGCACCCTATCCATGGAACCCTCTAAGAACCTTGTATGTACCTATATGAAGAGCATAGATGAACTGGAATAGGTCCATTAGTAACTTTCCACTACTAATGATGCTACCAATTAGGAAAAGCTGTAGATCCCTAAAAGCTTTAAATAGGAGCCCCTAGAACTAAAGCTCTTACTAGTCAATCTAGAATATGCATTCTTGCAAAATGGTAAGCTAGTAATAATCAATGCCACTCTTGCTCCTGAGAAAAAGAAGAAGTTTCTAAGGATGGTAAACAAGTGGTTGACTACCTTCGCATGGTCATATCTTAAGTTAACAGGGATTGATCCTAGGGTATGCCAACATCAAATCTATATCGATCCTTCCATGAAGCCACAACGACAACTACAAAGATGATTGAATCCCAAACTTAAATAGATCATCAAAGATGAAATTGAGCAATTGTTGAAGGTAGGATTCATCTACCCCATTGCGGATAGTGAGAGGAGCAGCCTACTCATTATTGTACCAAAAAAGGATGGTAAATGGAGGGTCTATATCGATTTTTGATTACTAAACATGGCAACCTTTCAGGATCATTTTCGACTCCCATTTGTGGACCAGGTGTTGGATACCATTTCGAGGCATTATTACTATAGCTTCCTGGATGGTTACAGTGGCTATAACCAAATCCAAATTGCATCACAAGACCAGGCCAAGACAACGTTTACAAGCCCCTAGGAGACTTTTGCATACAAGAAGATGTCCTTTGGCCTGTGTGACGTGCCTGCAACCTTCCAACGCCTTGTCCTCAGCATCTTCTAGTAGCAAATCGACAATGGTGTAGAAGTTTTTATGGATGACTTCTCCACCTATGTGGCAACATTCGAGCAAGCCTTGGAGTCTTGAGTAGGTTTTGAAGCGATGTGTAGAAACTAACTTATGGCTCAACTGGCAACAGAGCCACCTAAAAGTTTAAGAAGGCATTGTTTTGGGGGCATCGAATTTCACAAGCAAGGATCAAAGTGGATCCTAAGAAAATTAGGGTTATCCAAGGAATTACCAGTCATTCGGGAACTGTAAGGGATTTCTAATTGTTCCTTGGACACACAGGTTACTATCAGCGCTTCATCGAGAATTTTTCAAAGATCGCCAAGTCGTTGGTAGAGCCAACCAAGAAAGACGTCCCATTTGTTTGGACTAGAAAATGTGAATATGCATTCCAAACACTAAAGCAAAAACTCGTAGAGACTCCAATTCTATGAGCCCTCGATTGGTCCAAACCATTTCACATCATGACAAATGCGTCTAATTATGCATTGGGAGCCATGCTCACACAGTTGGATGACCAGAAGCATCCATATTACATCCACTGTGCAAGTCATAGTATTGTGGGTGCTCAGCTAAATTACACCACCACCGAAAAGGAGTTAATGGTAGTGGAGTTTTCCTTGGAAAATTTTAGCCACTATGTGCTCAGATACAAGCTGTTTGTGCATATGGACCATAGTGCCATCTAGTTCCTTATTAACAAATCAACGGTGAGCCCCCGTGTCATACAGTGGCTCATGATCCTTTAAGAATTCAATCTTACTATGGTAGACAAAAATGGAACTGAGAATGTCGTTGCCAATCACTTATCTCGATTACGATGGAATAGCACAAAGGATAAGAAGCCACTCTCTGACCAGTTTCCAGATGAACTCCTCTTTGTTGGAGCAATCGCAAAGGAGGCTCCCACAGAAGTGAATTGGTTTAACAACATCCTTACCTATCTTCTTACACAAGAGCTGCCAAAGGAGTTGGATCATCAAAAGAAATAATAGTTTCTTCACAAATCCAAGCACTTCATGGAAATTAATGGACACCTTTACAAGGTGTGTGCAGATGGCTTGGTTTGATGGTACATCCCTGATGCAGATCAATTGCACGTCCTCCAAGATGCTCATGAGGGCCCTTATGGGGGCCATTATGCAGGAAGGCACATGGCCATTAAGATCCTACTCATGGGATACTACTAGCCTACACTCTTCAAAGATGCTCAATGGTTCGTCCGCTCTTGTGATCGATGTCAATGAGATGGTGGGATGATGACAAGAATGGAGGGACCTCAACAGTGAATTTAGCCACTCAAACCCTTCAACATTTGGGGCATTGACTTCATGGGCCCTATCGCACCCATTTCAAATGAGAAGGTGTACATGATTGTTGTGGTCGACTACTGCACCAAATGGGCAGAGGTGGTAGCTGTCACCAACTGTTCCTCAACCATAGGTGCATAGTTTGTTCAACCACAAATCGTGAATAGGTTTGGAGTGTTGTGTGCATTCATTTCAGATAATGGCACTCACTTTATGGGTGCTACCTTTCGTAAACTCATGTAGTATTTGGGAGTAGAACATAAACTAACAACACCCTATTACCCCCCAGCCAATGGGCAATCTGAAGTTACAAACTGGGAGATTACAAAAATCCTAACTAGGATTATTAGCAAATATAGGAGGGATTGGAGCACAAAACTTAACGATGCCCTCTGGGCCTACCCCTCAACCTAGAAATTTCCTATAGGCTACTCCCATTATGAGTTGGTATATGAAAAGCAACCAATGCTCCTGATTCAAGCAAAACTCCGAATACTATCCACTGCAAGTGACTTAGGTCTTGAGTTATCCTAGGCACAGCAAGAATGGCTCATTAACTTAAATGTGCTAGATGAGAATCGATCATTAAATGATGTGCATAAGGCATATAACAAAAAATGTCATGACCTTATGATTCAAAAGGTAACATTTCAATGTGAAGATAAGGTTCTCTATTGGAACCCCACACATGTGCCGCAATGGACCAAGTTTCAAACACTATGGAAGGGACCTTATATTATTTTTGAGACCTTTCCATCTAGAGCCCTACTCATACACAAACCTGAAGACCCAACGAAAACACAGTTGGTCAACATGCAACAATTAAAACCCTTCCACAAACTACACCAAACTAGTGTCGCTACCACTTCGTCAAGTGGTTGGCCATGTTCCATCTTTCAAATCTCCTCCTCCAAGCTTAGTCGTGGGGGAGATCACTACCCATACTAAAATAGTTGTCCTGGCCTCTCAGGTCTTTTCTTTATTTTTTGTTTTACACATTTTTTCTTTACACCATTGTTTGTACGCTTAACATTTCTTACCTACTCTTTCTCGTTTTTATATATAAATATATTTTACCTTTAGTTGTTCTATTCTGTTATATTTTAGTTATTTCCCTCTATTTATTTTCACTAATAAAGCTATCTTATATTACAAGATGTGATGGTGTGATGGTTGCACCCAATGGGGTCATGCTTGTTATGGGTTGCCTATTATATCTAGTTCTTACCTTAGCATTTTGGTTTCAGGAAACTAAGTTACACTTTCTTTCATGCAACAAGCAGTGAGTCCATGACATCTGACCACTCACAATTTTCCATGGTCTCCCAGGATCAAGAGAAGTACAGTCCCTTTTCCATTAATCAACTCCAATCAATCTTTGACCTTGGTGGATTCCGAACTTGGGAAGGATCTAAGTGGTAAGGAACAGGGTGTGACTTCAAGGGGATGTGGTGGACCATGTATCCCCCTATGATCTCTCATGCATTGTTGCCCTCAGGGATCCCTTGCCATTCCATGGCCATGAATAACAGAAACCTGGCATGTCCTTGCATGGTGTGGTTCCCATTTGAAAAAAGAAAAAAATAACAAAACAAAAAAAACCAACAAAAAACAATGGGAATTCAAAGCACACCCTTTGGACCAACCAATCTATCCTCGCATGGTGTGGTTCCCATTCAAAACAAATAAACAAACACAATAATGGGAATTCAAAGCACACCCCTTGGATCAAATAATAGGCTACAAGCACTAGTTATGGGACTCGGACGGCATGTTACCCAAATCTGATAGTCCTCTCTAACTAAGGCCCTTCCTCACTTCCTACTTCCCTTTCCTTCTATATAAGGAATGGGATTTGGTCTCCACGGGCATGTGTATGACCTAAGTGAGTGGGTTGGTATTAGTCCATCACTACAACGTCACTAGCCATGGTCAGTCTTGATCCAAACCTGTAATGGATTCTTATCAGGTCACTTAACCACATACTTAAAAAAGGGACTATATTAATCTTGACCTCAGCACTCCATTCCACATGCTCTCCCTCTCATCTGTTGCTCTTTGTTTCTCACCTCACTACCAATTTCATGTTTTGATCATGTATCTTATTTTAGTGGTACTTCTAAATCCTTTGGTTAGTTCTTAGAGGTACGAGTATTAACCCTTGGTGACCATTAATTAACTATGGGGCCCACGGACTCCTAGGTTGAGGATGTGCAAGGGCAACCAAGGTTGAAGCCTGCTATGGGGAGGACCCACTTGCATATCTATTGGTTCCACTTGTTAATCTCCTGCTCCTTTGATCTAATATGATGACCATTTCTATGCTACCCGTCGTGAGGGTCTCTATCGCCCAAGCTCCATCTTATGATCTTCTCTTGGATTCGACTCTTCTTTTGCGCTCGACACCCCTTCCACTTCGTTTCATGATGTCCTTGAGTCTCTAATCCCTCAATGACTCTAATTTTATGCTAAAATTCATAGATTCAAGTCTTTCCTTCATTGGTCAATGGTGGTCAACGTAGTTGAATAGCTGCATCGACGCAACCCTGGATATGCAACAACTTACGTTTACGCAGCCCTGTTGATGCATTGTCCAAACTACTATATATATGCATGTTTTTCTTTAGAATTTTGTCCATTTGCTCATAACGCTAGGGGATTTTTTCAAGTTTTCTACATCCAATCTCCTTCTCGAGCACATAACCTTCCTAACGCTTGTCCACATCTACATGTTCCTTCATTCTTTTACTACCGGAGGTATGCTCTACGTCGTAGGGGCCCATGATTCAATATATTAGGACACGATGGCTAACCCAAGAATTAACGCCTCCTAGGGTTAATCAAAAATCAACGTACCCTAGGGTAATCCAAACACCTAGGGTCGAACACCTAGGGTTAATCAAAATGCCTCCTAGGGTTGATCGAAGAATTCGCTTACATACACCACCTTAGATCAAATAGAATGCACATGTCACTGTCATAGCCAAGCCATCATGAAAAGGTATCTTGTCACCATTTTGGGGTAATATGCACACATTTTAATTTGTGGTTATGCTGTGATTGCAAATGGCACCAAAACCAAGACGTCCAATGGAGGAAGGACCATCACAACCTCAGGAGAATCAACCTAGAACCAGACAAGAATGAGGCACATGACCTCAGGAGCACGTAGAGGGCTCGCATGCAACTACCCCTCTCTATGAGGAATCCAACGTGGAATTTGTTCATCAGATTCCTGAAGAAGAGGTCCCCATAGAACAATTGCACAGGGACAAGACTCCAGTGAGAGTGCCATGGCTTGAGGTCACCTTGACTAGGGCTTTCCTTGACTTTATCAAGCCGAAAGAGCTACAACAAATAGTCCTTAAAGAATTAAACTTCAGACCATTCCTAGAAAGTGCACCAGAGGAAGTCAGAACTCAACTATAGAATTCTTCCATGTGGACAATCATCACATCTAGTGGTGAGTGGTACTTGGGGGAAACCTATCTCTTCTAGACAAATCAACAACCAAGGTCGCGAGTAAGAATCAAAGATATCCATGTGTCTTACTCTGTAGAGGTAATCATCTAAGCCCTTGGGTTGCCTGAGACTAGGGTTGATGTGCCAGAAATTTCAAAATAAGCAAACCCCAAGGTGAAAGCGGGGTGGACCAGCCAATGCTATGGGGTAGACTGTAAGGAGTTTGGCACATTGACCATTGTAGAAAGGGTTTACTCTAAAATTGTGTCTTACCACTTAAATCCAATGATAAGACCTAGCAAAGTCACCACCTTCTCTGCTCGTGCATGTGCCACTTTAAGTAGAAAATTCCCTATCAACCTTCCACAATTACTCTTCTTGGAAATTGAGAAACGGTTTGCGGAAAATGAACGTGGAAGGTGAGCTTTGCCCTTTCCCTACCTGATCAGAAAATTATGCAAATAGGCAAGGATAACATGATATGCCAATGAAACACCCCATCATGCCCTAATTTCCTTGTGATGTGAAATGATGAAAGATAAAACCCCTGCCACAACCAAAATGAAGGAAGAGAAACCACCACCTCCACCATCTGCACAAGCAACAGGGTCAGACTCATGCACAATCACAGAACACATATGCAAGATCCGACAGTCACTCCTACACCAACAAGAATAATAGGTAGGAACTAGCAGTGGTGGAGACCCTTCGGTGTATCATCCTACCTTAAGCCATCTAGAACAAGTGGCTCGATCTGTGAGCTTGTTGGAGAGGGCAGGGCTGATGCTTTCAGCTATGGGAACATAAGTGCCTGCAAGAATAGACCCCAGTGCCTAAGAAGTAACAGTGTCAATGACCCAACAATTATTTCTAGAAATTTCAAGAAATGCCGCTACTTTCTCAGTGTGCTTGGAGAAGGGTGAAGGGGCAACTATCTTGGTAATGCAGCACCAAGGATAAGAAGTCGCGATAGAAGTGGTTACCAATATGATAGCCATGGCTCCCAATGCACCTACGACACCTATACCAAATGTACATGGACTTAGAGATGTGTAGACATCTGTAGGTACTCAGAGTGGTAGACTCAATGCAGCACAACATGAGGAGTTGTTAGATCAACTAGTGGAAACTAGGCAACCACTTTTGAATTTCTTTGACCTTTTGGACAACATCACTGCAACCCAGTTGGAGCTACTCTCAGCAAAGGACAAATGCCTCATCCTAGAGGGGTAATTGGAAGTAGCTTAGGCAGACAATCAACACTTAGCTACAGAGGTTGCCCAATTTGCTGATCTGGTGATAAGCAACAGTGACATCACCACAAATGAAGCTCTTCAACAGCTTCAAATCAAGCTCCAAAAAGTTGAGTACGAGTGAGAGTCGGTGACCTTTGACAAGTCCTTAGTGGAAGCCCATTCTTATTATCTACATAAGAACTTGATAGAGGTTCGCCAAGAGAATGTTGGGTTGACCGCTGAAGTTCATCGCCTGCATAATGTTAGTCTCAAAAATCAACAAATGAAGGATATTTTCCGCCAACAAGAGGATGAGCTAGCTAGGGTAAACACTGATGTAAGAAGATTAGCTTCTAAAAATCGTAATCTATCAATGGAGGAAGTCCAAGCCTTGCAACAGAAGACAACCATTGAAATCGCCGCTTGGAAGAATGAGGCCCTCAAGTTTGAACGAGTGAAAATTCACTACAGGGATCAAGTGGAATTGTAAAAAGAAATTAACAAAAAAGAAATCCAAGTCGCAAAGGCTAGGATGAATCAAGCCCTCCAACAGCTCAAGGAAGGAGGTGAGGTGTGGCATCCCATCTTTAATGGATTAAATTCCTACAACCAAGTTGAGATTTGTCTCAAGGAGCTGCAGATTGAAGAAATGATAGAATACATGGAACTAGCCAACCTTCGTTATGCAAACCTAGACATGCTTATAGCTAGGAGGCCACAGTCAAACCTTGAGAAGCAAGTGGCCACCTTATATTCATTATACGAGGGCGAGTTCAAGGCACATAAGGAGACAAAGCAAAATTTGGAAACAGTAAATGTGGAACTCGAAGTTCTTCACACCCACTTTGAAGGGTAACACTCTATTGCAAAGAACTTGGCCTGATGAATGGATGACTACCAGTGGCTGCAAGCATCAATCCAAGCATTCGACATTGAATAAAAATAGTTTGCAGCCTGATTCATCAATTTAAAGAAGCTCTTCCCTATGCATCCATGTCCTTGGGATGTTCCTGTTCCAGCACACATTGGCAAAGCTTCTTGGACTGTAAAGTAAAGAAGACAAAATGAGGGCTCTGTTGGAGGCTTTCCAATTACCTCCAAAAGTTACAACAATTTCAAGATAGCCATAACCACTACCTCAACCACCACATGAACCTGAAGCTAGTGAGGGCCCATCCAAACCATCGCCACTAGGAACTCTATGACCTTCTTTAGAAACATCAGCATCTTGGTAGGGTTGTGCATCCATTGTTGTTAAGGTGTTCAATTTTGTTATCCACGAATACCACAATTTCGTAATTTCTTCTGTACACTCAGGCACTTAGTGTATTGAAACACCATAAAATTTCAGGACCCTCATGCTTCAGCAAAGTCTTGGAATTTGGGCAAGGACTTCCACAAATGCAGCATCATGATGGTTCAACAAGAAAGTGTAGGCACTAAGGATAGACTGTCCAGTCTGGAAAGTTTTCTATCTCCAGTGCTGACAAGCCCACTGGATTCTCCAGCCTACCCAACTGGACAATTGACCCGGCTGACAGTCTACCCAGAAACCATGCTAGAAGTTGTCGAAAGTGTTCGGGATGAGCAAAATAGTTTAGTAAGTTTTCTAGTGAAGAAGTCTGCTATGCTACACTACCCTGTGTAGTGTAGCAAGCCTTCAAAGATAACCGTTCAAGCGTCCAAATGCAAATTGACAAAATGATTACAAGACAAGTCAAGATTCAGCCAACACAAGGTGCTACGCTATGTAGCGTAGCAACGGAAGAACAAAAAGGCCCATCTTGCCAAGTGATTCCAACAAGAAGATTGTACTTTAGCAAGACTTCAGCCTCCAAAACTGGTTGCCCCACTTAGCCCTCAAGGCCTTGAGCAAAGTTTCTTGCTAGAAAAATGGCAGAACAAGGAAGCATGATACACTGGCTACTATGCTGTGCTACGCTACATAGCATAGCACAACGTAGCAACAATGCAAAAATAATAGAAGTGTTTCAAACATGAATTCAGCAAGTCTGAAGGCTTCTTGTCATGAAGGACAAAAGTTGCAGTTGTTTGCCTGACCAAGCCTCAAACAAATGCTCTTTGGCTCCTACGCAAATTTTTGTTAAGACCAGTGGCTACGCTATGCTACACTACGTAGCGTAGCACAATGTGGCAAGCAACTACTTACACTACACCAATGTGCTCAACAATGTGAGTAGTGCAACACTAGCACAGAAACATCAAGACATCTTTAGGTAGCTCTAGAACTTGTTGGCAACAATCTTTCTCACTCTGGCATCTCCTTGGCAAAATCAGCAATTTTACTTCATTTTGCATACCCTTGGTCAACTCCCAAAAAATTGTTCCTAAGCTTGACTCTACTTGTAAGAGTAGGGAAGACGTAGTCCTAGGGCATAGCCTCCATTTTGCTTGCATTGACGGCACACTGGATTTTGGCACATGCAATTTTAGCAGTATGGTCACAGCATAACAATGCTCACCTCCAGCATCTCACACCTACATAGTACAGCCATGTTTACACCTTGTGGGGCCCATGACACATGGCATCCAGATCATGTTTTTCTCCTACTCCTAGCCCTATAAATACCCCGATAAACAATGCTCGGGGGGTTGGCAAAAAAATTGGCTATGGGTTGACTATTGGCTTTTAGCATTGATTGGCTTTCAAGTTGGCTTTCGAAAAGCATAGTTGGAAATTTTTAGCACTCTGGTTGGCTTTAAATTTACTAATTGGCTCCACGGTTCAGGGATCTGTAAGCATACTGCTATGTGTAAGCTGTGCCTCTTCCGTGTTGCATAACCTGTTGTACACCTTTCAGTAAGGCAAAGGATCAAACCTGCAACCTTTGGGGTGGTGCACTCTCTCACCCAAATCTGTTTTTCTATTCGCTTACTATCATTGTTGTTTTATATTATTTTCACCACTTTACATTTTCCAATCATCGATTTACTTCACATGTCTCACTTCCAAAACAAATGTTTACGAAAGGTTAAGATACACTGATTAAGTCCCTGTCTGATCGACTAGACCATTCAAGGCACCCCACTTTCGTTTCTCTCCAACACGGCCCTCGCATAAATCTAGGGTTAAACTGTTCACCCAACAACCTCTTGGTGTTCCAGCTACCGACATTTTCGATCACTACAATTTTTGGCACTAGAAGAAGGACCTTTTGGTGCCCTTTCTGCATCTTACAGGTAGTCCTACATGCTCTTTGTACCCCGTCATGCACTAGAGTAAACGTGACACCCTTTTGTGGTTGTTTACGCATCGTGTGGTATAGATTGGTCGCAACGACGGTTCCTTTGGAACCCAGCAGGAGGAAAAGCCTCCGATCACTTATTGATCTCTGTGTTTCTCGTTTGCAATTTCCCTTTTATCACACAAAATGATTCTACCAACAACCGTTGTTTCCACCTCAAGCTTTGAGGCTCCTTTCTCGGCTCAAAGCACCATAGGTGCTGAGCGACCACCTAGTCCAATGCTGGTGTCACGCCAATCTCTTAGGATCCAACATCTGTCACCTAAGTTCTTGGCACAAGACATAGAGCATTATGACTTCCTCTATGCAAGATCTAGGCAAATCTACCCCTGGACCGCCAAGAACTCAAGAACAAATGCAACTTTGAGTTCCTTCATCAGAATGGGAGGGATTTTATCCCTACCCCTGATGTTACCATCCCCCTGATGAAAACATATAAATGGATCTTAGACTAGCTGCTGCCAATAAGTAAGTCTAGGGAACAAGATACCGTGTCTCATTACGATGAGGCATTCCAACAAGGGCAGGAAGACCTGGACTCCCAATCTGAGGGTGATGGCCAAACTTACTCTGCAACCATCCCTCCCACCACGGTGTTCAGGTCAAACCCAATTTTTGCATCAATCCCCTTTGTGATTATCACGACTTCGCCGCAATCTACATTTTCATCAACCATGGGCAACCATTCTGCATCCTCAATGTACCAATATGCTCCTCCCTTAGAATCATTCCCAGGCACTCTCCCTCCTCATTCTATCCCATCCTCATACCAAGCGCTGGTCATAGCTATGTTGTCCTACGTGCACACCACGTCTACTTCACAGCTGCATGGAGTCTCTACTCCTATTCCATCATCTACACCTATTCCACCATCAGTAGTAGGCCTAGCCCCAATCACGTGGTGGACCCCAGCCACTTTGCTCCCTGTTTTGCAACCCTCCCAAATGCCACATTACCCTTACCATCAAGCATACCAAGTCCCGCAGGTGTCACAACCAAGTGTGGGACTATGGCCCATCCCATCAATCATGCAAATGACTAACCCTACAGCACCACCAATGGTCACCGCTCCAACAGCACCACCCACTAGGTGGTGGACCTCACAGGTAACACCCTTCACAAGGGCAGCCCCAACAGCACCCCCTATGAGCCAAGCCGCTATCCTTACTACGCCACCAATGATGGTTGCCCCTACAACCCCACAATTGTCTACGTCATCTCCAAGTTTGGACCAAGCATTCCAACTTATCCAGACTCTCGCTGAAGAGATTAAACGTCTCAAAGCTGCTGGTTCCAACATAGTGTAGGTCATGGATTTCTACCATGAAGACCCCATCAACCCGGTCATTCCCATGCTCACATTACCCCCTAGGATGCCATTCCCCCACTTCACAAACTATAATGGGAAGGACGATTCTAACATTCATTTAGTCACATTTAGATCTGAATCTTTGTTGGTGTTGTTGTGGCCACACACTATTATTCGCGTCTTTGTTATGTCTCTAATGGGAAAAGCTTTAGAATGGTACCATGCACTCCCGCGTGCCTCCATCTCAACACTGGAGGAGCTACTGACCTAGTTCATGACTCGCTTCAAGTATAACTTGAAGCCTAAACTCATGCTGGATCAGTTGATGGGCATTAAGCAAGACCGCTGGAGTCAATACAAAATTTTATACAGCGGTGGAGCACTACCTTGAATGAGATCCGTGAGCCTATCACAGAGGCCCATTTGCTGGCTATCTTCAAGGGGGCGGTAAATGATTTCATCAAATCCAAGCTATACTACCTAGCCCCACACTCTCTCAGTTAGGCTTTTGCCTAGACGAAGAGCATCCAAGACGTGGTTGAAGCCAGTAAAGACCTGACTTATGTTATGTACAAAAATTCATATACTGAAAAAGACAAATAGAAGGGCAAAGCCACAACGGCCACGGTGGCTGCCATGGCAAACGAGGCAAAGCCCAACAACAACAATAATAAAAAGGTAGCCACAACATCAACTAACCCCATGTCTAGCTCAAGTAATGCTACCCAACCCTCCATGTCGGCACCAGAGGCATCAACCCAGCCTAAACCCAACTTCGAGCATAAAGATCACTCCAAATACACCCCTCTACCCATTAAGCCTTCAGAACTCTTGAAGAAATTGTTGGGGGTTGGGTATATTTAACATAAACGGATGTCGAAGGAGGCGACCAAACAACATCAGCGGTATTGTGAACTCCTTAGGAACCCCTCCTTGGCTACGACCAATGAGCCACCAGTTCCTAAGAACTTTAGACTGGAGCGGTTCCATGACTACCATCAAATTTGTGGTCACAACACGGATTACTGTCTAGCATTAAAAGATGACATCCAATGGATGATTAATCAGGGGAAGTTGGTTTTGGACGAAAGTAACCCTATCCACCCTAAAAATCAATCCATGCATGTCTGCAAGGACCCCCTCAATGCTAACAATGTAGGGTACATTATCAACATGATTGGCATAGATAGTAACCCAGAACCACCACAGCAGCTGTTTGTGGTTCGTGTTCCTCAACGTAGCATAGCAACACCAACAACGACAAAAAAGATGCCACAACAACCATTCATCCTAAAGGTTCCCCCTCGGACATCCACCCCTGCACCCTTCATATTCAAAATCACGTTTCCACCCACACTAACACCACAAACACCATTTTTCATTAGGGGGCTAAAACACTCAACTGCCCCCATTACACAGAGCCAATCTAAGATGGCATTATAGCCTTCCCATTCAAAGAAATAGGAAGAGTGTCTAATGGACGAAACGGCCAAGGAACGTACCACCCTAGGTCCCCCCAAGCCTACCCCCTCATCCTCCGTTTCTACACCCCCCTCATCATCAATAGTTGATGCCCCTACGCACACACAATCATCACCATCCCATTCAAGAAGGTCCAACCCAAAACTTGAAGCTACTCCTCCTCGAGAAATTCATCTCCTAGAACGAATGGAGGAGGAGAAGGGCAGCAAACAACAAGAAAGTGGACAGGACCTTGTAAACACCCTTACTTAGGTCAAACAGGCTCTAAAACAAAAGAATACAACCTTAAGCTTGTATGACCTAGTAATGACCTCCACTACACACCGCAAGGCCTTGGTTCGCATGTTAACGTCCATACCGATTGACAAAAACATGCCGGCAGAGGAGAAAGCAATCCATGCGGTCATGCTTCCTTCTATGCCTGAAGAACCATGGCCATCTTAATTGATATTCCATGATGAGTCCATCAAGGATGACCTTGAGAAGGGCCAGGCCACAACAACGCCCCTGTTCATCACAATTTGGATCGGTCAGCACAAGATCCGAAGAGTACATGTTGATGATGGGGCTGCTACAAATGTCATCCCATTTCCCATAGTGGACAAACTAGGTTTGGAAGATCAAATCAAACCCATGACAACCTATTGTCTGAAGTCGTTCAATGGAACATGGGTGGTGGTAAAGGGGACTGTCCACATTAACTTTATGGCAGGGGACTAGTTCCTCACAAGTACAACATTCATCATGGTAGAAGAGATTCCTAGGTTTAACCTGATCTTGGGGAGGTCATGGTTAGCCCAACTTAGGGCTGTCTCTTCATCCATACATCAAGAAATCCTCCTACCTTACGCAGGCAGGGAGGTGGTGATCTACGGTGACGAAGTGGCCACCCAAGTAATAAACAATGTCGACATGGAGCAAGGTTCAAAAGTAATAATCTCTAAGAATGAAGTGCCTATCTCCACCGAAGCTACTTGTTTGGCAAATGAGCTAGCCCAAAATGCCGACTCAAAAAACGAAACTACGTGGGCCGAATTACCTTTCCAAGCGGTAGATAACGATATAGAAGAATACCGCAACAAAGCCCCTCAGCCTTAGGCATCACCAAGCCCATGATGGGTTAGAAAGCAGCTACGAGAATGATCATTACTTGCATAGCGTAACTACTCCACTACTTCTGTATCATACATTTATTCTTTGTTTGTTCCATATTCGTTTGTTTATGCTAAGTGTCTGCCTCATTCTTTAAACCATTTACATCATGTCCACTATTTACATCATGCTACAACCTGCTAAGGCCTAAAATTGGCAGAAATTTTCTTTACCATCATGCGATGGCCCAAAATGGCCTAAAACTAGCAATGGCCTGGAATGGCCTTAAACTATTATTAAGGCCCAAAATGGCCTAAAACTAAAATGAGATGCTCCCAAGGAGTTTAATTAATAAAAAAATGATAAATAAGCCAAAGTGAAATAAATCTCTCCATATTCCATTTTTTCATTCAAAATATTAATCAATAGTGTTTAAAACATTCTTTGCAAAAATCTAAATAAAATTCTCTACTACTACGCTATGACCCTTTGCCTGCTCCATCGTCCCCTACCACATTAGGTCCTATGTTTTCAGCTAGACTCTATACCATAGGGAAACTGAAATAGTCAATTAAAGCTATAATAAGGACTTGAATAAAATAAATTATCACAACACCAAAAAATGACTAACCCAAGACGGCCCCGTGTCTGTTTCGGGGGGTATCCGATCCATGCCTACCACGAGACTTTGCAAGATCTCCTCCTCCATAATATCAGCCCAATTCTTGTTTCCTAGATCAATGCTTGCTACAACTTTCTCCTTTTCTATGGTTGTCCATCTCGGTGGTCCTCGAGAAAAGGTGGCAATGGTGGTCTCACCCACGAGAAAGGTCATTTTTCTTTCGGGAGATTCATTGATTGTCACATGTTGCATAAACCTGTCGTAAGCCTCAGAAGTGCCAATAATGTCAAGGAATACCTCATAAGTATGCAACTTCACAGACGCCTCACGATATTGTTTACGGTAGGTGGCACATTCTAGTTTATACATGTGTTTGTGGTTTTTTTGTGCCTGCCCCACTCGAAAAATTTTGCACTGTAGTCCTTCCAGTCTTGGTTCTTCTAGGTTAGCAGGTCCATTTGCATGCGTTGTTTTATTATTTCACGAGTGGCCTCATTGTTGCATCGCACGGCCATCCAATACCTTGCATAGTCAATGACGGTCGTGCACCAACTGCCATCATTAGTGTCTCAGGCCAATAGGAATTCGTTCCTGGATTGGAGATCTTCCACCTCAGCAATCAGATTTTCCTTCTCCTTCTCAAGCCTTTGTACCTATTTCCAAAGGTCTTGGTTCACATGCCTACATTCCCACAAGGAGTGTGCCGAGTACAGCACACATTGGCTTGCTTCGTCATACATGTGACGAGGTACTTCGGTCACCTCCGGTGGAAATTCGGACACGGCATCAACCTCAATTGCTTGCTTAGGATCCCACTTAAGGCGAGAGGCTACCAACCGCACATAGAAAGGCATTAGTCATAGTGGCATAGTGAAGCAACAACAATTTAGAGAGGCTAGCATAGGAACTTTAACTTACCCACTTCCGGGTCGATTTGCTTCAGACAGTCGATCATGTCATCGACCACCCCCTCCATGAAACTAAATTTGTTGGGGGTCTTGGTCCACGGTTGCAGGCGAATCAAAGAAGGGCTAGAGGTATCAATAGTGATGTCTGTTGCACAGTGAAACATGTTAGCCACAATGGAGAGGAACCACAATAAAGTTGATGAACAACATAAATGATAGTGTAAAGCTCCTACCCAGCAAATCCTTAGGGGTGATAGCAGGGGGATCACCCATCAGCACATTGTCAAATATGCGATCAAACTCACAAGCATCAAAATGGAGCCCCTCTCCTTCCAGCTACCCAACAACATAGCAACGTCCTCAATGCTCATGTGCCCCTTTAGTACCAAACTACTCTCCGCAAAAGGGTCATTAGCAGGGGCCTCTTCCTGATTGTTAGGAGCCTCTTCCTCATTGGCTGGGCCCCTTTTTTCGTCAGCAGGGGCCTCCTCTTCATCAGCAGGGACCTCTTCCTCACCAGCTGAGGCCCTTTCTTCTGCAGCAAGGGCCCCTTCTTCATCGGCCGGGACCCTTTCCTCTGTGGCTAGAGCCTCTTTGTTTTCGCTAGTCACCCTTGTTGTAGGGGCACCACCTCTTCTTCCTCTTCTTCCTCTTCTTCCTCTGCTAATAAAGCATAGTCACAGT
Source organism: Gnetum montanum (assembly GCA_015680685.1). Taxonomy (NCBI): domain Eukaryota; kingdom Viridiplantae; phylum Streptophyta; class Gnetopsida; order Gnetales; family Gnetaceae; genus Gnetum; species Gnetum montanum. Next base: position 141,098 of record MNCI01005867.1, read on the forward strand.
AAGCAAATTATACCAACTCGAAGTAGATGCTATGTTGTGCAATGCTACTTAGTATAACATAGCATAGTGAATGTTGGCTAGATAAAAAACACTTATCAATCGGAGGCTGCACGCTGCGAAGTTTGAGCTGCAGCTTCTTCCCTCTTTCCTCATTTGTGTGGGGAAGTTCCTCAATCGAGAGAGATCTCTTGTGTTGCAACTTAGTTGTCACCGTCTTTGCAATGAGGCATTCCCCCCTTGTCACACTGTCAGTGGTAATGGGGGGTGCCTCTCCCATGTTGTCCTAGGCACGAAAGTTGCGTGCCACCCAATCCCTGGTGGTCATTGAAAATGATTTCCCAATAGCTTCCGAGGGGTCTTGACATCAAGTGGTATGGAAGACTTGGCAAATCCACGTCTTGGAAATCTGGTTACAATCTTATAGTACCCAAACCCTATTCTCGCGAACTATTAAGAATTCTGCAAAATGTTGTAGGCAGGCTATAAAGAAGGCATGGTGCACGTAAAAGCAAGACTCAAGCTTCCCGCGAAGCTTGATCATTTCAGCCTGCAAGCCTTTGCAAAGGTGTTTGGCCCAATTGTAATGAGTCCCCTCTTCCATGACATCCCTCATTATCCAATCCTGCACAAGCATGGAAGACAGGGTAAATCGTTTTGCCCACCCATAGTTTGAGCTTCTCAATGTAGATCCCCTTTAGTCCTTTGCCGCCCCTAGCCACTCCTCAATGTCCCCCTGAAGGTTTGCATCTTTCTTAGATTTTTCTCCTACAAGGAGACCATCAGAAGGTAATACTGAAAAGATCTGCAAATAGTTGGTCATTGATTTCAAACACCACTCACACACCATGAACATGTGTGTGGAAGCAGTCCGCTTTCTCAGAGAAGGAGTCGGCTAGGGAAAGCATTTGGCAGGCGGGACGTTCAGGTTAATGACCAAAAATAAGTCCATGAGCCTAGCCTCCTCAAGGTTGTGGACAAGCGTGGTTGGGGCCCCATTGTAGAGCCAATACTAGGTCTCCTCCACCTCCCCATACTTGAAAAAGAGGTTGGTTTCGTTGCACCTGGAAGTGATCACAGACACCTCTTGGAATTTCCTCGCCACTGAAAAAGTTTGCAAAATAAAAGAAAAATGTTAGCAAAAAAAAGGTTAAAAAAATGAACATCACTCAAACATGTAATAGTGAATTCACAGTTTAGCATACCAGGTTTAAATGGCATGGGAAATGGTGGGAGATCCACCATCACGTCTTCAACGGTGAGCGGCCTAAGGGATGCCCACTCCCTATCCAACCAACCAGCTTCTTTACACTTCCCATAAAATTGAGAATACTGGGTTGGATAGGTTTTGAACTCATACCCAAATTGGCCTATTACGTCGATGCGCACATTCCCAGTAGAGGAAAACTCCTGCAAGGCCATCTGTGCCAACTCCAAAGCATCTGTATCACCGTGGAGACCACTTTTGTCAATAAAAAACCTGGCAACACAATATATATATGCACACACACTATTAATACCTATGTCTAGCGTAGCATGGATTACATAACATGATAAAATACCTTCATAGAACTCACCCGCTGGTATAATAAACGATTCCAAGTGGGTTCTGAAAGTAGGTGCCCATGTGACAGGCAACGAATAACATGTTGTATAAGTGATAGCACTTATACTCAAGCATCTCCCAGATCCAACTTAAGCATCTCAATCCTTTTGGACACTGGTTGGAACATTCTGCCTGATCACCCTCAATTGATCCATCAGTTAAAAATTTCAGAATACCCCGGTTTTCCCTTGGCAATAGAGTTTCTGTGATTGCGGCTGATGTCTCTGCTGATAAGTATGACCAAACAATCACACTAAAATGGTAGAGGAGGAACTGTAGGAAATCCTGTGTGCCCTCCCAGAACTAGACCGCCTACCACCCCGCACATGGATGGGGAGGAGGAACATTGGCCACCGGTTCACTAAGGCAGCACAGAACTCCCACAATCTCCAAAACAATAAGAATGGGCTTCAACATAACCCTGCATAATGAAGCATCAAATGTTAACACTGTGCATGAGTGAAGTTTACATGTAGCATAGCGTAATCTTCTGATTACATATAGCGTAGCTAACACTTTTTTTGCATGTAGCGTAGCATGATCTCCCAGTTGCAAATCTCTCTCTAATAAAAAAAATAGAATAAAAATCATAGGTGACGTAGCAACACGATACTCGCAGCGTAGCATAGTCATTAAGCCTCGCACAATGTAACAACACTTTGATGTAGACGCATGACATGTGACGTAGCAAATGAACAAGAACAGACAGACATGCAACAATATAATAATGTAATCAACATATTACTATGACGGGCATGGCAACGTAGCAAACTTAACAAAAACAAATTCAGCAACGTAGCGATGTTGTAGATTCAAAAGCGTAGTAATGCGACAAACCTAAAGACCTTACAACATACTAGCATAGCATAATAAAAACATTACAAAGTTTAGACAAGAAAGAATTCACGGTGCTACAGCCGTCTCAACCATACTTCTATCGTACAAAATAACTCATGCTACATCACATTAAACACATGTCACGCTATCAAATCTCACAGATGGCCAAACCCTCCTGAGGGCGGTATGCTACGCTAACCCTACGCAAAGTTGTCCAAAATCACCCAAACCCCCGCAACAAGGTAGTCACAACAATGGTGGTCAAGGCAATACCACATGCAGCTGTAGCATAATGTCTGTACAGCCGTTGCGGCCAACCATAAATAGCAACGGCGTAGCAGCCAAAACAATAACCAAAACAATGGCAAAAGACGCAGATTTCATCACAATAATGATTACTGTAGTCTAAAAAATAAGGGCAATGTAGCAACTTACCAAGCAAATGGAGCCTCCTCCTGCACTTCAACACGTGCCTTGGACAAACACCCCAAAGTGTCCTTTACCTCATCCACCTTAGCAAGTCCTTGGTGCTCGTGTTCACCTTTAGGTGCCATTATCTCACTTTCAAATTCTCTGTCAAATGCTATGCTACACTACTTTGCTTTCTCTCGACACGATCACGCTATGCTCTGGATGTGGGCTCTGTGCTCTGACAATGAAAACGACAAGTTTACCAAGGGTAAACCCCTATTTATAGCCGATGCGATTAAAAGAACTTGCCATTTTCGCACTCCTAGTAATGTGGGATGCCCCATATAGCATAGCACTACTGTGTCATAATCCCGCTATAGCGTAGCATCATTGTTTGCAACATAACAAGTATGCCCAACTGAAAATTTCATCCCACCTTGGATTAGCAACCTACCTTTACAGAGCCCACCCTTTAACGATCCACAAAGACCTTAAACTAGTGACCTTAGTTCTCGAGCTCTATGCACCCGTTAACGGTCCGCAAAGACCTTAAACTAGTGACCTTAGTTGTCGAACTCGACGCGCCATGGTCTGCAAAGACCTTAAACTAGTGACCTTAGTTCTCAAACTCCACCCATTAATGATTTACTATGACCTTAAACTAGCAACCTCGATTTACATTTCGATGTACACTGTAGCATGAATACGATCAACCATGACCTTAAATTAGCAGCCTTAGTATCCATTTCATATTTTAAACTAGATTTTGCAATGCTACAGTCCACCATGACCTTAAACTGGCAAAGTTAATGTCCCTTGCATGTTCAAACCCATTCACGGTCCACCAAGACCTTAAACTGGTAACTTGCGAACTTGGCCGAATAGTTGACAATTATTTCATGTTTCATTGTTGCTTTTCAAATGTTTATTACGCGCTATTGCTACAAATAGGTATCACTTGACTTGGCTTTTTCTTATTGTGGCAAGTTGAACAAAATGGCCATGCAGCGTGATCTACATTTACTTTTAACCTTGACAGGTCCTCATGGCAAGCTTGCAAGACATCTAAACTTAGAGTCAATAGACTGGGAATCATCCACTGATAACACTGTAGCATACCTGGAAACATCTCTAGATTGGCCCAAACATTTGGTCCAAGCATTAGACTTAGAGGCCAGGGACGTGACTGAGGACCCTCTCATCGAAATACCTATAACTACATCCAGGGCGAAATAAGGATACTAAAACTTAGCTCCCTCCTAGATCAACAAATGCAAAAGCATGTATCTAAAGTCCTCCAAGACAACGTCAAAGTGTTCGTGTGGTCCTATAATGACATGTTGGGCTTAGACCCATGGCTAATACAACATAACATTGTCTTAGACTTGCGTATCAAACCAATCAAGCAAAAGGCTTGAAAAATTAAATCGGAAATTGCACTAGCCGTACGTGATGAAATCACCAAGCTATACCAAGCAAGCTTCATTCGTGCAATCAATTACTTGGAGTGGATATCAAACATCGTTGTAGTCTCTAAGAAAATAGGAGGAATACGAATTTGTATAGACTTTCAGGATATAAACAAAGCAACAATTAAAGATGACTTCCCACTACCAAGTATTGATCACCTTATCAACACTACGGTTGGTCATGCTTTATTATCCTTTATGGATGGGTTCTCAAGTTACAATCAAATTTACATCAATCCAGAGCATCAGTTAATGACTACTTTCATGACCCCTTGGGAAACCTTTTATTACACTATGATGCCCTTTGATCTCAAAAATGCTGGAGCAACCTATTAACAAGTCATGACGTACATATTCAACGACTACCTCCTAGAGAGACTAAACGATTACGTGGATGACATAGCAGTCAAGTCTAAGATAGCTATTGATCATCCCACTGATCTAGATGTAGTCTTCAAGCGTTTTCACAAGCATGACTTGCGTCTCAATCCAAAGAAATGTGTTTTTGGAGTTAAAATCGAATGCATGCTAGGGTTTTTAGTATCAGAGGTTGGAATATGAGTGGACCCTGACAAAGTTAAGGCCATTGCTAACCTAGCACCGCCTATCAACCTTAAAGAATTGCGCAAGTTGCAAGGTAGAATATAGTTTATCATAAGGTTTATAGCAAAGTTGACCGACAAGTTACACCCCATGCAACATTTACTAAAGAAGGGGGTTAACTTTGAGTGGACAACACAGTGTCAACAAGCCTTCGATGACTTGAAGAAAGAGCTTTTACACCTCCCAACTATCTACCCACCACGGAGGAATAAGCCTTTCTACATCTACCTTGCCACCTCAGACACGTCTATCGCAGCACTGTTATGCCAAAAAAGAGAGGATCGCTCTGAAATCCCAGTTTATTACTTGAGTCATGCATTGATAGCCTACGAAGCGAAATATAATGAAGTAGAAAGGAATTATCTTGCCCTAGTATCTGTGCTAAAAAAGTGGAGACACTACCTATTCCGTAGCCAGGTTAACATCATATGCAAGAGCAACGTACTCTGGGCTATCACGAACAACTTATATGAAAGTAGCAAGATAGCCCGATGGAAAGCTATAACGGCGAAATTTGATTTACACTATGTAGCCCAATCATTAACGAAAGGACAAGTGATAGCTATGCAGCTCACGACCTCACCAGTCGATGATCAAGTGACCATAGAACTGGAATTCCCCAACGAACATGTTAAGAGCATCAACCCTGTGCCATTGCACTTCGAGGCCACTTTGCATTTCGACGATGCCTCAACCACGCAAGGTGGTAGTGCTACCACCGTCATTACATTCCCCTCAAGGGACATTCAACCTTTTGCTTACCATTTTACATTCCCTTCTACAAACAATGTAGCTAAGTACAAAGGACTCCTTAGGGACCTTTTAGCAACCCAGCAATTAAAGATCCAACATTTGGTAGTCCAAGGCAATTCTCAACTTGTCATCAACCAGATCACTGAAGTCTATGCCTGTAAAGCCTCACATTTATAGCCTTATTGTGATTTGGCCAAAAATTTGTTAAAATAGTTCACAATGACATATATCCAACATGTGTCATGCAACGAGAACACTATAGCAAATGCCTTAGCCATGCTAGCGTTAAATGTGCCACCACACCTGTTTGCAACTTTACCTGCTTCAATAATGGAATGCATAGAGCCTACCACTCAAGCTATACACGTTGCCTCCTTAATTGCTACCGAAGAGTGGTACGCTAACGTTAAAGCCTACCTTCAACATGGTGAACCCCCACACGGCTTGACATCTACCCAAAAGGATGCAATCCGAAAGCGAGCATGGTAGTATGTCCTTGTAGGAGATAATACCTTATACAAATGCTCCTTTCATGGGATATTACTAACTTGTGTTGGTGGGAAAGAGGCATAGAAAATCATTAACAAAGTCCATGAAGGACTATGTGGAGGACACATAGCTCCCAGGGCCATGGCAACTAAAATCAGACGCCTAGGGTATTACTAGCCTTGCATGGAACGAGATTGCTTTGCTAAAATTAGGACATGTGATACATGCCAACATCATGCAAATCTTATACACGTTTCACCTAGTGAGTTGCACCCTACACAAATCACGTGGTCATTCCAACGATGGGAACTAGATATCATAGGACCCATAACACCTAAGTCTTCCATAGGACATAGCTTCATCATCACTGCCACCAAGTACTTTACAAAGTGGGCAGAAGCTATCCCCCTTAGGAAAACTACATTCCAACAGGTTTTCCACTTTATCTTAGACAACATAGTAACAAGGTTTGGTCTTCCCATGACTATTGTGACAAACAATGGGCCATAGTTTAGTAGTGCAGAAACCAAAACCTTTTGTAGCAACCTTGACATCAAGCAATCCTTTTTGTCACCATACTACCCGCAGGAAAATGGTCAAGTGGAGGCAATAAATAAGGCCATCATAAAATTTCTCAAAAACATTCTTAGCAATAACAAGAGGCGATGGCATGAGCAAATCCTCTATGTGTTGTGGGCCTACCGTACGACGTGCAGAACCGCTATAGGTAAGACTCCTTATAACCTAGTTTACGGATCTGACCCAGTGTTACCTCTTGAATTGTAGGTACTGTCACTTTGGATGATCCTTTCAAGCATCGTGAATGAGGCCCAGAATAACGAGTCAAGGATCATTAACCTCGACTCCATAGAGGAGGAGCATGCTCAAACACTAGGTCGTATTAAACGATACCAAGATAAGCAGCGGAAAAAGCATCATTCCAACCTACATCAATGGCCAATCAAAAAGGAGGACCTAGTTCTCAAATTTGTCCATGAACATGCAAACAAGTTCTCAGCAAACTTGGAAGGCCCATTCATAGTCACAAAAGCCTATTAGAATGGAGCCTTGAAACTGGTAGATATGGATGGCAGAGAGTTTGCAAATCCAGTGAATCACTGGTATCTTAAGCCATACTACGTCTGATGTAAAGGCAAGGTAAGCATCCATAGTCTGCTATGACTATAAACTGGCACAAATAGTCCGCTATGACTATAAACTAGCACAGACCATCCGCTATGACGTAAAACTGGCACAAAAGGTTTGCTACGACCTTAAACTGGCCCATCCACCATCTACTACGATGATAAACTAGCATAGCGGTCTACTAGGACCTTAAATTAGCACAGCGGTCTGCTACGACCTTAAACTAGCGCAGCGGTCTGCTAGGACCTTAAATTAGCACACAACGGTCTACTAGGACCTTAAACTAGCACAGCGGTCTACTAGGACCTTAAACTAGCACATTGCAGTCTATTAGGACCTTAAACCAGTACATCTAATGGTCTACCAGGACCTTAAACTGGGTTCATGACATAACATTCCAAGCTCACATCCATGACTCTATAAACAAGCAAGTGTGCACAGTCCCGACACAGGGTGGGGCGTTGTATTTCCAGAATGTGGTTCATAATGATAAGAAAACACCCTTTGGAACATATGCAATGCCACTGCCCCTGGCATCTTGCTGATCCTCTAGATATTTCATCTGACATCATGCTGACCTCCACAGCTACCACTACCATAGCCCGTCGCCTTGGCAATAGCTTCCGGAGTCAACGCCTGCTACTGGAGTCCCAGCACTATTGTGGCCCAGCCACAAAGTTGCTACCCTCCAGCCCCTGCCATCATCTGAGCCCAAAAGACATTTATTTGTTATGCTTCTCACCTTACAGCTGAACTACATGATGTTTGCCTTGTGCGGGCACTCCTAAGCACTCGCATCGCCGCAACTCCTAGCCCCCTTAATGCCGGCCCCTTCAATCTACCGCTTCCAGAACCACTATTGGCCTTCCTACTTTAGACGTCACATGCCTCAGCAACAATGCGTACCACTTCAGTGGTGTCCAAAGCAAGTAAGACCTTTTCCTAACTGCATTTCATGGTTACATTTCTCTGGTCGGCTTTTTGTTGCGCTTTTAGGATACGGGCCACGATGGTGTTGATCAAGGATGCGTTTCGCTAGGAGGACAAGACACTACATCGTTCTGAGGTGATCACTCTAATTAGCTTAGCTACTTAGGAGTGCACATCCTGCCCTTCCCCTTAACCTTCGTCATCTTGTTTCTTACACCCGCAGTTTCCCTTTTCACATCTCTTTTACAAGCTTTCTCAATGCATGCAAAGCCCTCCCATATGCTCAACTACAAAGCCCATGACATGCATAATGCAACTCGTCGCATGAGAAGCATCTGTAGGCAGGTCAAAGCCCCACATGGATATAACACAACTCATCTTGGGGAGGAAACACATGTCCTACAACAACAAGGTTGTTTGCAAGTGAACATGGCTAAACAGCAGAAGAAAAGCGCAAAAGCGTAAAAGAGCAAAAGAGCTCAAAAAAAAAGAGCATGTGCCCAAAATAAATGGCACACCAACTACTTCATAATGATCATCTCTAAGCATTCCGACGAGAGGTTAGAAGCCAGCAAAAGAAAGATGCCCATATGTGTCAATTCCCTCACAAGCACTCCAACGAGGGACCGTGCTACATTTCATCTTTCCTTTTCCTAAACCTATCCCCTCAAGTCCATCCTTTTCCCCCTTTTCCTGCATGACTATCTTGATACTCCCAAGCATAGCAAAGGGACATCTGAGTGACCACTGGAGAGCGATGTTGGCGTCTTGTCCTTCATGGTGTTCCATATTCTTTGTCGACGTATCTCAAGCAAATCCTCCAGATGTCAACAAAGAGGGGCCAGTAACACCATAAAATTTCAGGACCCTCATGCTTCAACAGAGTCTTGGAATTTGGGCAAGGACTTCCACAAGTGCAGTGTCATGATGGTTCGGCAAGAAAGTGTAGGCACTAAGGATAGACTATCCAGTCCGGCAAGTTTTCTATCTCCAGGGCTGACAGGCCCGCTAGATTCTCCAACATGTACAACTGGATAATTGACCCGACTGACAGTCTACCCAAAAACCATGCTAGGAGTTGTCTAAAGTGTTCGGGATGAGAAAAACAGTTCAGCAAGTTCTCTAGTGAAGAAGTCTGCTACGCTGTGCAGCATAGCAAGTCTTGAAAGATAACCACTCAAGCATCCAAATGTGAATTGACAAAATGATTGCAAGACAAGTCAGAATTCAGCCAACACAAGGTGCTATGCTATGCAGTGTAGCATAGCGTAGCAAAGGCAAAGAAGAAAGGTCCATCTTGCCAAGTGATTCCAACAAGAAGATTGTAGTTTAGTAAGACTTCGACCTTCAAAATTGGTTGCCCCACTTAGCCCTTAGGGCCTCAAGAAAAGTTTCTTGCTAGAAAAATGGCGGATTGAACAAGGAAGCATGATACACTAGCTACTATGTTGTGCTATGCTGTAACTAGATACACAAGCTTAATATAACTAGATTTCATCTCTCCCATTCTAGATCTACGGGAAATTAGCTTGGATCCACACTAAATAAGCCTTTCTAGGCTTTTTTCAAGAGTATTGGCAAAATAGATTGCAACTTGTCCAAGTTAAACAAATAGGTTGAGAGGCTTGAGAAAAGATAGGCCAACACATCTTAATAGGATAATTTTAATTATTTTTGTTGAGGAGAAGGTTGGAACCCTTACTTAGTCAAAGAAGAATGTTCCTCATGCTTGTGCTTTTGATGTTGATGCATTCAGGGGCTATGATTTAGGGATGGAATAAGATTTTAAGGAGAAGTTAGCACTTGTACAGGAAGCACATTAACAAGGGAAGCAACATGAGTATGAGGATCATCTTTATTACCCACATGAGGATCAGCTAGAGATACACAATGAGGTAAAGTTATCTCCCAAGTAATAGAGGAGAGTTGATGATTTGTTCATCTAAGATGCCATGGATAGTTTCTTTGGTTCTTTGAAATCAAATACCTATCAAAAGTATCATTCTCACAATGCATTTCATGCTTTCAAATTAGTTGGATAGACATCCTCCAAGATAGGATTTAAAGAGAAGATTCATTTGCATAGGTAGTAGGTAGTTATGTTGGAATTAGTGGATTTAAAGGATGAGCCATAGAGTACCACCAATGATGATGATGAGAATGAAGAGTACCATCCTCCCAAGCAACATTATGAGAATTTAGAATAACTACATATGGAACTCTTTTCATATTTTTGAATGATGTCCAAAAAAGGATAAAAGAGAATGAGGATTTCATATCCATGGGCTCTAGCTTTAGTGTCCGTGCATATTTTATATATGTGTTGTGATAAATTTGTTGAGTTAAGCTTTAATATTTATTTACTTATGCACTATGTCAACTTTGTTATATGTATAGTTATCTATGTAAAGTTGTTTTAATTTATCAAGGATTTTGGGACACATGGAGGTAAATATTGATCATCTTTTCTCAACCCTAAATGTAGGTCAAATGACCAAACTTCAAGCTACATATCCAAGCATAGAGTAGGCCAATTTCAAAGGTTATTCTTCTTCTAGCATAGATGTTAGAGATCTGATTTTAAACATTCCAATGTTGGATCTCCAACACTAGAAGTTGGATGTCACAATTGTGGATGTCCAAGCCTCAAGTGTAGATGTCTAAGTAGATCCTATGTAGATGTTAGGGTGAACATCCAATCCTTCTCCAAATGTCCAACTTGAAACATAGCCTTCTTAGTGTGAATATCTAAGCCTTGAATGGCCCATCTAGGGTAGCCATTAGAGGAAATTAAAAAAGATATTTTTAGCCATTTCTCCAACTCCAGTTTGAAGTAATAAAATTTCATGACTCAAACACTATTTATAAAAGCATCAAAATCCATTCCAAAGACATGCCTAGTAATCTAAGGAGCATTCATTGAGATTTAAGCATTACATTAGTTCTTAGTTCTTAGTTGAGATCTGCAAGGACTTGGAAAGTTAATTTGGGAGTTGTACCATATAGCGATATTCTTCTCCTAAGGTTTGATTATATTAAGTGCACAAACCCATTGTTCATTCATTGTTTCATTGTACATAAGTGGATATAGATCTAGGACTTACTATTTCATTGTCCTAATGTGAGCTAGATTGGTGTAGATGTAATTTTACAAATTTATCTATCTATACATTCTTTCCATTTTAGTTGCTTTTGAGATTTGTAGAGCGTAAATCATTTCTACAAAGAGATCTACATTAAAATCTTGAGGGGTTCAAGTGTTAATTCTTTACATTAACCCTGATGGATATGTGAATTTGTCTTTTGGGACCATCACAATGTGTTATTTAGCCTTACGAAATCTTTGGGAGTTTTGCAAGATACCAAGATCATTATTCACCCTATAGGAAGTGTGTAGTATCCAAGGATCTACCATAATGGTATCCACAATTACATTTTAAATTAAACTAGATTTTATGGTTGTGATATTTACCACACATATTAGTAAGTTTGTTCCTTTGTGCATTTGATTTCTATAGTTTGATTTAAAATTTAAATGTATGGTAACTTGTTTGTCTCCCCCTTCTCCTTGTGCCCCACAAAGCCTTTTAAGTTAACCAATCTACAACTAATAACTGATCATCTAATAAATTTCTTTATTACTTTATTTTTTCTTAGATCATCTCTAATTCTAGTTCTTCAATACCTAAGTAAATGTGGAAGACATGATGAATTCTTAGCAACTATTAGAACTACAATCATATTTTAGTTTTAGAAGAAATGCTTAGGCAAATTGATCCATAATGGCTTCATTCTGGTAAAGAGGCTTGGGATACTCATTCATACAAATTGTGCATCATGTCAAGCAAATTCAAAACCAGTGTAATTTCAATTTATCTCTTCATGATATATAGATTACATGGAAGGAAGATTCTAGCTTTTATGATTTGAATAAAATGAGAAGAAAACTTTTAAAAAATTGATTTCTAATCTTGAAAATTTATTTATAGTTGTTAATATTTTTTTAAGGATTCAAATCTAATTTTCCTTTTAAATCCAAAGTTATATACGAGATAATTACCAAGAATGATCTTATTCATAACAAATTTAATAAGGTTTGAAAAATGCAATTATCATTGTCTTTTGGATATGAAACATGAGAGATATTTTAAAAGTTTCCACTTATCTAAAAATTCAAAATTTTTATGGTGTCTAATACATCAAGGTCTTTTTATCAATATTCATCTTTTAACATATAAAAATTGTTTCCTCTTGATATCCTCTTTGTAAAAATTAAGACTTATTTTATATGTTTTTTTAGCAGCAAACTGCACAACATGCTTGAAAACAAACATATAGAATTTGTAATAGCTTTTAACTAAGCATTAATGATATCATTCTTAGTTATTAGCCTACTTTTTAAAGGAAGGAACAAGTTAATTATATTAAGATGGATGTAAACCTAAGTAGAGTAGAACAAAAATTCATATAAAAAGATCCAAAGTGGACCCATCATTAGAGCTTAAAATAATCCAAATCATAAAGGGAAGTCCATGGCCAACATCCATAACAAAACAAGAGTCATACTTAAGTTGTAGCCTCTCAACATAATTATAAAGAAAACACATATCCAAAAAATAATGTTCCAAAATACTGACTTATAAATATGCTAGGAGTAAAGCACAAAATCATGGTAGGAGCTATGGAATATCTTTATGTAGATTCATAGTAACAACTTTCATCATTGCAAGATCCAATCTTGTATGTGTAGCTATACACATATCAAAGATATCATAGGTAGGAATGTTATGTGAATCGAGAATAATACCATCTACTAGAAGCATTAAGATCATCAATGAAGCTAAGGGAAGGAGAACCAAAGAAGCTAAAGGATCAAAAGTTTATTCATTTTATGTTAAGAAGCAAGTGGTGGATTCCAACCCATTGAAGAGAGATCTAATTACAAAGTCACCCAAGGATTCCATAGCCAAACAAATAAAGAAAGCTAAGGATTGAGATCATGTAGGTCTCCACTAGGATGGAAATAAGTAGCATAATTCTAACCCCATCAAACCAACTTTCTAAAAAAAGGAAGCCAAAGAGGATGTTCCTAGGGCACAAGGGCTTACAAGAGGGGAAGTGGACCCAAAAAGTCCTAACAAAAAATAGTTTGAAACAAAGCCTTATTACAAGCACCACATAGGTGGGAGTAGGATAGGAGGCAAACCAGCCTAGGTTGATCATGGCTAGACTTGCCAAGCACTTGGAGCAATGAATTGAGGTAGATTGAGATGTAAGCAAGTGCTTGTGAGCTCCTAGCATAATGATGGTATTTACATCTAAGTTACTACCAAAGTCTAAGCTTTGACCTACATAGAAATATGCTAACCACAGAGTAGCATGATAAAAAAAACATTTGGAGATGAATGGAATAAATTCTTAATAGGAGAAGGTGAACACATGTTGGAACTAATAAACACAACCCTAGGATCATCTATCATAGCATCGATAAGAGCTAACATTAGGAGGGCCAAAAGGAATTAAAGAGGATAATATTATAGATCTTAGTGATGATTAATGAGATACACTAAGAGTCCATGATAGAGAACACTTATTTGTGCACCAATTCGCATCTCTAAAGTAAGTGTTTTAATAAGCCAAAGAGATAAGTTGATAACATGAAAGGATTTACTAAGTTAAAAGCACCACAAAAGCCTAAAATAAAAACTAGTTAGGGCAAGAACTTTAGAGTCCAAAGTGATATATCTAATGATCAACTTACTTTGTATGTTATCTTTCTTTATATTTAGAAGTGTCTTTGGTCATTTATTCTCTATTATATTTGGAAGCTTCATTGTTCTATTATTTTTTAGCAACAAAATCATAACTATGATCTTTATTAAGAAGTTAAATATCAAATTCTTATCTTTTGGTTATTACATTTGTGATGGGACGCGATATCGCATCGGCTGCAATATCGCGTTGGCCCCTGCAATATCGCATATGCAATATCGTAGCCCATCGCCTTGTCTATAAATAAGAGGCAGCTTTCCCTTGTAAGATCATCTAGATCTAGACCCTTAGCTAAACTATGGCAGTTTTACCATTCTAGAGATAGAATAATTTCCATGTGCCCGCAGTAGGAGTCTCAAAGTGAACGGATCTTTATTCGAGCAAATTGTACCTAAGCACACATTTGTGTATGGAAATAAACACGAACTTTCTGATAAACCTTGCAACATATGGACTAAGCTAAATAGGAATTAATTATTGTTAAACGTTTGAATGCTTTCTTAGTTAATTAATTCTCTTTCAACCCTTAGCTCTCCTAGTTAAGTGCATTCAGTACAACTGCTTCGAGCACGTGCGCTACGCTTGGTAACCCAGTAACGAATAGCGTTTGGTAATCCTAGTAGCATTGCACTAGTTCAGGGTGTGTACGGCAAGTGGGAATGGATATTGATGCTAGGATGATAGAGCTTAGTTAGTGAAAGTTAGTTACTTAGTCTCTTCACCCTTCACCTCTTAACATAGGCAATAAAAAGATAAAAGACATAAAAATCACATGCCTCGAGCTTACTTAACCATACAACCGTGACAAATACAAGTAAGCTTGGGAAGATAACGATTGATTAACCTTAAGTGTTCCATAAGGCACATAAGCACTTAGTCCTTGGAGTTCGACCGGATTGCGCGTGAGACGCTCGTATTCATATGGTTGAGTGTAGGGGTACCTCGCCACTCATCAATTTGTTTTTATTTTGAGAAAGTGATAAGTGGCATAGTAGATTCCATATCCAAACATACAAATCATAAGCGTTCATATGCAACTTGTTTGCATTATGTGAAACAAGTCTAGTATGGGTATCTAGATAGCTAGGCAATAGATCACTGGTCATTGTCCTCCTAAACACATTTTGTGAGCTAGTTCATATGATTAACTGTGATTGAGGTATCTAATGTTGTTGTTGTTGAGGTCATAGCTAAAATATTATTAAACTATGAAAATTATAAATAATTTAGTTTAAGTATAAGAAATAAATCTAATCTAGCCTAGGCATGGAGCATCTATTCTTAACTTGTCGTACACATCCTAAACACATATTCATGTCATTGAATTATTGTTGGCTATGTTCTTGAAAACATGAAAATTTTTCTTCCAAAATATAGTAACATATTACATTTTTAAAAGCTCTTTAAAGATGTAATCAAAGAAGAGCTTAATGAAAATGTAGAGTCATAAACAAAGAGCAAAAATTATTAGCGATCTCTAAGTAAAAGCTCAGTTAGATCCTATCTTTAATTATAAATATTTAAAGATATGAAAATCATCTTGAAAAAGCTTGGTAAAAGAATGGTGCATATTAGCTGCAAAGTGTAAGAATTATGAAGGTATAAGTTTAGGGTCTATGGCTCTATTATAGTTATTATGGTATCAAATGTTTAATCAAAGTCAAGATCTTCACCGAGCTTTTAATAAAGAGCTCCCTCATTAAGTCCTAAAATTCAACATTAGAGCACTAATTTAACTTGATTCAAAGCTAAAAATATTTCAGTAGGTTTGATGTTTTAGCACTACTCTCGAATTAGGATATCAATGGACTTAAAGTTCTTCCCCTTTTAAAGTTCTTCCCCTAAAGATTAAAGCTTATTCTATCAGGAAAGTTTAAGAGCTAGTACAACCATTACCTAAAGCTAAAAATTAATTCTACAAGCTTATCTCTAAGCATTACCAATTGTCACATTAGCTGAAGCACCATTTGAAACCACCCTAAACCCTAAACCATACGAATACGAGCGTACACGCACGATCCGATCGGACTCCGCAGACTAAATGCCTTAACGCCACAAGAAACACTTGGGGTTAATCGTTCGTTGTCTTCCCAAGCTTGCTTGTAAGTGTCACGGTGTATGGTTAAGCAAGTCTGAGGTATGTGATTTTTTTGGTATTTTTGGCTTATCTTCTATGCTACCAGGAGAAAGGGTTGAGAAACTAAGCTAACTCTAACTAAAGATCTAAGTCTAAATTAACTAGCGTCAGCATCCGTTCCCACTTACCGGACACACCCTGAACTATGCAACTGCAGCTTACCAAACGCTAATCGTTACTGGGATCGCCACACGTAACGCAAGTACTCGAAGTGGTCGTACTGAGGCACCTATTTAGCCTATGTGTGATAAGCAACCGATTTCTTAGCCAGCCATACACACCCGTGGGTGCTTATAACTAAGTCGTACTTATCACACGTTCTAGCCTAGCAATGAGCAGC
>MNCI01005867.1:161730-209111 GCA_015680685.1 Gnetum montanum
TTCAACTTCATGGGCTCTTAGTTGAGAGAGTCTCTCTTAGGCGTAAGTCCCAAGAGTTCTTCTTGTTTCATTTCGTAGCCCATCCACAAGGTGGCGAAGTTGATCCCGTTTAGCGTACCCATGGCCCAGGCAACGATGTAGTAATGTATAGTAACGGGCCATGGTAGCATCTAAGGATTCATGAGTACCTTGCTTCCAGCCTTGGATCTGCTTACGCAAATTGGACACTCTGGAGTACGTTTGATATTTGTTGTTAAACAATTCAAGCATCGTACTCCACCTCCTGATGGTTTCTGGTTCTAAGGACCGGTACCAGCTTTCTGCTTCTTTAATGAGTGTCCTTGGGAACAACTTGAGTTTCTGCCACTCATTGTCTATGTTCTGCAAGGCACAGGCATCGTGGAATGCCTGTAAATGATGTTGAGGATCAGCGTTGTATCCCCCTTCAAAACGTCGGATATTATTTATATCCAAACGCTTGATCCTACTGTCTTTTAAATGCCTTGTGGGAATCCTAACTGCCTCTCTAATATCGAGCATACTTCGGGTTGCGAATAGGGGTTCTTCATGATCATCTCTTTCATGACGTCTGTGATGTCTACATTGTGGTTCCCTATTCTCCCTCCGTCCTTGCCCTTGTCCTAACTCCTCTCGACCTTCTTGTCGAGGCATTTCATCTCTTTTACCTTTACTCTCCGCGTTATGCTCATGGTGGCTATGCCCAGATGTGGAAGGAGAGGGTGAATGATGTGATGAAGGGGAAGAAGAAGGGGATCCATCACCATGGTGATGTTTCTTACCTTCTCTTCGGCTGCTTGGTGCCCGATCATTGTGACGATCAAGATGTCTGTCATTAGTGTGAGTAGTTGTTCCTGCCGTGAACAGCTGGTGCTCACGGGGATCAGAGCCTGGAATATGTATTGTTGATCTAAGGCCCTGATGCCTAACCTCTACACTAGAGTGAGGAGGAGGAACATCATTTTCTAAGAAACCCATCGTGAGGGGTTCCTCTTCTCTTATTTCACTAATGACGTGGGGAACCTTGCCCTTCAGTAATGAATGTTGGCTCTCCTGCCTTGCATCCCGAATACGTTGGGCATTTGTGGGATGATAATCCCTTGTATCATGGTCATCCAAAATGTATTCTGCAAGCAGCTCATACATGCCAATCCGTACCAAGGCACGGGAAAGCATGTTGGGAGCAGATCGATCTGGGGGTAACACGATGTTACCTTGCATGTCTCTCCACCGCAGTTGCTCATCTTGATGGAAAACAAAGGTAAAATCTGGCACATACTCATCGGGATGACTATATGTGACCTTGGATTGTTGAGGACATGGTTGATCTCAATTATGCGTATGATGCTGACTTTCTCTTGTATTGTCCTTAGGTGAGTTGATTTCATGAGAAGAAGCCATTTCTATTGGTGTGCAGTTTTCACTGTTATTTAATGTTCTTGATTAACTGATTAACCCTAAGCTTCGTTTTAAGCTCACAACGATGTGAGTGATATCCCTTATGTTAAATTGGCGAAAAAACACTTAGTCCTCGGCAACGGTGCCAATGATGAGTGGCAAGGTACCCCTACACTCAACCATATGAATACGAGCGTACACACGCGATCCGGTCGAACTCCGCAGACTAAATGCCTTAACGCCACAAGAAACACTTGGGGTTAATCGTTCATTGTCTTCCCAGGCTTGCTTGTAAGTGTCACGATGTATGGTTAAGCAAGTCTGAGGTATGTGATTTTGTTGGTATTTTTGGCTTATCTTCTATGCTACCAGGAGAAAGGGTTGAGAAACTAAGCTAACTCTAACTAAAGATCTAAGTCTAAATTAACTAGCGTCAGCATCCGTTCCCACTTGCCGGACACACCCTGAACTATGCAACTGCAGCTTACCAAATGCTAATCGTTACTGGGATCGCCACACGTAACACAAGTGCTCGAAGTGGTCGTACTGAGGCACCTATTTAGCCTATGTGTGATAAGCAGCCGATTCCTTAGCCAGCCGTAAACACCCGTGGGTGCTCATAACTAAGTCGTACTTATCACACGTTCTAGCCTAGCAATGAGCAGCCGATTCCTCAACTAGCCGTACACATCGGACTACCACTGGGATTACCAAGCGCAGAATCCTGGAATACGCTACTGGGTTACTAAGCAGCCAATGCTCGTAATTGAGTCGTACTCATGCATTGCGTCAAGCAACCGATTCCTTGACTAGCCGTACACGTCCGTAGACGCTCCTAATCAAGTCGTACTTGAACACACTAGGAAAGCAGTAAATGAAAGCAATAAATGAAACCACGTGCTACAAGGTTTATCCAATCAAGTTCATCTTTATTGCCGTACACAACTTGGGTTTAGGTTACAAGCTGCTCGAATAAAGAGCCGTTCACTCTAGGACTCCTACTGCGGGCACATGGGGAAAAATTCTAACTCTGGAGTGATCAATCTGCCAGAGCTTCGCTACACTAGCCAGGATTGGGAAATGAAGGGAGTGCCGCCTCTTATTTATAGAAATGGCAGCGGGACGCGATATCGCAGGAGAAGACGCAATATCGCGTACGTGATATCGCAGCACATGCAAGTCGCGTCTCATCACTTACTTAGCCATTTTTCTACATTTTTACACTTAGTCATTTTTCTACATTTTTATACTTAGCCATTTTTCTGCTACTAGCAGACTTAGTCATTTTTCTACAGTTTTCAATGTTAGCCTTTTTTTTTTTTTTTTTGCAAATAGCAACTCTCACAACTCAATCTATGAACATGAATCGAGATCAACCTTCCATGTTGGTGTTTAAAACATTTGACACCATGATCCACCCAAAGCATGTCATGCTAAGCAACGAACAATACAATTTTGTTTATACCAAAATTCAAGCAGAATTGCTAGTGGATTTCCTTGACTTGGAGGCAAAATAGGATGACAAATGAGTCCACCACAATGGATGGGAGTACAACCCCTCCTTGTTCAACATAATCTCACTCATGGAGTCCTACCACCACCTGTTGTCCCAACTCATCCATGCAAATGAGCATGATGCAAGGACAATCTACAAGGAAGCCTCACAGGAGGAAGAAAATGAGTTCAAGGCCTACTCGAAATGCAAGAGTCCCCTTTACATCTTCTTTCAATAACCACTCCCTAGTACGATCCTTCCTCGGTTTGATTCACCTATCTTCTCCAAGATGGTGACCATGCCAATTCAGCATTCCTCATAAGCAACTATTGCATTTGCCCAACCCTATGCTCATGTAGGGGATACCTCCTAGCCCTAGACGATTCAATCATCCTATGTCCCGCTTGTCTCATCAACATCCTTAGCATCAATCCAACCCACGCATGTGTGGCCTACCTTAATCACCATGCCCATCACTCAACCAATGCATCAACTAAACCCATCCACTATGACATTAAACTGGCAACGATTGTTCACTACAATGTTAAATTGTCAAACTTTGCCACCAACAATCTGACCCTATGTTATGCAACCAACATCAGCATAGCCAATGCAACCAGTTGGCACATCCCCAAGCATTCCAACTAATCCAAAGTTTGACGAAGAAAATCAACCGACTTAAAGCTACCTCCTTGGAAATCATCAAGGTGGTGGACTTCTATTGGGATAACCCCATAAGTCCTACAATCCCATCCTTAACTCTTCCAAATGGGGTCCAGTTGCTTCAACTCATCAAGTATAATGGTAAAGGGGACACCAACACATACTTGGTCACATTTCGATCTGAGTGCTTGCTCCTTCAAGCCTAGGCACAGGCCATCATGCACATGTTCCCCATGTCACTCACTGGCAAGGCTTTAGACTAGTATCATGCACTACCTAAGCCCTCAATATTTTCTTTCAAGGATCTCATAAGCTAGTTTGTAACATGCTTCAGGTACAACCTAAAGCCTGAAGCAACCCTCAACCAACTCATGCAAGTCAAGCAGGGGCCCCTAGAGCCTGTGACAAAATTCCTCCAATACTGGAGCATCGCATTGAGAAAAATATATGAACCCCTAGTAGAGATACACCTAGTGACCATCTTCAAGGATGCAGTAAACAACTTTATCAAGTCCAAATCATATTGCCTAGCCCTAAAGTTTCCTAGCCAAGCCTTTGCCCAAACGAAAGACATAGAAGAGGTAGCCCAAGCTAGTAACAACCCAACCTATGTGGCCTATAGAAACCAGCATGTGCATAAGTAAAATGCAATAGTGGAAATAGTGGCCGCAAGTACAAAAGCAACCAACTAGGGCCCAACGACTAAGCAGCCTAAGGCCCCAACTCACAAAGCTACCAACTCTGGCACCAACTCACCTGCATTGGCAAGGGCTACCCCAAGGTCCAACTTTGAGTGCAAGGATCACTCAAAGTATATACCACTACCGATGGAGCCCTCTAAACTGCTAGAGAAACACCTAAAATCTAGGTGAATCCAACACAAACACGTATCAAAGATTTCCTGCCAAAAAAATGATAGGTACTGCGAACTATTGAGGAACCCCACCTCAACAGTACCAAACAAGCCCCTAGTCCCATAGCACTTCAAGCTGGACCAATACTATCATTACCATTAGATGTTTGGTCATAGTACAAACAACTATCATGCCTTGCAAAATGACCTGCAAATAATGATAGAACGAGGCCAACTACTACTCGACGTACTGAGCCAATCCAATGTAGATGACACTCCCTATGTTATAAACTCCATTAGTGTAGGTGGCAAGTCTAAACCTACGCAACAACCTTTTGTGATCCGCATGCCTCCCAACACCCCAAGAATCCCCTTAGCCTCCACAAGTAAGAAGCCCCCCTTTGTTATCAAAGTGCCAACTCAATCACCCACAACACCCTTTGTGGTCAAGGTCCCATAGCAATCATCTGCAAAGATGTTAAACTGGCAACCAAACCAACCATCTGCTAAGACATTAACTGGCATGATGTAGCAATAACAACTGCTAAGAAACCTTTCATCATCAAGGTGCCACAATGAGTTGGCCCCACAACAACTCCTACATCACCATTTTTCATAAGGATGCCACAACGTGATGGCCCCTCACCTACCCAAAGCCCAATAGTAGGCAACGTCTCAATCTCTCCTCCTTCAAGGGTCAACCCCACTAGCAACCCAGGTAGGCCTACCAAATGGTAATGCAAGAGGACAAATGAGTACCTTGCAATTCCCATGGCTAAAGCAAAGGCCATAATCAGTAAGCAATAACTAAACATTGGGACCCCTTCCCCTAAGTAGGCCAAGCAACCCAAGTCCAAGTCCCCTCCGTGAGGGATCCATCTCTCAAGCCACATAAAGGAAGTCAAGGCCAACACAATGGCCAATGACAAAGACTTTATAGCTGCACTAACCGAAGTGAAACAAATGCTCAAGTAAAAGAACATAATGTTGAGCTTATACGACCTGGTCATGACCTCATCTACTTACTACCAAGCATTGGCCCAAATGTTGGCCTCCATTCCTATTATGGAGGACATCCCTGTAGATGAGAACACCATCCGTGCAACAATGTTGCCCCCTGAACCATTGGAATTAGGTTCAACATCCTTAGCATTTCGCGATGATGTAGTCAAAGTCAACCCTAAACAAGGGGAGGTCACTATAGCTCCACTGTCCATTAGCATACATGTTAGGCAATGCATGATCCATGAAGTGCATGTTGATGATGGTGCAGCAACAAACGTAGTCCTGTACTCCGTTATCAACAAGCTAGGCCTAGCAGACAAAATTAGGTCAACCAAAATTACATGTCTAAAATCCTTCAACAGATCACGCATTACTATTAGTGTACAATCAACTTAGCCTTCATGGCAGAAGAGAAATTCCCCACAAGCATAGATTTCACTGTCATAGAGGAGATCCTAGGCTTCAACCTGATTTTGGGCAGCCCTTGGCTAGCTCAACTACGAGTCATCTCCTCTTCCATCCACCAAGAAGTCCACCTTCCATATGAAGGTGGTCAAGTTATCATCCACGATGAGAATGCCTCATCTCTAGCTATCCACAACATAGACATGGAGCAAGTGTCGAAGGTGGCATTTCTTGGTGATGTGTCTATGATAACCTATGCAATGCATGAGGCTAACATACCTGAATAAGCGGTTGAAGCCAATAACCTTCTAGAGGACCCTAGGCCTTGCACGTCCCCTAATCCAAACCAGATTAAGAAACAACTGCCTGATCAAGGCAATTCCTTGGCCAAAATTGTGTGAGAAACCTACCTACCCCTTCCCTCCACATGCCATGCATTTTTTATTTTCGTTTGCATCACACTAGCCTATGCATTTACATTTTTCCTACTCGCTTAGATTAGGCATTTCATTTTGTTCATGCATTTGTTACTTTGTTTATGCATTCATCGACCTAGCTTACGCATTACATTTGAAAAACATAGAAAACACATAAAAATCATAAAACTAAAACTGCAAAAAACACATTGCCCAAAAAGGCCTTAAACTAGCCCATAGCCCAAAATGGATTTAAACTAGCAACCTATGGTCTACCATGGCCTTAAACTAGCAACATACAGCCTAGAATGGGCTTAAACTGTCATTAACATCCCAAAATGGCCTTAAGCTATTATTAATGATCCGAAATGGCCTTGAACTAACAATAGCCTGAAATGGCCCAAAACTAGCAACACTTGATGGCCCAAAATGACCTTAAACTACCATTGTGACTTGGGATGACCTAAAACTATCATTCTTCACATTGCTTTCCTTTCATTTGTGCATTTTAACTCTACTTACAATAGGTGCCACTTGAGGTTGTTTTTCTAGTTGATTTTTGCATGATCTTGCATGCACACAGCATGACTATGCATGCAACATTTCATCTCACACAAGTAAAGTAAGCACTCGTCTGCCATAACACAAAAAACTAGCATAGATAGTCTATTATGACTATAAACTAGCACAGATGGTTCACTATGACTATAAACTAACACAGAATATTCGCTATGACATTAAACTAGTGCAAAGCATCCTTGGGCTATGACATTAAACTAGCACCCACAATACACCCATCTGCTAAGACGGTAAACTGGCACAGCTCATCCTTGGATCATGATGTTAAACTAGCATAATAGCTCATTCACTACAACGTAAACTAGCACACAGAAATATGTTAAGACTATAAACTAACACTCCATGATCTGCCAGGACCTTAAACTGGGTTCGCACACTCACAACATCATTGCCTCCCACCATTCTACTGATCTTTTGAAGCACCTACCATTGGTGTGACCTTTGGAGGACTCGTAGCATCATCACCCTGGCACTTTCACTAGCTTCTTGAGCACTTGCAACTAGCACAGCATTTGATGCATTTCCAGCATCTTTGCATCCAACACTTGCAGCATCTTTGCATCCAGCACTTGTAGCATCCTCACATCTAATATTTGCATTTACATGTCATGTTGTGTAGTTTTCTTGTCTTCTTAAAGTTGTGTTCGCAAGATGAAGCCTCAAAGATGGTCATTTAGAGATGCATCTCATTGCAGCAACAAGTTGCCACATTACTCTAATGTGCATGATTGGACTAGTTAAGCCACTCAAGAGTGCACATCCCCCTCATCCCATTACAACCTATGAACATCCACTCCTTCATCCCAATAGCCTCTCATCCCTTGCATACTCACGATTGAACATCCCTACACTGTGATGCATATGGCATTCTCCTTATGTCAACCATAGAACCCATGGTAGACGTAATGCAACTCATCCTATGGGGAGCCTCTGTTGGCTGGTCAAGGCCCAAGCAAATGTAACGCAACTCATCCTGGGGAGGAAACACCTATTCTACAAACACAATGAAGTTGCATCAAAGCAAAGCCCATCTACTCGATGGCCCACACCTTGCAATTAGCATTCAACAGTAAGCTAAACCCAGCATGGGTTCACCTCGTAGCAAAGAAAAAAAAATGAGGAAAAGCACATCCCCAAGTAAATTAACAATGTTGCAATTTCACAACTGACCTACCCTTAAATTAACTTTGGCTATCTCATGAGTACTTTGATGAGAGGTCAATGTTTTAGGGGCAAGCCACTTCATGCCATGGTCACTGTCAGCCATGCTGACTTTGCATCTTGCATCATGATACATTATTTGCATTTCATTTCCTTTGCTTGCATTTCATCTCCCTAGCACATTCCCTAGATACTTTGCCCCAACATACCCTCATCCGCAGCACTCTTGAACATGATCAAATAACACTCAATCTAATACCAATGAGCGATGTCGATGCCATGTTTGCTATGGTGTTTTGCAATTCTTTGTCAATGTCTCTCAGGTCACTCCTCCAAACGTCAACAAAGAGGGGCCAATGAAACACCACAAAAATTTGGGCTACAGCTTCTTGACTACAAATTTGGCTAAGTATCATAACAATGGCACTTTCTGTAAATTTGTCTAAGTGCTGGGACCATGCTCTCCACTATAGTAGCGTGTAGTCAGCTTCAATGACCAATCTTCTGCAATTTTGGCTAAGTGTTCGAACAAGGTCAAATTCTATAAAATTTTTCTGAGTATTGTAATACACTCTACACTGTAGCTGCTACGCTTGGCACTGTAGTTGCTATGCTCTACTACACTCAAGAGTGTAGCAAGTGTAGCCAACACACAAACAGCTAGTTTTGCAGAATTTTTCTAAGTGTTGTGTTGCTACACTCTACACTGTAGCTGCTATGCTTTGTTACACTCTTAAGTGTAGCAAGCGTAACCAACACACAAATGGCTAGTTTTGTAAAATTTTTCTAAGTGTTGTGTTGTTACATTTGGCACTATAGCTGCTACACTTTGCTATGCTTGAGAGCATAGCAAGTGTAACCTACACACAAATGGCTAATTTTGTAGAAATTTTCTAAGTGTTCTGCTACCATGCTTGCCACTATAGCTACTATGCTCTTCCCACCTACTACACTGCCACGTGGTGCTCAATCCACATTTTGGGCTAACCTTGGCCCTATAAATACCACTGGACTCCCAACGTTTTGGGGGTTGGCAATTGGCACTTTCATTTAACATCTTGGCACTTAGCTTCATGGGCAAACGAAACCTAGAGCACACCACACCAACAGAGAGGCATAGCTACACCACACAATACACCACAACCCCATTATAGCCCTACACCGCACTATACACGGTGGCCCTGTTGCAACCTTGCACCCTAGGATACACTGCAGCCCCATTGCAGCCTTGCACTACATAGTACATCGTAGCCCTATTGCAACCCTACACTGCACAGTACACTACAACCCTATTGCAGCTCTGCAGAACACTGCATGGTACACCATGATGGCCAACTCAACAAGCATGGTTCATCGCGGTGAGCACAAGACTTCACAGCCCGACACCACTGAGACTATGACTATGCTCCCACTATGCCTATTGTACACTATGTATTTTCTAAGATCCTTTTGGAGTTAACTATGCTCCCATTTGGGGCCATGTTCCATTTCTCTCTCTCATTTCTAGCATTTTCTTGCATTTTTCTTACATCTTTTCGCATTTTTTCACATGTTGTCATGTTGTACCATGCTCAAGCAATAGTCTCCGCAGGTTGATAGCCTTGTTTTGGTCAAAACCCTTGGCTACGTTCACCCACATTCCATTGCTACACTCTACACCTAGCACCATTTCACATCACTTGCATTTGCATTTTGGCTAACCACGCCACCCCCCGATTGCACCCACTACCCCGATTACAACCAGAAAAGTCCCTATTCAATTGATAACACTGTTTAGAATGGTCTACCTCCATTTCTAGCAAGGCCCTCACTAGGAGGTGGGGTTAAGGCTATGCACCCATGAACCCCTCGATGTTCCAACCATCAACATTTTCGGTCATTACAATGGTGATTCCTACTATTATCATTGTTATCCCATCACTTGTGATTCTTTTTAGATTCAAAGAAGGAAGCTA
The DNA here is from genome assembly GCA_015680685.1 of Gnetum montanum. Lineage (NCBI taxonomy): Eukaryota > Viridiplantae > Streptophyta > Gnetopsida > Gnetales > Gnetaceae > Gnetum > Gnetum montanum. Next base: position 171,679 of record MNCI01005867.1, read on the forward strand.
ATCTAGATGAAGAGGAAAAAGAAGAAGGACTACCACCACCATGATATCTGTCACTTCCTCTCTATTTTTCATGGTCACAATCCTTAGAGTGATCATCATTATGCTTGTCTGAGTTCCCACTTTGACTCTCTTTCTTAGAGCTCCCATTACCATGGGAATCACTATCACTAGAACCCAAATTGTTGATTGCTGATTAAGGATTTGGGTTCAACTCCCCTTCACCACAGTCAAGAGGTGGAGAGTCTACATGTTGAGAACCCTTAGAAAGAGATTTCTCATTATCTTTTTGATTTACCAGGAATAAGGGATTAGTGAACTATTTTTCCTTCATGGCTTCATAGCGCTTTTCCTATTATTAATCTCATTTGCATTGTGTCTTAGTGGGATAGTAGTCTCGAAATTCATGATCCACCACAACATACTCTCTATGAAGCTCCTTAATGCCCAACCTTTTAAGAGTTTGGAGCAACATCTTGGGAATAGATTGGTTAGCTCATAATACAATGTTCCCCTCCATGTCTCACCACCACATTTGTTCATCTTGACGAAGGATGTAAGTCAAATTGGGTACAAACTCATCAAGATGAGTGTACACCACTCTACATTCTTGTAGTACTGTTGACTTAAAATCTTCATGCCTTTAATAAGAAGAAGACATTTTTATTTAAAAAAATTACTCAATGTGCTTGTAGTATAGTTTTGATTAATTATTATGATTTAACTTTGTTGGATTTGTTTCAATTATGTTGACTAATTTGCACTAATCCTAGATTGATAGTGCATGGTACTAGCTAAAAATCCCCGACAATGGTGCCAATTATAAGTGATGAGCTACCTCTATGCCCAACCATATAAATCACTAAGGCATTCACACATAATCTCATCAAATTTTGTGGATTTCTAATGTTCTCATATACATGATTCAATCTAGAAGCTAAATCCAATCGTGGAACAATCATTGTCTTCCCAACTACACTTGTGAAGCTCAGTTGTATGGTTAAGTGTAATTGAGGTACATGATCTTTATTATTTTATATTTTGTTTCCCTAAGGTTGGTAATAGATTAAGAATAAATTTATTAACTAATTCAACTAATTTAATTGCTAATTAATAACTAACTACTCTAACATAAGCATCTAATCCCACTTTTCGTACACATCCTAAATACGTACAACACTATTGGGCGGCCATGCATTAAGAACTACTAGGATTACCAAGTGTTATACGTATACTCGAAGTGGTCATACTTATGTGTGCTAGTCTATCTAGCTTAATTAATCTCTTAAAGTCTTAATCATTCTAGCTTAATTAATTGCTTAATTAATGAAAAAATAAATGCATAAATAAGTCATTAGGCTAGCCTAAGTGCTACATGGTTTATCAAAAAGCTCATCTTTATTGCCACGCATGCTGTAGTGCTCAGTTACAATAGTGCTCAATAAAGATCCATACACTCCTTGACTCATGTTGTGGGCACTTAGAAAATTATTCTATCTCTTACAGAAAAAAACTACAAGAATTCCACTAGCAACTAAAATTCTAACCTTCATTAACACGACTAGGATGTCATATTTATAAACCTATTAGGATGCCACATCGATGGGTACACATCAAAGTGGAAAACCCTGCGTCAACAAGGTCGCGTTGATGGCATCACATCAACATAGTCGATCAAAGACACCTCATCATGACTCCATTCCACTCTCCACCTCATCCATCTATGCATTCCATATCTCACCTCACTACCTCTTTTCACATTTTATTCAATGTCTAAATTTGATGTGTCAAAGTTCTTAGATAGTTTCTTCGATGATTTGGTCCTTGACTAACCATAACCAATAATCACCCATGGGACCCACAGAATCCTTAGTTTGAGGACATGAAAGAGCAAAAAGGGCATGAGCCTACTATGGGAAGAACCTACTTGAACACCACTTGGTTTAACTAGTTAAGTTCCTCATCCCTTCGGCATTTCTACATTCAAATTCCTTATGCTCCACATTGATTACATCTAGTTGTGCACTCCATGGCATTTCTCCAATAATTCTCCTAATTAAATCTCCTTTTTTCTGAAATATCTAGCCCTCTTCATGAATTTCATCATGTTCTGGGATTCTTATGCTTCCTTTGGACTTCAATTTCATGTCAAAACTCCCTATTTATCCCTTAAGTTTTAAAAATTCTATTTTTTGACCATGTCAATGGGATCCCATCAATGTGCTCCTATTGACACAGGGCAAAAATTCTATAAATAGCACCCAACACTTAGCAAACTTTTGTCATTTGCTCTCAAATGGAAAAGGAGTTTTTGTAATTTTTAGTGCCTAAAACTTTCTAAAGCCCATAACGTTCAAACTTCTTGTCTGATTAACCTTATTTTTCAATCATGTAGCTACTAGAGGTGAGCTTTATGTCTTGAAGGCCACAAACCTTAGGTTTTTAATGAAATTTTTTTTGAATTTTTTCTAACTCCCATAAGGTTTAACTAATAAAATAACATTAAAATCACTAATTTAAGAGAGTTAAACCTTTATAACGAACTATGTTATCTATTAAAATGAACAATAATAAAATAATATTAAAATAATCAAACTTGCCATGATCACAACTTAGCCAAGTGTAACTAATCCAAAAAGATAAGATACTCAAGTTTTATAAAGTTACACACCAAATGCTAATCCTTAATCATGTTGTGATTATAGATGGCACCAAGACCTAAGCGTCTACAGGAAGGAGGACTATCCCAACCAAGGGACAAGTAGCCCAGAACTAAAAGGAGCTAACAAGAACAACCCCAGGAGTAGGCAACTAAGACTCATGCAATGGGACCTTTTTGGAAGAAGCTTAAAGTGGAATTTGTTCATCAAATTCCCCAAGCTAGAAAAGAGCAATCCCACTAGGATGAGGCACTTGGACCAAGGCCAAGCCTTGAGGTCACATTGATAGATGCCTACCTTAGGCAAATTCAATCTAGAAAAATCCCACGTTCAATTCTCCAAGAATTGAATTTTGGTACCTTCTTAGACTTTACCCCAAAAGATGTTAGAACACAACTGCAAAGCTCTCCCATGTGGTCCATCATTACTTCTAGTGGGGAGTAGTATATGGGAGAGACATATCTCATCTAGAACAACAAGCAACTAAATGCCACTATGAAGATCAAGGACATCAATGTGTCCTACTCAATGGAGGCCTTCTCTTAGGCCCTCAGATTACTTGAAACTGGGACCAATTTGGCAAAGATCTCAATGTAAGCGAACCTACATTTTAAAAAGGAGTACGTCTAGCAGTGCTATGGAGTGGACCATAAGGAGCATGGCATACTCACAACAACAAAACATTCATCTTTCAAGATAGTAGCCTACTACCTTAATCCAACAATGAGGTTAAGTAATGTAATAGCCTTTTCTACCCATGTGTGCACCACTCTAAGCAAGAAATTCCTTGTGAACCTCCCACAACTGATCTATCTTGAGATAGAGAAGCAATTCAAGGAAAACGAGCATTGAAGTAAGACACTTCCCTTCTTATGCCTCATCAAAAAATTATGCAAAAGGGAAGGAATAGCCCGTTATTCCAATGATACACTCAAACATGCTCCTACCACCTCGTGGGCAAAAATGATGAAAGACAAGGTCACTAACCTAATGAAAGAGGAGTAGCCACAACCACAACCCACTCATGAAATAACATTGAAGGCTCATGTTGCCATAGAGCACATGTAGAGGCATCATGAGCAACTCCTGCAAAAACAATAGGTAGGTCCAAGTAGTAATCCATCCATCTACTGACCAGCCCTCAATCATTTGAATGAGGTAACTCGTACTATACATTGGATGGAGGACACTATGCCAACTCTCTCTATCCAAAGAATGTAGGCATCTATGCACTTGAATCCTAGTGCCTAGGAGGTAATAGTGTCCATTTCTGGACAACAAAAATTTCTAGAGATCTTTTGAAAAGCAACTACCTTCTCGATGTACTTGGAGGAAGCTAATGGGGCAACTTTTCTAGTGATGCAACACCAAGGGTAGGAAACAGCAATCGAGATGGTGGCTGACTGAGTCAGCAAAGCCCTTAAGTTCCTACAATGTCTATGCCAAATAGTGCTACACTCAAATATGTGCAAACATCCATAGGAGTGTCAAGTGGAAGACTTAGTGTAGCCTAGCATGAGGAGTTTCTAGAATGACTAGTGCAAACTTGACAAGTAATTCTAGAGATCTTTAACCTTCTAGATGACATCATTGCTACCTAGTCGATGTTGTCATAGGCAAAGAGCAAGTACCTCATTGCTAACACCTAACTTGAGGCAGCCACGGAACAAAATCATTGCTTGGCTACTAAAGTTGTAGAGTTGAGAGCCCAACTCTTTGATCCCATAGTACTCAACCAAGCTATAACCAGGGATGAAGCTTTTTAGCAACTTCAATCCAAATTTTAAGAGGCTAAGTATGCTAATGGGTAGGTAATCTTCAACCAATCCTTAGTGAATGCCACTATCTACAACATTCAGAAGGACTTGTCGGAGGTTTGTCAAGAGAATGTAATTCTAACCAAGAACAATCATCACCTGCATCATGTTGAGCTCAAGAAAGAACAAATGATTAAATACCTGGGACAACAACAAAAGCCTCTTACCAAGGTGACCCTAGATCTAAGGAGGTTAATAGCCAAAAATTGTAATCTCTCAATGAACAAGGTATGTGCCCTTTGCTAGAAATCTACAATAGAGATCGTCGTCTAGAAAATGAGGCCCTCAAATTTGAAAGAGTTAAGAACCATTACAAAGACTAGGTTGGCCTTTAAAAAAATCAATGAAAAAGAGATCAAACTCACTAAGGTAAAGGTGAATGAGGTCCTCCACTAGCTACAACAAGGAGGTGATGTGTGTCATCTCATATTTTATGGATTGAATGCGTATAATAAGGTAGAAACTTGCCTCCAAGAGCTGAAGATTGAGGAAATGATAGAATAAATGAAGCTTACCAATCTCCAATACACAAACTTGGTAATGCTAACTACTAAAAGGCTCAGGTTTGAATTGAAGAAGTAGATGGCCAGGTCATACTTATTGTCCGAGGCTAAGTTTAAGCATCATAAGGATACCAAGCAGAAGCTAGAAATAACAAATGTTAAACTTGATGTTCTTAGAGAATGCTTCACTAATCAAAGATCAACTACTGAGAACCTAGCATAAAGAATGAATGAATACCAAGAACTGCAAAATGTAGTTAAGGTATTTGATGTGGAATGCAAAAAATTCACAGCCTAGTTCATCAATGTGAAGGAGTTATTTTTTGTGATGCCTTATCTATGGAATATTTTTGTACCAACCCACCTTGTTAATGTAGTGTGGACCATATACAATCCCTAGAGTAAGGAGAAGAAGATGAAAGTTTTACTGGATGTTTTTCATCTTCCACCAGTAGTCATAACTGTAGTCAAATAGCCACAACCACAACCTGAACCACAATAGCCACATGCACCAAATGCAAGAGAAGGTTCTTTGGTAGCTTAGGAGCCTCCACAACCTAGGACCATTTGATTTCCTTCCTTGTCTTCAAGTTGCTAGAGGAGTTGTGTTATTAGTTTTTGTCATGGTATTTAATTTTGTTGTTACAAACACCAATTTTTGTAAAAATTGTAAATCTGTACACTTTCGCACTTAGTGTTTGTTTGTATGTTAATTAGTTAGTTAATAATTCCATACTTGCCCAAAATTTTGTAAGAAACCTATTCCTCCTTTTGTTCACTCGAGGATGCATTTTCCTTCAATTGTGGGGGTATGATGAGTCATCTTCATTCACCTACATTAACGGGATCCCATTGACATGATTTCAATGATGCAATCCCATCGACACATGGTTTGCCACATTGATGCATATGATTTGACCTAGTGTGTAATTTTGCCTATAAATGTGCATGTCTTTGCCACATTTATGGCATCCAAACATTAGTTGCTAGTTAAAATCTTACATTTTTATCTTCCCAAAGTTAAAATATTTTCTAAGTTCCCACAATAGGAGTGAGAAGTACACAGATCTTTATTTGAGCACTGATGTACCTAAGCACTTCGATGTGAATTGCAATAAAGATGAACTTTCTTTCTAAACCTTACAGCACTTCAACTTAGCTTAAGGTTTACTTCATGCATTTATTATTCATGTGATTTACTTTAATGAATTTGATTAATTAATTAATTTCAAATAATTAATACACATAAGTATGACCACTTCAAGCATACGTTAACGCTTAGTAATCCTAATAGTGCCTAATGCTTGGTAACCCTAGTAGCACCTAACACTTGGTAACCCAATAGCATTGCAACGTGTTTAGGATATGTACAGAAAGTGGGAATCGATGCTTATGTTAGGATTAGTTAAGCATTAGTTAGTTATTAGTGAATTAATGAAAAACACAAAATGATAGAAATCATATACCATAGTTACACTAAACCATATCTTTACACTTCATAAGTGAAACTAAAAAGACAACGATCACATCCATTAGATTCACTACCTAGACCTAGTGTACTTAGGGAGCTAAAGTCTATGAAATTTGAGCAAATCACTTAGTGAACCCTAGTTATTCATATGGTTAGGCATAGGAACTACTCACTACTCATCAGTAGTGTAGCCAAACTCTTGCAGTTTTCTTTTGAACTTTTAGCAAACAATCAGTGAGTGCCCACAGCATGGATTTTAGTTAACTGTATGGCATCTTATTCAAGTGGCACTATACCTAGACACATTCCATGAATGATAATAAGATCAAGATTTATTCATATTCATTACAACACTTTGACTTAGAATAAATTTACCTTCATTACAATTTGTTTTCTAAGTACTTAGTTAACATTTACATTTTCATGTAGATTAATCAATTGGTGGAATAAACGCAACCAATTTTGAGCATAAACACATATTCACTTATAATCTTAATAGTGTTATTACTTGGTTCATCAAATATCATAACACTTGTTAATCCTAACAGTGGGTATGTGAGTTCAAGACATGTACAACAAGTTGGAAATGGATCCTATCATCTTTAGGATAGTCTAGGATTTATCTTCTTGTTATTAACTAGATTAATTAAATAATTAATTTTTATGATCTTATCTAGTGTAGCTATAGCCCCACAATATAAATAATCATATGTCTCAAATTGGATGAAACTATACATGATAAAGCTATAACTAGTCCAAGTGAGAAGACAATGATTTGTGATCAACACTTAATGATCTAAATACTAGACTAGCCCCATTCATGAAATTCAACTAGAGTGCATGTACACACTTGTGATTTGTATGATTAGGCATAGGGAATACTCACCACTCATCATTGGTGTTGTTGTTAGGGATGATGTTAGTGATCTAGAGTAGTTATATTATAAATGATCATTGTAAAAGCATTAGCTATTTATCTTTTAGAAAATATTAATATTTTAAGCCAGATACATTATTAACTAAAAATATGTCTTCACATAGGGCCAATAATTCGTCACATAATGAGTATGATGATATGAGTAATGATATTATATATATTAAAGAAAACTGGAATGAACCACTCAAGTATGGGTTTCATATGCTCATTCCAACCCTTACTACATTTAAAGACTATGTTTAACTATCACAAATAATCCTAGAGGGGATGGAATAAGTCTTAGAACAAGAAGGACCTCATGGCCTAGGACCTCCTATAAACCTAGAAAAGATGAACTAAGGGACCATAGGGGAATATAAAGAAGACATGGTGATTCTCCCAATTTACCATCTTTCTCTTCATCTTCACCATCTAGTTCTAACAAAGATGAACATAGGTATGGAGATAAAGCTCCACTAAGGGGTCGAGATAGAGACAAAAATAGGGATCAATGATAAGATATCAAGTACCAAAAGAAGCATAAACAAGATCATCATGATCATATATATAGAAATAAAGATATGAATTACAACCATGACATGTCTAATGATGATGAATCCTTGTTGGCTACTAGAAGCATGATACAAATCATGAATATAGTTAGACTATCTCATAGGCATCAAAGGAAAAGTCACATCAAATGACTTGATATGAATAATATTGCTAAATTTGAGGGAGGCTACAATTCAGATCCACAAAATTATTTACAAGCCTCCCATGATACCTGTACCTTACAAAATATTGATCATAAGTGGCAAAAGCTTAAGCTCTTTTATAAGATACTAATAGAAGAAGTTGAAAGTTGGCATAGATCATTGGAACCAGATTCAATAGACCAATGGTCCACAATGCTTGAGCTCTTCAACAAAAAATACTAAACCTATTTAAGAGTGTTCAATCTAAGAAAAAAATCCAAGAGTGGAAGCAAAAGAACCATGAATCTCTTGATGTAGTTGGAGGTAAATATTATTCTCTACTACATAGATGCCTAAGCCATAAATTTTCCCAAAAAGAGCACTTTCATTATATCATAGATGGGCTTCATAACAAAAGAGGAACATCCTTGGGATCTATGGCCAAGGAAGATTATTAGAGTTAAGATCCCATTGAATACACAGGCTAATTAAACAAGTAATAAAATAAAGAGGAGAGTTATGCAAAAGGGAGAGCATAGAGAAATATCACTAGGATCGAACCCTTCACATGAAGGTGATTCATATTTTTTATCAGGAAGAAGAGGTAGCACTTGATGAGATGATTTCACACAAAAACATGCTAAGACAAAAGCCTATCACTTGTATTAAAGAAAGGGTAGATAAGATGTGAAATTTGATTGATGAAAAAGTTAAAACCAACTTTAAAATCATACAAAAGGTAAAGCAAGTAGAATCAATTAAATAAGATGAAGAGAGAGAAAAGAACAAAAAAATAGGAAAGGACACTTATCATTAAAAAGGAAAAGTAGCTATAATAGAAAAGGTTACAAACTCATATTTAGAGGAGGAATATGGATATGACAATTGTCAATATGAGCATTCAAAGGGCTAGTGCCCAATTATGTTACATCTACAAGAGTCTAGGGCTTTTGCTTTGAATCCCAAGTTTAAGAAAAAGCAAATGCTAAGAAGATTACCTTATCCAAAAGACAATTATAGATACTCCTACAACCAATAGTACTATTCAAGTGGGACTCCTTCTCAGCCTCAAGACTATTATCAACAATAGTAATAAAACCCACAATCATGGGAGACGCCATCATCAAACTAGCAATATTCTTATTACCAATCGAACCCTTATGAATACTACATTCAACAACCTATTTCTCCCAATGGTTCTACTTACCATGCCTCAACCCACTATGACTACCCTCCTATATACCATCACACCACTACGTCTCTTGTAGGATCACCATCCTAGGCCTCTCAACATCCATCATATCCTCAATACTCCCATACTCTCCTCCAACATATGCAAAAACCAATAATGTAGGAAGAAGTGGCACCACAACCTCAACAAAAGAATAAAACTTATGTTGTGAACATACAAAGGATTAATAATACTAATGGCCCTTACAAAAAGCCTAGAAAACATTGTTTCTTTAGGATAGTTCTCACACATGTGAATAAAGCTAGTAGACCTACTAACTTAGTAGAACCAGTGCAAGGACAATATGGTGTGACCCTTCCTCATAAAAATAACATCTCTTAATTCCATGTAAAAGACAACAACTATCACCACACTAAAACAAAACATAGAAGTTAAACATGGTATGATGAAGAGACAAAAAACTCCATGCATTACTAATAATAATAAAGGGTGCAGTTGTAGGCTAAAAGTTCAAAGTATTAACAAAATCCCTATACCAACCCACAACAAAATTGAGGAAAGGGTATGTATGCAAAAACATGTCAACACAATAGTCATTAAACCAGAAGACACCTAGTGGCTAGAAAATAAGAATACTACACTATTCAAAAGGTGCATAGAAACATCCAACACACTTATCAACTCTTTTCCTAAGAAAATGAACCAAACAAAGAACTTAGCAAAGGACATCTTACACTTTGACTATACACTATAAGAAATTGTTAAATAAGGAGACTCGCAAACTAAAATAGAAAATCAAAAAGGAAACAAATCTAGACCTTCTAGAAAGTGAATATAAATCTTCAAATGATCAAAACTTGATTATCATCAATGTTAAATGTACTAATAAGCAAAAATATAAGTCACTAAAGTTGGTAAATAGAAAACTTATGGTGTATAACTAAGGGAATCTATAGTTCTTTTTCCAAATGCCTATCCACGTGTTTAGTCATGAGAAAGATGTCCCATCTCAAATCAAGAACTGATAAGTACATTTTTATTTTTTCTTTTACATTTTTTTTTCTTTCTTTTATTTTTGAAATTTTCTTATTTATTCAAAATTTTCTAATTCTTAATATATTTTCCTTTTCTTTTCTTAAGTCATTTCCTTTATGTTTGTGGATATTTACTATGTTTTTGTTAATAATGTTACCAATCATGATATAGAAGTCAACAATATGTGTTGGATCTTTGTCATATGCTTCAAAATAATTGGGTTAAGCAATGATACCATATCATTCATCCCTCCAGTTTCTATAAATAAATGATCTTTATAATGAAAGCAATATGGTTCTTCTCACATTAAACTAAAATTAACTCATAATCATTATGCCTCAAAGAAAACTAGAAGTACTAAGGGAAAATGAAAAAGGATGTGACATCAAGGGGATTTGCTAACCCATTACTCTTTCTCTATAGATCTTACTACTCCATGTGTTTATATCATTATTCATATTTTATTTTTGATGAAATCATGTTCTCAAATAAGTGTTGCATTGCTATGTTACTGGAAAAACATGTTACCCATGTTTGAAGGTAGTCCTTTGGCAAGAAAAGCCTAAGTTAATTATTAATTATTTCATAAAAGAAAATTGATTCTTGGGGTACCACTAGAAGGACATGTTACCCATGCCTAAAGATAGGTTACTTCTAGGAATCCCAAATGTCTCTTGGACTAGTCTAATTATGTAACTAGAAAGACATGTTGCTAATGCCTCAAGGTACTTCTCTAATGGGATTAGCATTGGCTATAAAGTTAAAAAGACATGTTACCCATGCTTGAAGACACCCCTCTAACCTATGGTGAAGTTTACACAAAATTTAACGTTTAAGTAGTTAATTAATCAAAACTACTTCCTTGTATTCTTTTATTAAGTAGTAATGTTTTCATATGATTGTGGTTGTCCTATGATGGTAAGTTTGGAATGATGTAATGCAATGTCACTAGCAAAGGTATGGACTTGGTTTGAAACCTAGACAAATATGTATAATGATCATTTTAACTAGAATTAACACAAGAACCTATTATGAACATGGTAAGATACCTCATGTTCCAATCTTTGTAATCCCTTCTCATTCCATTATTTACTTCATTGCTACATGCAATTATGTGCCTAATGATTTTGCATAGTATAGTATAGGATTGTAACTAAGGTGGTTCTATGTTCTTTGAAACAAAGGCATGATTCACATTTAACTTCTAAGGTATCCATGAATGTCCATAGAAGTGGTTATGTAAAGGTATTATAGTAGGAGCCTAATTTGGGGAGGATCCACTTGCATGAATTTTGTTAATTATGGCTCTGAACTCAAACATCATAGCTTCAAGGATATCATGGAAAGCTTTTATAAATTTATGCTTGATTTTGAAACTACCTATTATCAATTTTGATTCATTTTTAATGCTTTTATATTGAACTATCATCAAAATTCAATATTTCTTGGTCATCTTAGAACCTCATGAATTTCAATGTTTTTATGCATTTGTGAACCAAACTTTTGATTTTAGTCATTCAAAAACTTGTGTGCTTTAGCAGCTGAGTGCATTTGTTATGGGAGCAAAGGATGTGATTTTTAAAAAAAAAATTTCTAACAATCCATTTTCGAACATTATGGTAACTAGCAATAAAAAATAATCAAACTAACTTTAAAAATTTGATGATTTTCATTACCATAGAGCCTTGTGAAACATTGTTTCCTAATCAGCTTGTATCTAAATGTTGAATTTTTTCTAATTGTGAACTAACCAAGAATCCAAAAAAGGTTAATCATTAAGGAAAAATTATTAAAGCTAACATTGATCCTTTGGTGATTGAAAATGATGCCAAAAGAAATACCTAAGATTAAAGGTATTTTACAAGGCAAGCAAAAGAAGCCATGAGGAGAATAAAGAAGGATATGCCCATGAATAAATAACATAAACAATAATTAAAGCTTAAATATCACATGTTTCTTGAACCCATGGGATGATGAAGAGAAATTTTAGTCCATCCTTCAAAAAGTTCTTCATAAAAAGAAAAGAGCCAACATAACAACTAAGATTGGAAAAAACTACCATAGCCAATGATAACCTGAACATTTATCATTAACAGTTTTTTTAAGAACTTTTGTAATTTTGTAAACTTTGATGTTTGTCCAATCTTTTAATCATTTTGTAAGGCATTTACTTGAATAAAATTTTGTAATGTGGTACTCAAGTTTTTTAATGGTAGATAATCTAGTATTGGTCACCCCATAATATTTTGTAATGGAACTTCATCCATTTATATATAACTCAAGGACAAATTTTTAGTGAGTAGTTGGATGGCTATGTTGACATATCACCATTAACGTAGCCTCGTCAATACATCCTTGGATGCGTTGGTGTATATGCATCAAATCTCTATCACCTAAAGCCTATATAAATGCATACATAATTCACATTTAGGCACCATTTTGTTAGCAATGTAGTCAAAATTTTGCATTTTCCTTTCATAATTTTAGCAAACAATCAATGAGTGCCCCTAGTGTGGATTTGAGTCAATTATATGGTGTCTTATTCGAGTAGCATTGTACCTGGACACATTCCATGAATGGTAACAAGATCAAGATTGATTCATATTCATTGCAACACTTTAACTTAGAATAAATCTACTTTCATTTTACTTTACTTTCTATGTACTTAGTTAATATTTACATTTTTATGCACAACCAATTTCGAGTATAAACACATATTTACTTGGTAATGCCAACAGTGTTATTGCTTGGTTCTCCTAGTAGCATAACACTTGATAATTTCAATAGTGGGTATGTGAGTTCAAGATGTGTATAGTAAGCTGGGAATGAACACTCATCACCCTTAGGATGGTCTAGGATTTACCTTCTTGTTATTAGTTAAATTAATGAAATAATTAATTTTCATGATTTTATATAGCTTAGCCATAGTCACATAACATAAATAATCATATGTCTCACATTAGACTAAACCATGCGTGATAAAGCTACAACTAGTCCAAGTGAGAAGACAAAAACCTATAATCAACACTTAATGATCTAGATACCACACTAGTCCCATCCATGAAATTCAATCACATCACACGTACATGCTTGTTATTTGTATGGTTGGATGTAGGGAACACTAGCTGCTCATCACAAGGTAATCTTTTTCTCTTACTTATAAGTTAGAATAGGTTAGATTTATTTCTTATCTTGTTTTTTTATTTTTTTTATGTTTAGCTTTCATTCCTAACCCTTCTCAAAACCTTTTAAGGCATTTGTAAAATCAAACATGTCTCAGGAGATAATTTTTCTATTTAGATAAGACATCCTAGATGGATCCTTCAAACACTCACCTTGTCATTGAGATGTTCCAACAACAAGAAAGAAAAATACAAAAAAGCCTCCAAATCCTAGGAGGCAACATTATAATGCATTGAACATCCTTATTTTCTTATTTTACACTTATTTTGAAGATGTCCAATTAACAAGAAGCCAAGAAGGAAGGAGGAGAGTAGCATAAGTAGCATGACAAGGTAAAAGGAAAGTGTCCCTCGCTATGGTAGCAAAGGAACCAGCCATGGTAGAGTAATAATGGATGAGGGTCCTTCTTCAAATTCAAGAGATAGAGGGTTCAAGCCCTCATTCATACCTAAATTAGCCAAAAAAATGTATGAATCCTATCAACATGTGTCCATTATAATCAAAAGGATTCTTGATTTTAAGCTACAAACAAAGTCATATGTTCAAAATTACTTTGATGCTTTGGTGTTTTCTTTCATTATGAGTCTTACTACTACCATACCTAAAGTTATTATTAAATAATTTTTCTACAATAGTGGGGGCATGCATTTAGATACTAAGACATTGATGAGCAACAAGGTATCACTATGCCCAACCATATGAATCACAAGAATTCATGTGTGATCCAGTCAAATTTTGTAGACCTTAAGTTCCCACGTACATTGGTTCCAGGACATAAAATCTAATCGTGAGAATCATTGTCTTTCCAACTACACTTATGGAGCTTAGTTGTATGGTTAAATGTAATTGAAGCACATGATTTTTATTATTTTATATTTTATTCATCTACAATTAACAATAAGTTGAAACTCAATTTATGAACCACTTTAACTAATCTAATTGCTAATTAATAACTAACTACCCTAACATAAGTATCTGGTCCCACTTTCCATGCACATCTTAAACACGTATAACGTTGCAGGGTTACCAAACGTTAAGCATTGTTGGGATTACCAAGCGTCATGTGCATGCTCAAAGCAGTCATACTTATGTGCTTAATCAACTGCTATTTAATCTAGCTAGCTTACTTTAGCTTAATTAATTGGTAGTATTAAATGAAACTGCACAACTCATTAAATGCATGAATAAAATATTTAAGATAGCCAAGGTACTATAAGGTTTGATCAGAAAGCTCGTCTTTATTATTACACACACTATCGTGCTCAGGTACAACAATGCTCAAATAAAGATTTGTACACTCAATAACTCTTGTTACAAGCACTTTGGAAAATATTCTAACTCTGGAGAAAAGAAACTATAGGAGCTTTGCTATGCTATGACAAAAACTTATTGCAAACTATGTGTCCAACCGCTATATTTATAGGTTGGCACACACCCCGCAATATCAAATATCTGACATCGCTTCTTATGTCCCAATATTAGGTATCCAATATCAGGGCTTTGATATTGAAGCCAGGCTAAATATATTTCATCATACCCCCATAACTAAATGAAAATCCATCCTTGAGTGAACAAGAGGAGGAACAAGTTCCTTACAAAATATTGGAAAGGTATGGGATTATTGATGAACATGCAACCTAACTCAGACAAAATAGGTAGACTCTAAGTGTCCAAGGGTACATATTTACAATCTTTTATAAAATTGGGTGTTCATGATAATAGAAGTGAATACCCTAGGCAAAATTGACATCCGACTCCTCTAGCAACTGAAAGGTGAGGGAAAAGAGCCAATGAGCATGAAGGGTCCTCATCACATGGTGCTGCCACTTCTTCCTTGGTGAAGACAGTCCTACTTCTAGTCCACGCTTCCCACTACAATCACAACAAAATCACAAATTAGTGTGCAATGTGTAATGCATAGTTTTTAGGCACCTTATCTCAGCGATGGTTACACTTGGCTAGGTTGTGATTATGGTGGATTGATTTCTTTAATAGTGTTAGCAAGAAGTCTTGAAAAATAGGGTGAAATGGATAAGGGGTCCATTGTTAAATTTTGAAAAGTCCAAATGCGATGAAATGCTTGAAGAGGGTTAAATAATTCACAATAATAAAGAGAGAATTTCACTGAAAAAATGTTGTAAAGATGCACACAATTGGATGTCATTAAAGGGGTATGCAAAAGGATTTGATTGTGATAATGTCTAAGGATAAATAACTTAACTAACCCAACCAAAAGGCATGTAAGTGGGTCCTCCCCAAAGTAGGCACATGCCCTTTATTACCCTTGCATAACCTCAAACCAAGGAATCCATGGGCCCCATGGATGATTAATGGTTATAGAAAATTAAGTACAAAAATCTAAAAGAATCTACCTAAGAATTTCAACACATCAAACCAAGCCATCGAACAAGAACATGAAACTGGCATGAGGTCCCTTATGAATTTTGTTGTTAAATGAGAGAGAGAGTATAATGGAGTTCCTGATTAACGTCACATGAAGTCCCTTGTGAATTTTGTGATAAAATGACCTGACAAAATCTATCCTTAGTCCAAACCAAAACCAACCACATTTGATGACTTTGCATCATCACTCTAAGACTAGTCCACCATCCTGGGACACAAGAGTGCTCCCACAGAACAACCACCACTCCTTATTTAAGAAAAAAAGAGAAGTAAGAAGTGAGAGAGGGCCTTAGTTAGAGGGGACCTTTAAGCATGGGTAACATGTCTTTCTAGTCCCATAACCAGTGCTTGTAGCCCGTTTATTTTGTCTGGAACTTAGTTCATCAAAGTACATGTGTGGGATTCTAGTAGAGAACCTTATCTCTTGGTTGAAATTTGACTTTTCTAATTCTAAGGTCATGGAACTTTTTGTTAAATGCCTTGTGCAACTTGTCAAATGACAAAGCCACCAATCAATTTTCATCTAGCAAGTTGAAATTCATTAATCTTTCTTTTTGTGCTAGACTTAAGTCAAGGTTAAGGTCACAGGCTGTTGATAGTGTATCAAGCTCGAATTCAATAGGTAAAGTTGACAATTTTTCGTACACTAGCTCATAGGGAGAATAGCCTATAGGGAGTTTCCATGTTGAGCAGTAGGCCCAAAGGGCATCGTTGAGTTTTGTACTCTAGTCTCTCATATATTTGCTAATAGCTCTCATTAGGATCTTTATGATTTCCATATTTGTAACCTTAGCTTCATCATTGGCTTGGGGGTGGTAAGGTATTGTTAGTTTATGTTCAACCCCCAAGCATTGCATAAGCTTCCGAAAGGTAGTGCCTATAAAGTGGGTGTCATTATCATAAATTAATGCACATGGCATACCAAACCTATTTACAACATTCTATTGTACAAACTAAGCAACAATAGAAAATGTACAATCGATGATGGCTGCTGCTTCTGCCCATTTCATACAATAGTCAACAGTGAGTATGATGTATGCCTTTCTATTTGACATGGATGTGATGGGATCCATGAAGTTAATGCCCCATATGTTGAAGGGTTCTAGTGGCTGGATCCACTATTGAGGTCCCTCAATTTAGGAAATCATTCCACCATTTCATTGGTAGCATTCACAAGAGTGGACAAATTGATGAGCATCCCTGAAAATTATTAGCCAATAATACCCTGTCATTAGGATTTTAATAGTCATGCATCTCCTAGCATACTGGCCCCCATAAGGATCCTTATGAGCATCCTAGAGAATGCACAATTTATCAACATCAGGGACACGCTAATGAACTAGGCCATTGATGTACACCTTGTAGTTGTGTTTGTTGATCTCCATGAAGCATTTTACCTAGTGAAGAAATTATTGTTTTTTTCGATGGTCCAGCACATGTGACATCTCTTGAGTGAGAAGATAAGTGAGAATGTCATTGTATCATTTAGGCTCAATGGGAAATTGTTCATTTATAACTCCAATAAAAAGAAGTTTATCAAGAAATAGATCAGATAGTGGGCTTTTCTCCTCTTTATTATCCCATTGTGACCAAGACAAGTGATCAACGACCACATTCTCAGTTCCCTTCTGATCTACCATTGTAAGATCGAATTCTTGTAAGATCACTAACCATTGTATGACATGGGGGCTCACCATTGGCTTGTTCATGAGGAAGTGAATAGCATTGTGGTCCATAGGCACAAACACTTTGTATCTAAGCACATAATGCCTAAACTTTTCTAAATAAAACACCATAGCCATTAATTCTTTTTTTTGTGATGGTGTAGTCTAGTTGTGCATCCACAATGCTTTGGCTTCCACAGTGGATGTAATATGAATGTTTATTACCATCTAACTATGTAAGCATAGGCCCCAAGGCATAATTTGATGCATCTGTCATAATGTGAAATGGCCTAAAACAATCGGGTGCCTGTAGAATTGGAGTTTTTACAAGTTTTTCCTTCAACTATTGGAATGTTTTTTCACATTCCTTGGTCCAAAAAAATGCACCATTTTTCTTTATTAGCTCGACCAAAAATTTTGCGATCTTATAGAAATTCTCTATGAATCACCAGTAGTAGCTAGTGTTTCTAAGGAATGATCAAACATCTTTGACCATTTCTGGTTGGCATGTGAGTTCTTGGATGACCCTTATTTTTTCGAGGTCAACCTCAATCCCTGCTTATGAGATTCTGTATCCCAATACAATGTCTTCTTGGACCATGAGATAGCTCTTTTGACAATTGAACCACAAGTTTGTTTCCACACATATTTTTAGTACTTGCTCAAGGCGATTCAAGGCTTGCTCGAATGTAGCACCATAAGTGAAGAATTCATCCATAAAGACTTCCACTCTGCTACCTATTTGCTACTGAAAGATGCTTAAGACCAAGCATTGGAAAGTGGTAGGACCATTACATAGACCAAAAGGCATTTGTAATATGCAAAGGTTCCCCAAGGACTCATGAATGTTATTTTCGCCTAATCCTCTAACGCAATCTAGATTTGGTTATAGCCACTATAATCATCCAAAAAATTATAATAGTAATGTCCAAATATGGTGTCCAACACCTGATCAACGAATTGCAATGAAAAATGATCTTTGAATGTTGCCATATTCAACAACCAAACATCAATGCAAACTTGCCACATGCCCCATTTCTTTGGCACAATCACAAGTGGACTAACCCACTCACTATCCACAATGGGATAGGTAAACCCTACCTTAAGGAGTTCTTCAATTTCCTCTTTGATGATCTACTTCAATTTGGGCTTTGATCACCTCCATGGTTGCCTCTTTGTTTTCATCATCGAGTCAGTGTAGATATGATGCTAGCATATCCTAGGATCAATCCCTATGAGTTTAGGATATGACCAAGCAAAGGCTGTTGACCAAATTTCAACCACATTCAATAACATCTATTTCTATTCTGGAGAAAGATTTGCATTGATTATTATTGGCTTCCCATTTTTCAAGAAATGCATATTCCATGCTAGCAAGTAGATTTTCTAACTCAAGGGGCTCTTGCTTAAAATTTTTAAAAATTTGTAACTCTCCCCAATAGGTATCATCATTTGCATTATTAGAGAGTTGGTGATGAACTTGCTTTAGTTCATTCATGCCTATGACATTAGCGCATGTCAAGTTCTTAGTAGGGTCCATGCACATTGTGCTACTTTTAGGATCAACGGTTAACCATTGGGTATCCTTTTGTTTTGTGGTTGTTGCGTACAAACACATTTAAATATCTACTTCAAGTGCACACTCGTTACATGTAGAAATAGATGTTCATTTCATGGACTAGAGTTTCTGCACGCAATTGCACCCTATATCATTGTACATGATGCATGGAACTCGCTTCTTCTCAATCTTTTCGAATGCATTTTCATTAGATATCTCCAGGAAAGATCTCTGATGCCCATTCTTACATCAATAATGCTTAGCCATGCCCTTCCCATGATGATTGGGAAGTCCCCTTTACAATTCTCAACCTTGATTACTAAAAAATCTATAGGATAAGACCACCCACAAACAATGATCACAATGTCTTCTACCAATTCCAATGGAACAGTAATGGACTAATCTGCCAATTCTAATTGGGTATTGCTCTTCTTGAGAGGTGATAAATTCTAGGCAATATACATCTCATGAGAAATCAAGTTCGCCCTAGAACCTGAATCAAGAAGAGCTTTACATGATTCATTCCTGACAATCTTCAAATAAATAAGAGGACTCCTAGGATTAGCTAATTTCCTTAGAAGCTTGCTAGCTTGGATCCAATTAGATACAACATGAGTGAGCATAATAGTATGGATTCTGGTCAGTATTTAGTTTGAAGGGGACTTAAAGGAATTAAATGCAAAGAGAGATGGAGAAGAAGGGTTGTCAACTGCATGTGCATGTGAGGGCTTAGGTGGGTTATTTGGTTGGAAAAAAAGGTATTTTTTGTGATCTAGCATTCAAACAACTTGATTGATGAACTGATTATAGATTAACAATCTTGGTAGCATTGCGTTACTATGGTTGGGGTGGAAGTTTATCTTGCATAGATGAAGCAGGTGGTAGTTGTGTTGAGGGTGGAGGAACAGGTGCAAGGACAAGAGGAGGATAAGGATAAAAAGTGGTATCCCTTCTTAAATGTGGAAAATGAGTTCAATAATATTCTAGAGGGTAGTAGTAATGTTGGAAATGAGAAACATGACTAGAAGAGTCACATGGAGATAGAGGTTGTTGAATGCAATATCCATATGGATCAGGTCATGGTGATGGCAGCAGCCATGACTGTGGTTGCTGCCATTGTTGATACTGCTTGTATGGTTGTGGTGGAGTTCAACTTGGATAATACTATTATTGCTCATGAAACTACCTGGGATTGCCTTGAGGATAAGGCAATGTTTTGGGTGCTTGCCTTTTTGCTAGTCATGGATTCAGAGCATACACCCTAGTGTCATGTAAGTGTGACACGATGGGCCAACATCCCTTAAGATGTTCATATTGGTAAATGTTACACCAACAATCATCATCTAATTCAGTTTCTGCAACTTTCTCTACTACAGCAATCTTGCCCTTACCCCTTTGATTGGCACATTTAGCTTCTTTTCACCTCTTACAGTCATGATCACTACTTTGTTCTTTGGACTCTTTAGCAATTTTCAAAATAGCTTGAAATTTGCTATCAATAGAGTCCCATAACTAATCTACCTTAGCTAAAATTTCAATGGTAAATTTTTAAATTGGCAATGTTTTCCAATTCACCATCTCATCAAGTGATGACTCTTCCTCACTATCACAAAATTGAACCTCCCTCTTATGAATCGAAGGATCGCAATTGTATTCTTTTGCACTTTCACATTTTCTCAACTCTCCTTCTTCTTTTGCTACTTACTTAATTAGCTATTGGATCTGATGGGCTCTTACTTCTAACAATCGCACTTGAGCATAGACTCCAAGAATTCTCCTTGTTTTTGAATAGAGCCCATCTATGATATGGCAAAGCTGCTCCTGTTGAGAATAACCATGGCTAGGACATCTATGCAATAGAGAATAGTATCAGTCCATGGTGACATCCAAGGGTTCATGTGTCCCTTATTATCATCCTTGGATCTACCTCCTCAAGTTGGACACTCAAGAGTACGTATGATATTTATCATTAAATAGTTCAAGCATTGTACTCCACCATCTGATGGATTCAGGTTCTAAGGACCAATACCAGCTTTTTACTTTTTTAATAAGTGTCCTTGGAAACAACTTAAGCCTTTGCCAGTTATTTTCTATATTTTGCAAGGCACAAGCACTGTGAAAAGCGTGCATATGGTTCTGTAGATCTAAGTTATATCCCCCTTCAAACCTAAGGATATTGTTCATGTCTAGCCTCTTGATCTAACTATCCTTAATGTGCCTTATAGGAATTCTCACTACCTCTACAATGTTTAGCATGCTATAGGTAATGAGCAAAGGCTCATTGAGGCCATGATTTTGGTGCCTACAATGCCCTCTGCTACCTCTTCGTCAATTGTGATGAGCCTCTCTTGAATGCTCACACCCTAAGTCTTGACTTGCCCGATAGTTCCTATGATCATCCCAATCCTGTCAGTCACCTCCATTACTATTGCATCCCCTACAGTTGTGTTCAGAGCTAGAAGAGGAAGATGATGAAAAAGGTGAAGATGAAGGAGGACTAGCATCATCATGGTGCCTACCACTCCCTCTTTAGTAGTTGTAGCCACAATCTTACTACTTGCCTACATCCCTGCCATGACTCTCCTCCTTGAATCCCCCTTGGTCATTGGATCCCTTCTTGCCAGAACCTAGATTATGGATCATGGATTGTAGGTTTTGGTTTTGACCTCCTTCACTAAAGTCAAAGAGAGGAGTTTCTCTAAATGGAAAACCTCTAGAGAAGGGTTCTCCACCATCTTTTTGGTACATCAAGAATGGGGAATCATTGGGCCACTTCCCCTTCATAGACTTGTAGCACTACTCTACTTATCGATCCCTTAGACATTGTGCATATGTGGGATTATAATCCTTGGCATCACTATCCTGCACAACATATTTAGCATGAAGCCCTTGGATGCCCAACCATGTAAGAGTTTGTTGGAGCATAGTAGGAATGGATCACTCAGGCAACAACACAATGTTGCCCTCCATGTCTTGCCACTACAACAGTTCTTCCTAGTGTAGAATGAAGGTGAAATTGGGTGCATACTCATCAAGATGAGCATATACAACATTGTATTATTGGGTCACCTACTAATTTACTCCGTTAGACTTGGGTAGAGAATCACTCCTGTGAGAAGAAGACATCTTATGTTAGAAAACAAGAAACGCAATGTGCTTCTTAAAATTATTGTAGTTATTTTAATGTAGGATATGACTTTAGGGCTTGTTCCAATGATCTTGAATAATTTTTCACTAGGTCCTAGATAGCACACATAACAAACAAAAGGTCCCTAGTAATGGGGCCAATGATGAGTAGCAAGGTACCCCTATGCCCAACCATACAAATCATAAGCATTCACACTAAGTCCTAGATAGCACACGTAACAAACAAAAGGTCCCTAGTAATGGGACCAATGATGAGTAGCAAGGTACCGCTATGCCCAACCATATGAATCATAAGCATTCACACGTGATTTAGTCAAATTCCATATTCCTTAAGTTCCCATGTACACTAGTTCTAGGACGTAAAATTTAATCGTGATGATTGTTGTCTTCCCAACTACAATTGTGAAGCTTAGTTGTATGGTTAAGTGTAATCAAGGCACGTGGTTTTTATTATTTTATATTTTATTTCTATACGATTAACAACAAGTTGAAACTCAATTTATGAACCACTTTAACTAATCTGATTGCTAATTAATAACTAACCACCCTAACATAAGTATCCGATCCCACTTTCTGTGCACATTCTGAGCATGTATAATGTTGTTAGATTATCAAACATTAAGCGTTGTTGGGATTACCAAGCATCAAGTGCATGCTCGAAGCAGTCATACTTATGTGCTTAATCAACTACTATTTAGTTTAGCTAGCTTACTTTAACTTAATTACTTACCAGTATTAAATGAAATTGCATAAATCATTAAATGTATGAATAAAATATTTAAGCTAGCCAAGGTGTTGCAAGGTTTGATCAGAAAGTTTGTCTTTATTACCACACACACTACCATGCTTAGTACAATAGTGCTCAAATAAAGATCTATACAATTAATGACTCCTTCTACAGGCACTTTGGAAAATATTCTAACTTTGGAGAAAAGAAACTGTAAGAGCTCTACTATGTTATGACAAAAACTTACTGCAAACCATGTGCCCAAGTGTTGTATTTATAGGCTAGCATACACCCCTTGAAATTGGATATCCAACATCGCTTCTTGAACCCCAATATCGAAGCCAAGCCAAATATGATTCATTAGACATTTAGTACATTAGTTAATGGAATAGTGATTGTAGTATATCCGAGTTTGATAAATGAGCTATTAGGATTTGATGATATAGAATCATACACGTTGTGGATGAATGCCTACAATGATATCTTTTCTAATACCACTTTTACACTTTTAAAGAGGACATTTTTGAGTTATTTGATGATCCTAACTTTGTTTTAAAACACAAATTATTTAGTGTGGACATGATGGCAAATGCTTCGATGGAAAGAAAGGGATAATAGAATATGTAGAGAACATGGATGTATGAAATAAAGAAGTGAAAATAACATTGACATCCCAAGCCTATAGATTTCATCTCTTCCATTCTAGATCTACGGGAAATTAGCTTGGATCCACACTAAATAAGCCTTTCTAGGCTTTTTTCAAGAGTATTGGCAAAATAGATTGCAACTTGTCCAAGTTAAACAAATAGGTTGAGAGGCTTGAGAAAAGATAGGCCAACACATCTTAATAGGATAATTTTAATTATTTTTGTTGAGGAGAAGGTTGGAACCCTTACTTAGTCAAAGAAGAATGTTCCTCATGCTTGTGCTTTTGATGTTGATGCATTCAGGGGCTATGATTTAGGGATGGAATAGGATTTTAAGGAGAAGTTAGCACTTGTACAGGAAGCACATTAACAAGGGAAGCAACATGAGTATGAGGATCATCTTTATTACCCACATGAGGATCAGCTAGAGATACACAATGAGGTAAAGTTATCTCCCAAGTAATAGAGGAGAGTTGATGATTTGTTCATCTAAGATGCCATGGATAGTTTCTTTGGTTCTTTGAAATCAAATACCTATCAAAAGTATCATTCTCACAATGCATTTCATGCTTTCAAATTAGTTGGATAGACATCCTCCAAGATAGGATTTAAAGAGAAGATTCATTTGCATAGGTAGTAGGTAGTTATGTTGGAATTAGTGGATTTAAAGGATGAGCCATAGAGTACCACCAATGATGATGATGAGAATGAAGAGTACCATCCTCCCAAGCAACATTATGAGAATTTAGAATAACTACATATGGAACTCTTTTCATATTTCTGAATGATGTCCAAAAAAGGATAAAAGAGAATGAGGATTTCATATCCATGGGCTCTAGCTTTAGTGTCCATGCATATTTTATATATGTGTTGTGATAAATTTGTTGAGTTAAGCTTTAATATTTATTTACTTATGCACTATGTCAACTTTGTTATATGTATAGTTATCTATGTAAAGTTGTTTTAATTTATCAAGGATTTTGGGACACATGGAGGTAAATATTGATCATCTTTTCTCAACCCTAAATGTAGGTCAAATGACCAAACTTCAAGCTAAATATCCAAGCATAGAGTAGGCCAATTTCAAAGGTTATTCTTCTTCTAGCATAGATGTTAGAGATCTGATTTTAAACATTCCAATGTTGGATCTCCAACACTGGAAGTTGGATGTCACAATTGTGGATGTCCAAGCCTCAAGTGTAGATGTCTAAGTAGATCCTATGTAGATGTTAGGGTGAACATCCAAGCCTTCTCCAAATGTCCAACTTGAAACATAGCCTTCTTAGTGTGAATATCTAAGCCTTGAATGGCCCATCTAGGGTAGCCATTAGAGGAAATTAAAAAAGATATTTTTAGCCATTTCTCCAACTCCAGTTTGAAGTAATAAAATTTCATGACTCAAACACTATTTATAAAAGCATCAAAATCCATTCCAAAGACATGCCTAGTAATCTAAGGAGCATTCATTGAGATTTAAGCATTACATTAGTTCTTAGTTCTTAGTTGAGATCTGCAAGGACTTGGAAAGTTAATTTGGGAGTTGTACCATATAGCGATATTCTTCTCCTAAGGTTTGATTATATTAAGTGCACAAACCCATTGTTCATTCATTGTTTCATTGTACATAAGTGGATATAGATCTAGGACTTACTATTTCATTGTCCTAATGTGAGCTAGATTGGTGTAGATGTAATTTTACAAATTTATCTATCTATACATTCTTTCCATTTTAGTTGCTTTTGAGATTTGTAGAGCGTAAATCATTTCTACAAAGAGATCTACATTAAAATCTTGAGGGGTTCAAGTGTTAATTCTTTACATTAACCCTGATGGATATGTGAATTTGTCTTTTGGGACCATCACAATGTGTTATTTAGCCTTACGAAATCTTTGGGAGTTTTGCAAGATACCAAGATCATTATTCACCCTATAGGAAGTGTGTAGTATCCAAGGATCTACCATAATGGTATCCACAATTACATTTTAAATTAAACTAGATTTTATGGTTGTGATATTTACCACACATATTAGTAAGTTTGTTCCTTTGTGCATTTGATTTCTATAGTTTGATTTAAAATTTAAATGTATGGTAACTTGTTTGTCTCCCCCTTCTCCTTGTGCCCCACAAAGCCTTTTAAGTTAACCAATCTACAACTAATAACTGATCATCTAATAAATTTCTTTATTACTTTATTTTTTCTTAGATCATCTCTAATTCTAGTTCTTCAATACCTAAGTAAATGTGGAAGACATGATGAATTCTTAGCAACTATTAGAACTACAATCATATTTTAGTTTTAGAAGAAATGCTTAGGCAAATTGATCCATAATGGCTTCATTCTGGTAAAGAGGCTTGGGATACTCATTCATACAAATTGTGCATCATGTCAAGCAAATTCAAAACCAGTGTAATTTCAATTTATCTCTTCATGATATATAGATTACATGGAAGGAAGATTCTAGCTTTTATGATTTGAATAAAATGAGAAGAAAACTTTTAAAAAATTGATTTCTAATCTTGAAAATTTATTTATAGTTGTTAATATTTTTTTAAGGATTCAAATCTAATTTTCCTTTTAAATCCAAAGTTATATACGAGATAATTACCAAGAATGATCTTATTCATAACAAATTTAATAAGGTTTGAAAAATGCAATTATCATTGTCTTTTGGATATGAAACATGAGAGATATTTTAAAAGTTTCCACTTATCTAAAAATTCAAAATTTTTATGGTGTCTAATACATCAAGGTCTTTTTATCAATATTCATCTTTTAACATATAAAAATTGTTTCCTCTTGATATCCTCTTTGTAAAAATTAAGACTTATTTTATATGTTTTTTTAGCAGCAAACTGCACAACATGCTTGAAAACAAACATATAGAATTTGTAATAGCTTTTAACTAAGCATTAATGATATCATTCTTAGTTATTAGCCTACTTTTTAAAGGAAGGAACAAGTTAATTATATTAAGATGGATGTAAACCTAAGTAGAGTAGAACAAAAATTCATATAAAAAGATCCAAAGTGGACCCATCATTAGAGCTTAAAATAATCCAAATCATAAAGGGAAGTCCATGGCCAACATCCATAACAAAACAAGAGTCATACTTAAGTTGTAGCCTCTCAACATAATTATAAAGAAAACACATATCCAAAAAATAATGTTCCAAAATACTGACTTATAAATATGCTAGGAGTAAAGCACAAAATCATGGTAGGAGCTATGGAATATCTTTATGTAGATTCATAGTAACAACTTTCATCATTGCAAGATCCAATCTTGTATGTGTAGCTATACACATATCAAAGATATCATAGGTAGGAATGTTATGTGAATCGAGAATAATACCATCTACTAGAAGCATTAAGATCATCAATGAAGCTAAGGGAAGGAGAACCAAAGAAGCTAAAGGATCAAAAGTTTATTCATTTTATGTTAAGAAGCAAGTGGTGGATTCCAACCCATTGAAGAGAGATCTAATTACAAAGTCACCCAAGGATTCCATAGCCAAACAAATAAAGAAAGCTAAGGATTGAGATCATGTAGGTCTCCACTAGGATGGAAATAAGTAGCATAATTCTAACCCCATCAAACCAACTTTCTAAAAAAAGGAAGCCAAAGAGGATGTTCCTAGGGCACAAGGGCTTACAAGAGGGGAAGTGGACCCAAAAAGTCCTAACAAAAAATAGTTTGAAACAAAGCCTTATTACAAGCACCACATAGGTGGGAGTAGGATAGGAGGCAAACCAGCCTAGGTTGATCATGGCTAGACTTGCCAAGCACTTGGAGCAATGAATTGAGGTAGATTGAGATGTAAGCAAGTGCTTGTGAGCTCCTAGCATAATGATGGTATTTACATCTAAGTTACTACCAAAGTCTAAGCTTTGACCTACATAGAAATATGCTAACCACAGAGTAGCATGATAAAAAAAACATTTGGAGATGAATGGAATAAATTCTTAATAGGAGAAGGTGAACACATGTTGGAACTAATAAACACAACCCTAGGATCATCTATCATAGCATCGATAAGAGCTAACATTAGGAGGGCCAAAAGGAATTAAAGAGGATAATATTATAGATCTTAGTGATGATTAATGAGATACACTAAGAGTCCATGATAGAGAACACTTATTTGTGCACCAATTCGCATCTCTAAAGTAAGTGTTTTAATAAGCCAAAGAGATAAGTTGATAACATGAAAGGATTTACTAAGTTAAAAGCACCACAAAAGCCTAAAATAAAAACTAGTTAGGGCAAGAACTTTAGAGTCCAAAGTGATATATCTAATGATCAACTTACTTTGTATGTTATCTTTCTTTATATTTAGAAGTGTCTTTGGTCATTTATTCTCTATTATATTTGGAAGCTTCATTGTTCTATTATTTTTTAGCAACAAAATCATAACTATGATCTTTATTAAGAAGTTAAATATCAAATTATCAAAGATGTTGTTTTTTGGTTATAGCTTCAAGTAGGAAAGCTTTCAATGAAGGCTAAATAGTTAATTTATTTCTTGTGGATTAACTCCTTTTATTTTGAGGGCTCAAACTAGTCAAGTTATTAGCTTCTGTCATAATTTTTTTCTTATCTTTTGGTTATTACATTTGTGATGGGACGCGATATCGCATCGGCTGCAATATCGCGTTGGCCCCTGCAATATCGCATATGCAATATCGTAGCCCATCGCCTTGTCTATAAATAAGAGGCAGCTTTCCCTTGTAAGATCATCTAGATCTAGACCCTTAGCTAAACTATGGCAGTTTTACCATTCTAGAGATAGAATAATTTCCATGTGCCCGCAGTAGGAGTCTCAAAGTGAACGGATCTTTATTCGAGCAAATTGTACCTAAGCACACATTTGTGTATGGAAATAAACACGAACTTTCTGATAAACCTTGCAACATATGGACTAAGCTAAATAGGAATTAATTATTGTTAAACGTTTGAATGCTTTCTTAGTTAATTAATTCTCTTTCAACCCTTAGCTCTCCTAGTTAAGTGCATTCAGTACAACTGCTTCGAGCACGTGCGCTACGCTTGGTAACCCAGTAACGAATAGCGTTTGGTAATCCTAGTAGCATTGCACTAGTTCAGGGTGTGTACGGCAAGTGGGAATGGATATTGATGCTAGGATGATAGAGCTTAGTTAGTGAAAGTTAGTTACTTAGTCTCTTCACCCTTCACCTCTTAACATAGGCAATAAAAAGATAAAAGACATAAAAATCACATGCCTCGAGCTTACTTAACCATACAACCGTGACAAATACAAGTAAGCTTGGGAAGATAACGATTGATTAACCTTAAGTGTTCCATAAGGCACATAAGCACTTAGTCCTTGGAGTTCGACCGGATTGCGCGTGAGACGCTCGTATTCATATGGTTGAGTGTAGGGGTACCTCGCCACTCATCAATTTGTTTTTATTTTGAGAAAGTGATAAGTGGCATAGTAGATTCCATATCCAAACATACAAATCATAAGTGTTCATATGCAACTTGTTTGCATTATGTGAAACAAGTCTAGTATGGGTATCTAGATAGCTAGGTAATAGATCACTGGTCATTGTCCTCCTAAACACATTTTGTGAGCTAGTTCATATGATTAACTGTGATTGAGGTATCTAATGTTGTTGTTGTTGAGGTCATAGCTAAAATATTATTAAACTATGAAAATTATAAATAATTTAGTTTAAGTATAAGAAATAAATCTAATCTAGCCTAGGCATGGAGCATCTATTCTTAACTTGTTGTACACATCCTAAACACATATTCATGTCATTGAATTATTGTTGGCTATGTTCTTGAAAACATGAAAATTTTTCTTCCAAAATATAGTAACATATTACATTTTTAAAAGCTCTTTAAAGCTGTAATCAAAGAAGAGCTTAATGAAAATGTAGAGTCATAAACAAAGAGCAAAAATTATTAGCGATCTCTAAGTAAAAGCTCAGTTAGATCCTATCTTTAATTATAAATATTTAAAGATATGAAAATCATCTTGAAAAAGCTTGGTAAAAGAATGGTGCATATTAGCTGCAAAGTGTAAGAATTATGAAGGTATAAGTTTAGGGTCTATGGCTCTATTATAGTTATTATGGTATCAAATGTTTAATCAAAGTCAAGATCTTCACCGAGCTTTTAATAAAGAGCTCCCTCATTAAGTCCTAAAATTCAACATTAGAGCACTAATTTAACTTGATTCAAAGCTAAAAATATTTCAGTAGGTTTGATGTTTTAGCACTACTCTCGAATTAGGATATCAATGGACTTAAAGTTCTTCCCCTAAAGATTAAAGCTTATTCTATCAGGAAAGTTTAAGAGCTAGTACAACCATTACCTAAAGCTAACAATTGATTCTACAAGCTTATCTCTAAGCATTACCAATTGCCACATTAGCTGAAGCACCATTTGAAACCACCATTAAGAGCTAAAATCTAGTTATATTAAGCTTCACTGCCATGTAAGTAGTGAAGCTCAAGCATGAAAAAAGTCAAGAGCCCATCATCCACATCAATTACATGCAAAAACAATCAATAGCTAGAATCAAAATCTAGTTTTGCTAAGCTTACTTTTACATCACCTTAGGAAAGCTTCACTAAAAAAAACCACTATTTAGAATCAAAATATGATTCGACAAAGCTAGTTTTTAAAAAGTGCTCCATGTCACATGGATCAAAGCTTTCAGTAATCATGGATCAATTTTAAAAGCACCCCTAAGCCATGTCAATTATACAACAAAGATATTAGA
Organism: Gnetum montanum; assembly: GCA_015680685.1. Classification (NCBI taxonomy): domain Eukaryota; kingdom Viridiplantae; phylum Streptophyta; class Gnetopsida; order Gnetales; family Gnetaceae; genus Gnetum; species Gnetum montanum. Next base: position 202,048 of record MNCI01005867.1, read on the forward strand.
ACCAAATCGTAAGACTAGAATTTAGATCTACAAAAGTGATTCTACTCCTACCATGAAAGCTAGAGTCCATGATAGCTTGGACATTTGCAAGAAAGCTTTCAAGAAATAGTATTTGGCTTCAAAGGGAAAGAGTCATAGAATTAGAAATCTAGTTCTATAAGATATGGTTCTATAAAGCTAACATTTTAAATCTCTAAACCACATCTGTCTCTTCTATGATAAGCCATTTAGAAGCATTGAATAGAACCAAAATTTGGTTCTATGAAGGTTGATTCTACAAAGCTCTTTTATATAAAGATCAGCATAAGTAGCAAAGGGATAAAGGGTCCAGCTTATACATTAACAAAGGGATAAAGGGTTCAATTTACATATCAGCATATGTAAAACCAAGTTCTTTTACACATGTTGAATAAAACCAAATTTGGTTCTAACTAGCCCATGGTGTCCAATACACATTAGCAGAACTTAGTTTTAAACTTGAGCTATTTCACATTAACATTGCATAAAGAAATGGGGTGTGATAAAAACACATGATTTAAAAGTGAGCTTGATCTTAATGTTTGCACACAATTCTATTCAAATAAAAACTTGAACATAAAGTGCTATGTAAGATTTAAAAGTTACATCAGTCAAAGAGATTAGGATTGTAAGCTACAATTAAGCCACAAAGACAAAGCTAAAAAGGAGCTTTCCATGGGCTATTTGGAAATTGAATCTTGTCCTATAAAGCCATCAAGGAACACAAATCAAACATGCATGATATTAAATGAAGCTCAGGGAACCATCTAAAACTAGAACTAGAGAAGGCTCATATAGAAATCAACATCAAGCTCATAGTTATGTGCCAATAGAAATTCATACAATACCTAAAGTCTAGGAAATTGTTCCAATTTAATTTACCCAAATTGACCAAATTTTTTATTACAATCAAATTATACTAGAAGTCAATTACTTGACTTCAATGAGTAAGCTCCATGGAAATAAATGAAAGATAAAGACTTTAGTTTCAAGAATAACTTTAATCAAAGGTAAGAAAGCCATATTCAAGGAACTAGCTAGTATCCATAGCAATTTTTTCCTAAAAAATTATTCTTTTCCAACCTTTTAGGAGCACCTCCACAAATATGAAAGTACCTAACTTGCATCCACAAATGGACTTTAGTTTGATATAATCTTCAATAAGTCAAAAACTATGACAAGAAAAGGTACAAATCTCCAATTGAATGTGGACTTAGCCTATTGTACATGAACCAATAATATAGAAGAATGATGAAAATGATGGGTTTAAGTAGTAAAATTAACTAAGTATTGATTATTAAAAATAAAAATAAAAGTATGGAATGAACTAGGAGAGATAGCATATTATCTAAATATAAAAGCATGAATAGAAGAGCTTAAAATATTAAAATATGGATAGCTATGATATGGGAAAAAGGGTTTTGGTTCCTTTCCCACCTAAAGAAAAATTCTTTATTGCTAAAAAGGAAATGTTCATGTTCTATAGAGGGCCAAACTACAATTACCAGTGAAAAACATAAGTGAAATAAAACTATTAATAAGAACCCAAACTATGAGTAAAATGTAGGTTTGGAGAGTGAAATTGAACCTTTGGAGGATGCATGAAAAAGTTGCAAATATTTTCCAAAATCAATTTGGGGCCAAAATGAGTCTATTTTGCCTAAGTGCCCTAGGACTGATATTGAAGTTGAAAAAAATTCTAACTCTAGAGATTGATGCTAATGCTGAAAAGATTCTAATTATGGGATGCTAACATTGATGATGCTTAACTAATGCTAATGCAATGATAGCATTAGTGGTGGAATCATGGGAGACAACATGGTGATCGTGGAGCATGTGGAAGATGCTAAATGTCTGCTACTTATGCTCTTAATCTTCTAAAATCTTAAAAAGTGCTCTAGATCTCAAGAAAACTAGTCTAAAATTTGAGTTTTGATATCATATTTATAGGCTTAGGGTTTCCAAATTTGACCTCAAAGTTAAGTATAACTGACTCGAAGTTCATTTTTAAAAACTAGAAGTTGAAGTGTACATTGATAATGCTAATGTAGATTTAACTAAGCCAGGCTATGCTTATGCAAATACTAGCATTGTGAAGTGATGCTAACATGGATGTTGGCATTGCCAAGTGGCATTGATGCTAACGTTAGCTTCAGCATCACTAAAACATCACTTAGCTGAAACACCTAGTTTTGGGCCACTAAACTCTATTGAAACTACCCAAACTAATGTTCATCCTATTGGGGATGATTAGGCACCTTCATTGAGGATCTATGGAAGCCCAAAATGTTGTTGAAGATGGTTTTTTTGAGAGACTTCATCCTTCTTTGTGTTACATGCACATACATCTCTTTTGCAAATAGAGGGATCTTTGTTGAACTATTCTATGTTTTCTCTCTTCTTTAACTCTTCTTCCTCTTAAGCAACTTGAGTAATTAACCTTTGGATCTAATGGGCCATCATTTCTAAAAGTCTCCCTTAGAGATATCTTAAGAGTTTTTTTTTTGTTTAATTTTGTAACCCATCTATGATGTGACTCAACTACTTCCTTTAAAAAAAGCCATGTATTAGGAACTTGTACAATAAGGAATGTATGATAATATATTCCTGAATGTAATGGAAAATGTCAAATATATGCAACATTTGACATTATGCGTAATTAATGTGATAGAAAAAATGTAGAAAGAGATGAATTTTTTTTTTAATATGGAAATAATACATCTGGACTATGCTTTGAGGGTTCCTTTAGGGTTATCTTCCTTCAACATTTATCCCTTAGAGGTAATCTAACACTACCACCATAGTTAGGCATGTACCCAACCAAAAGGGATGGTTAATCATCTTTCTATACCACTTCACCAAGCACTAGTTACTTACCTTTATTAACTCTAAAACTCCATGTTAATATGGCCTCTAATTTGTAGGTATAAATACCTTAGGTCAAATCCCCAAAGATCACCTAAAGAGACATGTCCATTATTATAATGTCTCCTTTTAGATCTCATTACAATAATTACATCATTTATTACAAAGCAACACCATCTTTGTTATGGAATGGTTGCATTTGAAAATGAGGATGTGATAAACTATCCTCTTATCTTCCATCCATCCTCAAACAAGTCCACATTAATGATGTTTCTCCATGTTCTAGTGCTCCCCGCATGTTCCAATGCTTTGATTTGTTCATTTTAATGGGGTTAAAAAAGTTCTCTTGCTTATTTTGTTATGAAATATAAGTGAAAAAGGTATTTAGGAAAATAAATCTTATTATGTCAATACTTACCTCAATCTCTAGGTAACAATAAGAGGTGAATTGAAGATCTACCAATCACCAGTCCTAACCAAGATTACATAAAGTGCAACTCATATCTCTAGTTACCTAAGTCAAGGTAGGACAATTCCTTCCTCATGTGTATTACCTAAAATATTTTACTTAACTAATCTAGAAATATAAATGAAATAAAAAAGAAGAAGAATAAGAAAAAAATAAAAACAAAGTTAAGAAACTCCCTAATTTTCATCAACCTTGGGGATCAAGCTATGTAGTTAGAATTTTATCAAAAGGACTATATGGTCAAATGGCTATGTTCAAGATGGCAGGGCTTAATCTTTTTCCTCTACTTCTTCATTAGGAATTAACTCTAGTAGTTTGGTAATTTGAAAGAATTAGGTATCATACCAAATATAATCTAAGGGCTTGATAAAGAAGAATGTTAACTTGTCATCAATAATCATGGCAACATAATTAGTAAACTATAGTTCTATATAAATACTATCCACTAGCATCATTTGTTCTTGAATTCAAGGATTCAAATAGTCTACTAAAAATTCAAAGTAGGCAAGGTATGCATTGACTAAGGGAAAGGTATGATGAATGAATGGAAACATCTTCTTTAAATTGGGCTCATCTTTTAGAGGTTCTGATGAGACGTGACCTGCATGTGCCGCGATATCGCGTCTTCTCCTGTGATATTGCGTCCCGCCGCCATATGTATAAATAAGAGGCGGCACTCCCTTCATTTCCCAATCCTGGCTAGTGTAGCAAAGCTCTGGCAGATTGATCACTCCAGAGTTAGAATTTTTTCCCATGTGCCCGCAATAGGAGTCCTAGAGTGAACGGCTCTTTATTCGAGCAGCTTGTAACCTGAACCCAAGTTGTGTACGGCAATAAAGACGAACTTGATTGGATAAACCTTGCAGCACGTGGTTTCATCTATTGCTTTCATTTACTGCTTTCCTAGTGCGTTCAAGTACGACTTGATTACGAGCGTCTACGGACGTGTACGACTAGTCAAGGAATCGGCTGCTTAACACAACACATGAGTACGACTCAATTACGAGAATTGGCTACTTGGTAACCCAGTAGCGTATTCCAGGATTCTGCGCTTGGTAACTCCCGGGTCTGATGTGTACGGCTAGTTGAGGAATCGGCTGCTCATTGCTAGGCTAGATCGTGTGATAAGTACGACTTAGTTACGAGCACCCACGGGTGTGTACGGCTGGCTAAGGAATCGGCTGCTTATCACACGTAGGCTAAATAGGTGCCTCAGTACGACCACTTCGAGCACTTGCGTTACGTGTGGCAATCCCAGTAACGATTAGCGTTTGGTAAGCTGCAGTTGCATAGTTCAGGGTGTGTCCGGTAAGTGGGAACGGATGCTGACGCTAGTTAATTTAGACTTAGATCTTTAGTTAGAGTTAGGTTAGGTTCTCAACCCTTTCCCCTGATAGCATAGAAGATAAGCCGAAAATACCAAAAAAATCACATACCTCAGACTTGCTTAACCATACACCGTGACACTTACAAGCAAGCCTGGGAAGACAACGAATGATTAACCCCAAGTGTTTCTTGTGGCGTTAAGGCATTTAGTCTGCGAAGTTCGACTGGATCACGCGTGTACGCTCGTATTCATATGGTTGAGTGTAGGGGTACCTCGCCACTCATCAGGTTCTTTCACATATCTATATGTTAAGAATTAATAAACATCACTTCTAGATTTTGGATTAAAGTATTCATAGAGGATGAATGGTATTGGATCAAGATTGATATAAGTTAGGAATAACTTTTACTTCAAGCATTCCTTAATCTAGTTAATTAAGTAAGATATTTGACAAACTCTAACATTTTTACATATTTGGTAGGTGATCAAGTGTGTGTTAGCCATGTTATGCTCACTTTTTTGATTTGCTAATTTTTGTGACTAAGTGTGTTTGGCATTGACCCACTAGAGTTTGAGCACTAAAATCTTCAAAATAGCATTATTGGATACTTTTCCATCTTCTAGAGGGCTCTAGGAACCATTCAAGTTCATAACCCAACTTACGAGCTTCATTCTTAGTGATCCTGAAAAAGCTTGAAAACCAAAATTTTTCCAAGTGTTGGAGGTAATGTGAATTCCATGTCAATGCTCCTCTTAAATGATCATAACCACATCATTGATACAAAAACTATATTTTGGTCTCAAATTATGCCCCACATGACTCAAAATGATTCATTTAAGGCATCTACAATAACACAAGATTCAAATTTTAACATTTGAATAGTTTGATCTTGGGACCAAAATTTTTCTAATTTTGGTGGTAACGCTAGCATTGGTAGTCATATCATGATTCTTGGCATTCCCAAGGCTTATTTTTCCTAGAATCTAATCCATCCTTGGATTCACCAAGTTCTTCAGTGTTTAAAAAGCATCATTTCAGTTCATTTTGATGTTAGTTTGAGCATCCCAAAAGTTGGAAATGATAAGTTGAAAAAATGATCAATTTTTTTCCAAGTACCAACTCATTGTGTCAACATCAGCATCTTGGAAGGCTTCAAAATAGCATCATTGACCTTCCCAAGTAGTATTTGACCTCATACCTTAGCATTTCAAGCTCCTCAACATTGTCTTGATAGCATTCAACATCAATTTAAGCATCAAATGGAGTTTTGGAGGCTTAGAGTTACAACTTCGGTAAATGTAAAAAAATTTGACTAGGTTCCACTAATGCTAACATTAGTGTTAGCATCACAACACATATGAAACACACATGTCACCCTCCTTGATCACCACATTTTGCATTTGACAGTGTCCCTTAGCCTCATGAGCTCCTTAGCATGTCTTGGTAGTATTCAACAATAGTTTGAGTGTCAAACGAGATCCCAAAAGCTTAAGATAGCAACTTGGTCAAAACTACAAAAATTTGACTAATTGTTGATGACATTGATGTTGACATTGGTGTTAGTGTCAGTGTCACCATTTTTGGAACCTATAACATGCTTCATTAACACTTCTAATCAATTTTCAACATCATTGCCTAGTCTCATGGACTCCATGACATCGTCTTGGCATTGTTTAGCTTTTGTTCAGGGATCAAACAGGACCTTGAAGGCTTAAAACTTAATAATTGAAAAAAACTAGGAAAATTTACTTAACTCTTGATGATGCTAGCATTAGTGTCACCCTTGATGGGCGTCATATGGCCCAAAATGCATGAGCAAACTTACCAATAACAAAGTTCATACTAACTCACAGTAAACTTCACTTAAGTCAGAGCTTGAATTCAACAACCTAACCTTATAAATATTGCATCAAAATCCATATGCTAGAATAAGTAATAAGTATCAAGTTATGGATTCAGCACTTTGTTCATCATAAGAGGATTTGTAAGTAGTTAAGTTAGTAAGATTTACGATACATAGAATTGCCAAGAATTATAAAAAGTGATCATCATTACGAAGCCAGCTATAATCTTACAGTTCCATAATAATGATATGACTATTAGTTGTAAAAGTGGATTTCCTTGTAAAAGTTCCCAAGGCAAAAATGTTGTATTGATAACATAGTTGATGAGTGGTGAGGTACCCCTACACTCCACCATACGAATACGAGCGTGCACGCGCAATCCAGTCGAACTCCGCAGACTAAATGCCTTAACGCCCCAAGAAACACTTGGGGTTAATCGTTCGTTGTCTTCCCAGGCTTGCTTGTATGTGTCACGGTGTATGGTTAAGCAAGTCTGAGGTATGTGATTTTTTTGGTATTTTCGGCTTATCTTCTATGCTA
>MNCI01005867.1:214347-294319 GCA_015680685.1 Gnetum montanum
AAGAAACCCATCGTGAGGGGTTCCTCTTCTCCTATTTCACTAATGACGTGGGGAACCTTGTCCTTCAGTAGTGAATGTTGGCTCTCCTGCCTTACATCTCGAATACGTTGGGCATTTGTGGGACGATAATCCCTTGTATCATAATCATCCAAAACGTATTCAGCAAGCAGCTCATGCATGCCAATCCGTACCAAGGCACGGGAAAGCATGTTGGGAGCAGAGCGATCTGGGGGTAACATGATGTTACCTTGCATGTCTCTCCACCGCAACTGTTCATCTTGATGGCAAACAAAGGTAAAATCCGGAACATACTCATCGAGATGAGTATATGTGACCTTGGATTGTTGAGGACATGGTTGATTGCAGTTATGCGTATGATCCTGACTTTCTCCTGTATTGTCCTTAGGTGAGTTGATTTCATGAGAAGAAGCCAATTCTATTGGTGTGCAGTTTTCACCGTTATTTATGTTCTTAATTAACTGATTAACCCTAAGGTTCGTTTTAGGCTCACAATGATGTGAGTGATATCCCTTATGTTAAATTGGCGAAAAAACACTTAGTCCCCGGCAACGGCGCCAGTGATGAGTGGCGAGGTACCCCTACACTCGACCATACGAATACGATCGTGCATGCGCGATCCGGTCGAACTCCGCAGACTAAATGCCTTAACGTCACAAGAAACACTTGGGGTTAATCGTTCGTTGTCTTCCCAGGCTTGCTTGTAGGTGTCACGATGTATGGTTAAGCAAGCCTGAGGTATGTGATTTTTTTGGTATTTTCGGCTTATCGTCTATACTATCAGGGGAAAGGGTTGAGAAACTAAGCTAACTCTAACTAAAGGTCTAAGTCTAAATTAACTAGCGTCAGCATCCATTCCCACTTACCGAACACACCCTGAACTATGCAACTATAGCTTACCAAACGCTAATCGTTACTGGGATCACCACACGTAACGCAAGTGCTCGAAGTGGTCGTACTGAGGCACCTATTTAGCTTAAGTGTGATAAGCAGCCGATTCCTTAGCCAGCCGTACACACCCGTGGGTGCTCGTAACTAAGTCGTACTTATCACACGTTCTAGCCTAGCAATGAGCAGCCGATTCCTCAACTAGCCGTACACATCGGACTACTACTGGGATTACCAAGCACAGAATCCTGGAATACGCTACTGGGTTACCAAGCAGCCAATGCTCGTAATTGAGTCGTACTCATGCGTTGCGTCAAGCAGCCGATTCCTTGACTAGCCGTACACGTCCATAGACGCTCGTAATCAAGTCGTACTTGAACGCACTAGGAAAGCAGTAAATGAAAGCAATAAATGAAACCACGTGCTACAAGGTTTATCCAATCAAGTTCGTCTTTATTGCCGTACACAACTTGGGTTCAGGTTACAAGCTGCTCGAATAAAGAGCCGTTCACTCTAGGACTCCTACTGGGGGCACATGGGGAAAAATTCTAACTCTGGAGTGATCAATTTGCCAGAGCTTCGCTACACTAGCCAGGATTGGAAAATGAAGGGAGTGCCACCTCTTATTTATAGATATGGTGGCGGGATGCGATATCGCGTACGCGATATCGCAAGGAAAGACCCAATATCGCGTACGCGATATCGCGACACATGCAAGTCGCGTCTCATCAATAGTGAAATGTAAATGTATAATCAAATTCTAATACACTCTACTAGAAAAGAGAATCAATTCTTGGGTTGAAGGTAACTAGGTTAGGGCAAGATGTCAAGTAGGTTTTAGACAAAATCACTCTATTATTGATCACTTAGTTACTCTTAGACATTGCATGAATTTTGCAAAAATTCCTAACAAAAAAGTTTTTATTTGTTTTATTGAATTTGTCAAAACATATGATTCAATGATTTGTATAAAACTATGGTTGTACTTACATAAAATTTGTCTCCTTTCAAATTTGATTACAACAACTCAAAGATTATATGGGGAAGTAATTATTGAAATTACAAATAGCAATTTAGAGAAAAATTTTCAATTCCAAAGCAAAATTAAAGTTAAAAATGTTGTCAACTTTCTCCAACTCTCTTTGGTATCTTTATTGATGAAACACAGAAATGGTTGTGCAATAGGCAAGATAATCATATTATTAAAATTGGATCTCAAATAGTAAATCTTCTTTTATATGCAAATGATGTTGCCTTGATATCTACTATTGCAAAAGGTATGTAAAATATGTTTCAAATTTTAGAAAAATACCGTTGTTCGTATGGTCTTCAAGTGAATGTAGATAGAACCAAATTGATTGATGAGTGGCGAGGTACCCCTACACTCAACCATACGAATATGAGCGTAGCATGCGCGATCTTGTCGAACTCCGCAGACTAGGTGCTTAGATGCCCCATGGAACACTTAGGGTTAATCATTCGTTGTCTTCCCAAACTTACTTGTAGTTGTCACGGTGTATGGTTAAGTAAGTCTGAGGTATATGATTTTTATATGTTTTTATGTTTATATCTCCTATGCTATTGAGTTGAAGGGTTGAAGAAACTAACTAACTCTAACTAATGAACTAAATCTAAATTACTTAGCGTCAGCATCCGTTCTCACTTACTGTACACACCTTGAACCGATGCAACCGTGGCTACCAAACGCTAATTGTTACTAGGATCACCACGCGTAATGCATGTGCTCGAAGTGGTCGTACTGAGGCACTTAACTAGGAGGAAAGGGTTGAGAGAATCTAATCTAGCCTAAGTGCGATGAGCATTCATTCCTTGATTATCCGTACACATCCTTGAATGCTTGTAATCAAGTCGTACTCATTCCGCGTTGCGATAAGCATCCGTTCCTTGATTATCCGTACACATCCTTAAATACTCGTAATCAAGTCGTACTCATTCCGTGTTACTAAGAATGCAATAAATAACATTAAATAAAATCCTATTCCATACACTGCAAGGTTTATCCAGGAAGTTCGTCTTTATTGCTGTACACAACTTGTGTTTAGGTACAATGTTGCTCGAATAAAGATCCGTTCACTTTAGGACTCCTACTGCGAGCACATGGAAAATATTCTATCTCTGGAGTGATCAATCTGCTAGAGTTTCCCTACTTCTAGCCTAGGATGAGGAATGGTTGTGCAATTGACAATATAATCATACTATTAAAATTGGATCTCAAATAGTAAATCTTCTTTTATATGCAAATGATGTTGCCTTGATATCTACTATTGCAAAAGGTATGTAAAATATGTTGCAAATTTTAGAAAATTACTGTTGTTCATATGGTCTTCAAGTGAATGTAGATAGAACCAAATTGATGATCTAGGATATAAGAAATAACTATTATAACTTCTATTTTAGAGGCACCAATGTGCAAATAGTAGATTCTTTTAAATATTTGGGTCTCATTTATATGAATAATTAATTGTGGGGGAAGTGCATCAAAGAAAAAATAGTAAGAGATCTTAAGGCTTTGTATGCTTTCAAAAATAAGCACAGGGATTTAGGCCTTTGGGCTTGGAAAGTCAAAAAACAAAATTTTCAAACTATCATCTATCCTACTCTATTGTATGGATGTGTTGTTTGAAGACTTGGATTTAGTGCTAAACTTTGAAAAGATATTGAAGATGCAAATACCTTACTCAATGTTATTATGTAAATGTGCCAATTCATTACATACATTTATAGCTTGCATATCTCAATGAAAGACAAATTCTCTAAAGTAGTTCTTGAGGGTTCACGAGACTATGATTGGTATTTTCAAGGGATGCAATGGTTGGGAAAATAGAATATCCCTTAGGAGGATGTGCAACAAAATCTGAAGCATATTCATTAACTAGTCAAGTAGAAGGTTTTAACATAGATGCGGCCTAACGTGGAAGGCAAGAGATACTTTTATTCACACCACATTAGATCTAATAAACTAGTTGTAGAAGCTCACTATCTTGTAGCTACTATTTTTAGTAAACTTTGCTCAAGTTCTCATCATCTTAGAATTAAAAATGGAAGATGGATTCAACTCCCCTAAAAAAAGCACATTTGTAGGTTGTGCACATTAGGAGCCTTTGAATATGAGTTACGTGTATTTCTTTTTTGTGTTATGGCTATTTGTTTGAGACAACATTATAATGTTAAGCATAAAGGCTATATGATTTGCTTTTGATGCCATTACTGGTGCTTTGTCAAATTGTAAACTTGATCTTTATTTTTTATGAAAATGAAATGTTTGTCTAATAGATCCTATAGATCTTTGGACATAATAAAGCTTCATTTCATTTTAGAATTTTCTTTACGATTTTTTTTCTTGTTTTAAAATTTTTTAATTAGTTTTGTTTAGTGGAATTAAATCTATGACAGAAGGTTGTGAAACAAAATAATTGCCACTAAGCTAATACTCCATTGTGATTGTGTAAGTCATATATTTCATTGAGAAACTATTATATTGTACTTAATTTCTACTTCTAACAAAGTATTTTGTCTATCATATAATCAAGGTATATTGTTCAACAAATCCTTACCCACAGCGAAAAGAAAAAAATTATCATTCCATATGTTCCAAAATTAAAATTTTTAATATAATATTACAACATTTCACTACCAAATTAACTTTTTTAAATTTTTGCGTTAAAAAAATGAGAAAAAGGAGAAAAACCACGTAAATGGACTTGGAGCAGCACGTGTATTCTTTCCCAGATTCCACCTTAGGGCTTTTCCTAGGGAAATTTTGGATATATGATGCATGTCACTGGTTCGTTGGAATCTGGTTTTGAAGGTACCAAGGCTTGAAAACAGAAGGACGGAGCGGGCGGTCGGGTGATCGATCGCGGCAGATTGAGCTTGACATTGAGCATGGGCCGGCCACAGAGAGTTGGGCGAGGGAAAGCGGGTCTTCTGGCCCCGAGGTTCGTTTCAGAGTCCAGTCGTATTTCCATTTCTGATAAGCTCTCAGCCTTTCGCTCCGGCCCTGACCAAGGTACACATCCTGTTTCTCATCAACATCAAGTGTTTACCTGTGTGTGGGGGTTATTTGTTTGAAAATAAATTTCAACTTAAAAGAAAAGGAAATATTCAAGACTGATTGCGCTGTAGGTAGATTGATTAAAGAAAACCCTAGTTGGAGGTGCTTGCGGCCCTCTTTCAGCCAATAATCGGAAATGTCGTTAGCCAGAACTGGCCTGGGCATGCACATGACCTCCTAAGCGGCAGCGTAGGGCCGGTCTTAGCAGACTGGTAGACGTGTTACACCATGTATCTGGTTTGCAATGTTACTGCCTTTCGGTTAGTGAACTTGTTAATCTGCAAACGAAGGCTTACCTTATACAACTTTGCAGGTGCCATTGTTCAGGCACCTTAACACATGGTTATTTTAATTATTTTTATTTATGGGATTTTGAAACAAACTGAAGATTTTATTCTGTCCATATTGGACAGAAAGTACGTTCATCATATGGAAAATAAAAATAGATTCAACCAGCAATGTAAAACGAGGTATTGTACATCTTTTGAAATATTCATTATGGAAATATTATGGAGGAACAAAAGAAGTTTGACTTTGTTATCGGAGAAACTCCTGGTTTGCCAACAATAGTTAACATCAAGGGAGATTTATGGTAAGCTTATATCTTTGACATCCTTATGAATGAGTTAACGAAAGGCGCAAGATGGCATTTTCTGGTATATGTTCTTTCCAGAGAATATTATGGCAGCAGATACATTTAAAGAAGTTTTTTCTTTCAAAATGAAATTTACAGAAAGGTAACTTGAAGGGGTTGAAGATCAATTGAATGCATGAAATGCAATATGAGTTAAGACATAAGTAGCAAGAACGTAAACATGAAGTTCCAAGATCAAGAGCTACCATAAAGAAAAGACTTTGTTCATTGGAGTTAATCTTAAATATTCAAGGAGTCATCATAGATAGCTTTTTGGCCGTTTGCTATACAAAGTATCGCTTTGTTTAAATAATTATGATATATTTATATGCCTAGAAACTTGGAAAGATGGGCATAACCAAATTTTGATGCTCTACTGGTAATAAAATAACAAAAAGGGAAAATAATGTATAGTTATAACTTGTTTGGTTAGAATCAATTGATCAGACCTGTGATCATTTGTGTTTTGGAATGCCAACCAATGAAAGAGCATCTGGCTCAATGATACAGGTTGTAGAGATGTGAATGCTAAGGTAGTTGTCAGGTATGATTAGGAAAAACTGAATAAACTCCTCTCTTGTTAGGGGAAATTTGGGAGTATCACCTATAGATGAGAAGATTAAGAAAAAATATCTCAGATAATTTGGTTGTGTGCTGAGAAGGCAAGAGGTTACTTTATTAAAGTCAAAGGGAAGCAACAAAATGTAGGTCAAAATATACACAATTTGCAAGAATAAAAAATGACATCCAAAATATGGGTATTAATGCTTACTTGGCTCTCAATAGAAGTGAAAGGTGGAAAATAATTCATACAGTTGATCCCATGTAGTTGAATTAAGGCTAGGATGAGGAAGTTAATGAACTGGTGTATTTGGTTAAATATATTTTAGAAATATGGTTACATTTATTCCCATTTGTGATTTTCTCTGAGATAAGCAACTCTATACAATAAACTAATAAAGTGAGTATAATTAACTAGACATGAATAACAACTGAAACACATGTGCGTGCCACAAAAGAATAGAGATAAAATGTGTTACATTACTAGAGTGATAGATTAGCCAAGGATGAATAGAGAAAAAATGATGGTTCCAAACCAAAGTGAATGTTGCATGTTGTTTAAACATATTACTTCAACACATGGATAGAAAATTGCTACAATGGTCATAAGTATTAGAATTTTTAATGATAAATGGAACGAGAAGATTTTTTTACTTAAATGCCTATATCGTTAATTGACCTAGGGCAATTCATGTATAGATGTTAACTTGACAAATCTTGTTTGCTCAAATTTTATGTAGTTTATTTAGGTGGGTGAGAATTTATTTTAGTCTTTGTAGCATTCTATCCAATTAAGGTTGAATTCTGCTATAATAAGAAAAACTGGAGAGGATGGCCCAGAGATTAGTTGGTTGGTGAGGAAAGCTTCTTATTGTGGTTGGAAGGTTTTAACTAATTCACAGTTGTCATCAATCTGTACCAATATTCTTAATGTCATCCCTTTGGACATCAAAGGAGGTAGTAAAGAGATTATAAAAATCAGAATTTGATTTTTAGTAGGATTTAGAAGAAGTTAAAAAAGTATTGAATTAGCAGGATTTAGAATAAGTCAGAAAAAAACAATGAGGTGTTAGCCTAGTGGTATGGGTCTTAGCCTGGTAACCCAAGTCACAGGTTCAATTCTACTAGACAGCATTGATCCAAGGGGTCTTAGTGGGCATTAGTAACAATTTCAGTTTCAGTTTTGAATTAGCATATAGTTTGTTATCCATGGGAATGTGGTGGAATTGGATTTAAAAAATTGCATTACCTAAATATGACTAATTTGGGAAGTTATGAATGAAGATGCTGTATGGGTTAAAGTGAATAAGGTTAAATATTTGAACCAAATGGAATGTTTTCTTAGAAGTAAGATGCTTATTTCTCAAGTTGGAAGGCTTGTGTTTGAGCATAGGCACAACTCCTCCACGAGAGATTAGGTTTTTGCTCATCTATTGATCCTTTTAGACCTTGCATGCTGGAACAAGTAATGCAGCTCTAGGTGATGATCATCATTATGTTGGTGCCTTTATCCCATCGATGATGGGCTGATTGTTAAGGTAGGTAAAGGATTTGATGATGAGTTGCTATGGTTGGCTATTTACTTGATGCCATAGATTATGAACACATATTTTTATAATGTCCTTAGGTGCTACATGTCTCAGCATGCCCCTTGGAATTGAATTTGTGACTTGTAGACCACAAGATGCATGGTTTTGCAATATGGGTTGGACTTTAAAAGGTGTGTGCATGGATGAAAAATCATGGCACGAAATGTGAAAATGGTGAGGATTGGTTATAGGAAATTAAACTTTCACACAAAGTTATAGAGGCTTATCATAATTTATGTATAGTTCAAGTAGATAAAGAAGCTATTCATGAGAAGATATGAGCCTAATTCCTAAAGCTCATGTCTTTTGAATTAGCATGAAATGAAAAAAAAATTAACTATCAACTCTCTGTTAAAGTGAGGATGGTTGATGGTTAATAGATGTTTTTATAAGAATGCTTATGCAGATGATGATCATATCTTTTTGCATGGCACTGCAATAACTTGTATTTGGAATAGAGTTTGGAAAGCTACAAATTAGCATTTTATTATGCCAAAATCTTTATAGGATACTACAATAGCTTGAACTTAGATCAATGGAATATGAGGCATTAATTAAATCTGGAGTGCTTTTCTAGCACATATGATCTTTTAAATTTGGAAGGAAAGAAATTGAAAAACTTTTAAAGGGGCACCAATCAATCTAGATAGAGGGTGGTGGCTTGTAGTAAAGAATTGAAAAGAGAATGTGATATCTAAAATGGGGCTGATTACTTGAGTTTTTGAGACTTTTATGACCAAAATTTTTATTTTGGAAGATAGGATTAGATTGGTATCTTGAGATGATTATTTTATTTGAAATTTGGTCCTATCATCTTGGTTGACCCGTAAGATCCCAAGACTAATCTTATTGTACTTCAAATCCATTTTATTACTATATTCTCTTTTTACTTGTTCCAAAAAAAATAAAAAATCAAAAACATGAACGGAAAGGTGGGAGACATTGGTACACGAGTGTGTAGAACTACTTTAGAAATTCATGAATGATCTTGGTTTGTTAGATGCTTCTCTTAAAGATTGTGGCTATATCTAATCAATATCATGGTGATGATTTTATTTTTCGAAAATGGTTTGGTTTGTTGAAAATGTTGAATGGTTTGAAAATTTTCCCAAATTTAAGATGGAAAATTGACAGGAGTTAGTTCAAATCATTGACCTACAATTTTATTTTGTGATGATATAAAGTTACATAAAAAATTTGATATTCAGATGAAATAACTGTTAGTTTAATATGAAACAAATATACAAATAAATAATTCTTGTCAGTTTTCCATCTTAAATTTGGGAACCCCCAGGTCATAGGTTAGATCCCACTAGGCAGCACTGAGTTATAAAACAAATTTCATAACAAGAATTCTGAAACTGGTCCGATAGATCCAATAGGTCTTAGTGGACATAAGTGTACATTCCAGTTTCAGTTTCATAATGAATTAGTGGAGCACTCATGCCCTTGGTTACAAGTTACAAGTAGTTTATCTTTGTATAAGAAAAAAAGAAGAAGCGATAGAACATTTCTCTAAGAATAATTAGGAGTTATAAGAAATATTTTAGGTGTAGGTGTAAAAGCAATAGCAGCAAACATAGGAATAACTGTAACTGTGTTTTACTCCTTGGAGGACATAGGGTGGCTTGAATTAGCAAACCTCAACATGATAAAGAATAGTATGATGATGAGTGAAAACATGCAAGGATGTCTAAAAAGCATGATGGTCTTATGAAAATAGCTATGCAAGCTTAGAAGCATCTAAAAGAGAGTCAGGTTGAGTTAGCAATCAGGATAAAAAGGAATTTAAATCATTATTCACAATTGCTATAATATAGAAATTCTCAAGGTTATGAAATTACTTGCGGTGGAGAAAACAAAAATGTTTTATCTACATACATACATACATAGGTGTTTTGGGCTTTCAGAAATGATCTTATGGCTTACTATGCAGATCTTAAGGGCAGCTTCTTTGCATCAGGTTGCATGCATAGATTGACAAACTTTTTGTAAATAAAGGCGATTCTGGTTCATCAAATCTTTTCTCTGCCACTAATGGAAGCTGACAAGCAAACCTAGTAGAGGATCAGTCTCACTCAATGGTTATGTTCTCACCTTCAGGTTTAGCTTTTGAATTTGTTGTTAGGTCAACAGAGTTGGCCTTAGTGGGGAATTTGGTTTCTTGTGGCAAAGCTTTTACTTGAACGTTTGCCAAAGGTGCATTCAGTACATGTGTCTTTCGCTTTCTATTTCACTAGCAGCTAGTTGTAGCTTTGCTTTTGCCCAATGCCTTCTGTTTTACCTACTTGTTTAGATGGGTGTAGTCCATTCATACTGAAGGACAGGGGTGAAGCATCATGGATTTGATTTTTCAGCAAAAATTCCTAGAGAAGGCTAACCAGCTTAGGCATGTAGGAAATGAGATTAGATTACTTCATCGACAAGCAAAAGTTTAAGTCACATCTCCTATATTTTGCTATGGAAAGGTGTCATGAGCAACCTGTGAATGTGTTAAATATAGAGAGTGACATGTTGGATATTGAGTGTCACTAGAAAAGATTGAATGAATGATTCTCTTAATAAAGAAAGTTTGGGGCAAGTACCTATAGGTAATACGCTAAAGGAATAGTTTGTTCCTATGTAGTGAAGACAAGAGACAACATTTGTCAAAAGAGAATGGTTAATTGAAAAGTGTCATCACCCAAAGCCTCAATGCTTATGCTACCAAGTGGGGTGTTAGGAGGTTTGGTAGATGAATGAAAGCCTGTCGTCTTTTCCAGAGGTTGCCCCCAGGCTTAAACCTTGGTCTTACCACCTTGGTCTTACCACCTGAGAAACAAACACCATACCATCACTCCAAATGATAGTCCCTGGAATGCTTAATTGAAGTAGAAGAGAAATAACAAAAAGGAAGACCTAACATACTTGGTATGCAAAAGTAAAAAAGGATATCCAAGATTTGGGAGTTTATGTTAATCTGGCTTTTAATAAAGGTGAATGATGGAAAAGAACTTAATACACCTAGCTTCATATAGTTGGTACAAGGCTAGGATGATGATGGTGGTCTATACATACAAGAACTTACAATTGAAATCTATGGTGGTATTGTGATGATTTCAACTTTGATTTGGTGAATTTTAATGATGTTGAAGAGGTATTAACAGATTGGTTTGGGAACAATGGATTTGAATTATAGACAAAGCTACTCAAATATAGTGCTCAACTAATTTAGAAAGAAATGTAAAAAGGTTAAATGAAGGCTTGAAAAATGAGTTAATAATGAAAAATTAGCCAAGTGGTAATGCTTGTTAGAGAGTTATTAAAGATGGCCTATACAATTACAGTCTCATTTTATCAGGATATTATATCATTGAAAGAAGCTCAAAGGAATTGACATAAAAAACAAAATTTCACATGTAGGTTTTGAACATAACACCTAAACAGTCGATTAACTAGTGACTTTGCACTAGTAGATACAAGAAGAAAAGGGTAAGAAAGCAAAATATTTATTGGCATTATTTATTTTTAAAAGTTATATGAATTACTATTGAAGTCAAAATTTGACAATGATAATATTAGGATAACATTATAATATTACAGAAATTTTTATTTATTATGATAATATTGATGTAAATTAAGGCTATCTGTTGCTAGGACACATTTTGGCATTTTTAGAGATGCATTAAAGGGATGGACATAAATGTTAATGATGTTGCCTTGAAACTAGATTAGCTATATGTAAATCTTTGATTGTTTTCAAATATTATAGCCTTTCTCCTTAGGTTAATTGAAATGGTACAAGCTATGTTGCAAAAATTAAATGAATTTTACAAACGTTAAGAAATGAAAATCCATGACTCAGCAAAGAAAAAGATCAGAATATATACCAATTTTAACATGGTGTAGTCTTACTAATCATTATGACACTTATTTCAACGTTATCTAGCCTGCTTTTGTGTGCCTATTAGCAAAGTACATGTTTGTGATCTTCATTTTCTTAATAGTTCTGACATTTATTTTGCAGTGCTTACTTTTGAGCCAAATTTAAGCAATCATGATAGAGCAATTGTACATCGTATGTGCTTGAAACTGGGACTCAGATCTAAAAGCTCTGGGTATGCTCACTCACTCACTCACTTTCTCTGTATTTTGTGTTGTTAGAGGATTTTTAAAGCTGTTTTTTGTTTACTTAATAGTTATGCTATCTGTAATACACAAAACAACTTCACTTGAGTTTTGTATGTTCTGAAATCTAAAGTTAGAACAAATAATAGAGTTACGCAACTGCCACCAGACATTATTAAACTTGCAATCAGACATCTAGGTATAACTGAACCCTCAGATTAAAATTAAATGAAAAGCAGATGCCTCAAAACTTTTAGTGAGATACATTCAGTTGTAGCTATTTGCATAGAGGTAAGTATAAATTTGCTTGATAAGAAGCAACCTACTCCTATAATTTGCTTTTTCAAAAATATGTTCTTATATGCCCGTGCATGTGTATGTGTGTTTTTTCTCTCTCTGTTTTTTCCACATTCCAGAGAAAGGGGATGAAATTCATTAAAATAATGCATGTGCATGCGAATTAAATTCTTGAATGTATTAACGGCAACTGTTCCTAGTAATGCTGGTTACAAGATATGATTTTTAGTTAAATTGAGTTCATGAGAGTTAAACAACTTTGGGGATTTAAAGATAGGGACGCTTGTGTTTTTCATTGAACAGCTGAGAAGGAGATTTTATAAATTAGGAACCTTAAAGTTGGAGTACATCTATTGATTTCTCATGATCTTAGATTGAAACTAAAGAATCAGGTAAGCAGCCAGCAATAATAATGATGATGATAATAAAAGAATCACTCTTGTGACTGTAGACTTCTCATTTTATCCTTAGACAACTATAATGTGGATTTGGTAAGTGGAAGGTATTGTGTTTTATATGCTGCCGAATGTTAAGTGGAAGGTATTGTGACTTTGGTACTGTTATTATATAAATTTTAGAGCAACAAAATTATAAAACATATTTAGAAGGAATTTGGATGTATTGCTTAGACAATGTTTTGACGCTAGGAACACCTTATTCATTAGCAACAATAAGATGTGCACATATTGGGGGTAAAATTCTATGAATTTTATGCTGACTATGTTGTTTTGTTTGCAGCAAAGATGACAAACGTTGTGTGTCAGTTTTCAAGAAAACCAACTCAAATAACAAATGCTCTGACGCAACACCTCTGACATTTTCTTTTGAAACACAAGAAGTATTCAATGAGTTATTTTCTCGATACCCCCCATCTGAACTAGAATTTTCAAAAAAAGAAGATGGAGATGTGATAGAGAAGAGTGATGACAGCACAATGAACCACGTTGATATATGCTTTCACAAGCCGCAGATGAATCCATCAGCAATAGCAAAGCAAATTGAGGAGCTGAATTCAAGAATTAAGAAATCTCCCGCATTGCAACAGGTTGATTTCATGTAATGGGACTTACACTTATGAATATTAAACTAAATGTAATGTGCTCAACTTGGTGATTTCTTGTGTAAATCAGATTGCAGCGAAAAGGTCAAAATTACCTATTGCATCTTTCAAGGATGTCATTACTTCAGCAGTGGATTCTCATCAGGTACTCTGATACATGTTAGCATTGTTGTAAAATAATGTTGTTCTTTATGCTAATAATTGCATTGGGGAGCCTTGACATTTTAATTTGATCATATATTTGTGCTCTCTAATGTTTTGATTTTTAGTCAATATTGACTTTCAGCTGATTACTTGGTTCATGATTTTTACTTTAACCAAACATAGGTTGTTCTCATTGCTGGTGAAACTGGCTGTGGAAAATCAACACAGGTGTGTGTATTTTTTCGAATATTTTATATTTTATTTATAAAACAGTAAATTTTACTGGAACGACTCTTAAAAGGTCACTTTAGATGCAGTTTACATTGCCATTTTTATAGCTGTTTCTTGTACATTTCCATTTTTTTTTCAATTTATAAATTATCATTGAGCCATTTTTGATTACATCCTAGACCCTTCTGGCTCAGCTGTAGTTGGTATTTGTTGCAGTGTAACTTGCTGAGGTCAAACTTGTGACATGTATGATACAAGTTACATGCCTTAACCAACATTATTATTTGTGCAGATATTTTTGTTTTTGTTTTGGTTAAGTACCTGTTCATGGATATATTAGATAGTTCAGTAGAGTTCTGCTTGTAATGTTCTATGTAAAAAATGTACGTTCATAACATTCCAATAGAATATGGTGTTCATCCTCTACGAATTGTGGTTGACAAAGTATAAATACTTGAGCTTCTTGCCATACATTCTTCCATCTTCCAATAGAACAATGACATCCCCAAATCTATTGTGGTTGGGTCACAAAAACATAATTCCATCTATAGAAGAGCATCTTTCTAGAGATTATCAAATGTAGACATCCTTTTTTCCATTAAGCTTGCTTCTATAATACACTTGCAAGATAATTGGAACTTTTTTGATCTTTTGAACGGTTTTCTTTAACCATTGCTCTTCACAATCCTGTGACTTTACTAAGCATCTATTATTACATCTAGATATTGAATGCCCCACTTTTACAGTCATGACTTTGTACTACTAATCTTATTATTGAGTATTCATACTATTTGTAGTGGACTCTGGAACTTGAGAACACGAGAAGGCATCCAATTTATCAAGAATGATGCAGTGAAGATGGCATCTCCCCAGAATTGTTTGGGAACATTGGTTGAAAACATTAAGGATCGGGCAACTTCAAGAAGATGTCTATTTTTTTGTTTTGCAATGCCATTTTGTTGTGGGGTGTCAACACATGAACGCTGATGAATGATTCCTTGACTCAATAGATATTCTCCCAAAACAGACTCAAAACATTCTTTGCCATCGTCTGTTCTAAAAATTTGAATTTTGGTTTGAAATTGAGTTTGAATCATGATGTTGAAATTTTTGAAGACTTCATCAACTTTGGATTTTTCTTTTAAGAGATATACCCATGTCATGCGAGTGTGATCATTAAGAGATATACCCATGTCATGTGAGGGACCCCACACATCACTATGAAACATTGAAAAAGGACAAGAAGGTTTGTATGATTGATTTGGAAATAGACTTTGTGTATGCTTTGAAAATTGACACACTTCAAATTGGAACAAATTTGGATTTTTATTCTTGAATAATAATGGAAATAATTTTCAAGATACAAAAAATTGGGATGACCCAAATGAAAATGCGATAGCATGGCTTCATTATTGGAATGAGAAATAGAAACACTAGAAAATGAATCTTGAAAACATAGACTACCAACTTTTAGAGCTTGTCCTTGCAGAGAGTTATTGTTTGTGAGTAGGTATAACCCTTGTTGATGCATAAATTTTGGTCGTACCAACATTGGGAAAAGAAACTTGTTTTAGGAGACTATTGCCTAGGGCGCCTCCCGTATGGGTATGGAAACCCAGGAATAGTCTCAGCTGGAGAGGGCTACGTGGCCTTTTGCAAATAATAAACTAGAAAAAAATCTGGAATTTAAATTGAATAACTGTCTCAAAGTTGAGAATACAATAATTAACTAAAAGAAATGAATTTTCCTTGGTCTTGTTGATGCTGCTGGTCCGTGATTGCCGATGGTATCCATTGTTGAGCAGGAAGACTGCGATCACCACGAGAGAGGGAGAGAGAGAGAGAAAGAGAGATTGCCCATTGCAGTCCGCACAGGGTAGCAACTGTAGTCCTCAAAGCTTGCTTCCGTTTGCCACCTTTTGTGCACTATCATAGAGAGGAAGATCATCCACCCACGTTTGCACCACCAAGACAAGCTGCTAGCCCAAAGAAAATCACATGTCTCATGTCCTGCACGTGGGCTGCGATGCCTGTGTTGTTGCAGATAGAAAGAAGAGGGAGAGAACCCTCTTGTTGTCGCCAAGAAGACCCATAAGGATCCGATTTGAGCCACTGGCTCCTGCTTTGGACCCTCCTCCAAGATCAGCCAGAAGTCTGTAAAGAAAAGAAAAGAAAAGAGGAAATTGCTGCTTAGTGGAGAGGAAGCTACCCCCCAAGATTGATAGCTAGAGCCTTTTTCCAACTCCCTCTAGAGCCCTCCCCCATGGTTTTATAACCGCTGCGGCCATCCATAATGGTGCCCACGTTTCATGTAACGGCTATAGAAACTGCCACCACTTCTTGTGTAATAACGCCCACATTTTCCAATTAAGTGCCCACTATGTTCGTAACTTCCGAAATGTCTACCACTAATGATCGTAACCACCGCCATTAATGATCGTAACCGCCACCATTAATGACTGTAACCATTGCCATTAATGACAACCACTCGGCAGTTTAAATGCCCACTAATTGCATGATTTTTACTGTGGTTATTAAGAGAGAGAGAGAGAAATAGAGACGTTGATAATCATGGCCCCATGAGAGCATGGGAGTGTTGACATCAACAACCTTGAACTTTCCATAGCCATACTGATCGTCTTCCCCGTATCCATATCCTGAAAATCACACAAGTTTTTGAAAATTTTAGTGACACAATTATAATCCTGTGTAAGTTTACTGATAGATAACAAATTGCGATCCAACTTTGGAACAAACAAAACCAAGCGAAGTGTGAAATCCTCGTTTAATTTCACTATTCCCATTCCAGCCAGTTGAGAATGTGTTCCATCAGCAATTCGAACATGCCACTTCTCCTTACACAGATTCATTTCAATAAATAACTGAGAGTCTCTAGTCATATGATCAGTTGCCCTAGAGTCAACTATCCAAACAACAGAATTTTTTCCTTTAACATTGAAAGTGTGCATGATTTTACCTTTGTGAGCAACAGATCCAGTGGCTATGAGAGAAGAGGATGAACTGGTCTGCTGTTGCTTGAATAGTTTATGGAGTAATTCGAGTTGTTCTTTGCTGAAGAGTGTGGCCTTGGTGATTTTTGGTTTTTCCTTAGTTGTGGCTGAATGTCCTCTGCTATCCTTGTGAGTGGCAGATTTGGCATCATTGGGTTTGCCATGTAATTCTCAACATCAATCTTTTGTGTGACCAAGTTTTTGACAATGGTCACATTTAGGCCTCTCCTTCTTTTGCTTTCCATTGTTGAATGTTGGTTGTCCTCCACTAGTTGCCATTGTAGAAGCTTTGAAATTGTTGGATGTGTCTTGCTTTCACATCATGATCTTCTTGTGGCTCTCTTCATGTTGGACATCAACAAATGCTTCATGAAGACTCGGTAGAGGGCTCTTTGATAAAATCTGCCCATGAATGTCATCCAAGTTCTTATTCAGCCCAATTAAGAACTTGTATAGACATGCTCCTTCAGCAATCTTTTTGTAATAGATGGCATCGTTAGGACACTTCCATTTGTATTCTCGGAACATGTCTAATTGTTGCCAATGATGGTTGAGAATGTTATTGTGTGATGTTGAGATCTCCTTGTCGTTGATCATGAAGAATACTCTCAATTTCAAACAACTCAGATTTGTTCTCAATGTGTGAGTATGCCTCCATAGCAGCTTCCCAAATTTCTGTTGTTGTTTCATATAGGAGAAAATTTTCTCCTATCCCATTCATCATGGAATTGAGAAGCTATGACTTAACCAAATTACTCTCCATCTTCCATGCTTGAAAAGATGCATCTTCCTTCTTTGGTTGGACCGCTTCATTGGTAATGTATTCATCTTTACCTTTACCTGTGATAAAGATCAAAATAGATTGTGACCAAGCGAGATAATTCGGGTTGTTAAGCTTGTGGTTGGTAATGGCAAAAGACGAGTGATCGACAACACCTGGTTGGTTGATAGAGCTCAGGATGATTTTTGTAGATGAGACTCCCTTATCGGTGGCCATTCAAAATTCTTGGGTTAGGTTTTCAGAGATGGCTTTGATACCATGCGGAATTTTAATGTGGAATTCTATGAAGAATAAGAATTCTCACCACTTTTTTCATTACTGCCATATAGGCTATATATAATGAGTACAAGAAACAACTTTCTTATAAGGGAGTCTCATCTACGGAAATCATCTTAAGCTCTATCAGCCAACTAGGTGTCATCGATCACTCATCTTTTGTCATCATTGGCCACAAGCTTAACACCCAAAATTATCTCACCTGGTCACAATTTGTTTTGATCTTTATCACTAGTAAAGTTTAAGATGAATACATTACCGGTGAAGCGGTCCAACCAGAGAAGGAAGATGCATCCTTTCGAGCATGGAAGATGGAGAATAATTTGGTTAAGTCATGGCTTCTCAATTCCATGACGAATGAGATAGGAGAAAATTTTCTCCTATATGAAACAACAGCAGAAATTTGGGAAGCTGCTAAGGAGGCATAGTCACATGTTGAGAACAAATTTGAGTTGTTCTGAGTTGTTCGAGATTGAGAGTATTCTTCATGAACAACGACAAGGAGATCTTAATGTCACACAATACTTCAACATTCTCAACCGTCATACTTCAACATTCTCAACCATCATTGGCAACAATTAGACATGTTCCAAAAATACAAACACTCTTGAAATATCACCCTTACTCTTAGCTTGTGTCTACCATTCCACTCAAAATTTTTGGGTGCTCAGCTTTTGTCCACGTCCACTCACAAAATCGAGGGAAGTTAGATCCATGAGCAATCAAATGTATTTTCTTGGGATATTCCTCAAATCAGAAAGGGTACAAGTGTTATTCCCCAATCACAAAACGGTGTTATCACTCTATGGATGTCTCTTTCTTTGACAATCAACCCTTTTCTCCCAATACTACCATTCAAGGGGAGAGTGAATATAATAAGGAATGCCAGTCTTGGGATGTTGAGAATGATTTAGAATTCCCTCACAACATCGAAACTCCTATAGTTATCACTTTTGAACATGTCAACCAAGCCTCCCAATCTACTTTACCCGAGTCCACTTCTCAAGAGCCTAACCTCGAGTCTAACCCTTCTTCGGACTCACCAATGAATGACGAGCTAAGTGTCCATTCCAGGAGAGGAAGTGCATAGCATCAAGGAGAACCTTTGGCTTCTCTTGAACCCATCCAAAAGTCCAACTTGGATTCATTAAATGAAGGTAACATAGTTTCTGAGATTGTTACTAGTGATACTCCCAATGATTTGGGTTGGCCAATTGCTCTAAGGAAAGGGGTTAGACCATGCACTCAACATCCTATTTGTAATTATGTCTCTTACTCAAGTTTGTCACCAAATTTTCAGGCCTTTGTCACGAGTTTGGATGCTATACAGGTTCCTACTAATGTCTAAAAAGTGCTTAAAAATCCCTTATGGAAGGCAGCCGTTCTTGAGGAGATTCAGGCTCTTGAAAAGAATTAGACATGGGAGATAATTGATTTGCCTCGAGGAAAGAATCCAGTTGGGTGCAAATGGATATTTACAGTGAAGTATAAGGAAGATGGCAAATGGATATTTACAGTGAAGTATAAGGAAGATGGTAGTGTTGACAGATACAAAGCTTGCCTCGTTGCAAAAGGTTTCACTCAGTCTTATGGCATTGACTATCAAGAAACATTTGCTCTTGTAGCCAAGCTTAACATTGTTAGGGTTCTCTTGTCTCGTATTGCCAACCTCGAATGTCCACTATTTTAGTTAGATGTGAAGAATGCTTTCCTTAATGGAAGACCTAGAAGAGGAAGTATACATGAAAATTCCTCTACGGTTTGAGACTCACGCTATATGGTCTTAAACAATCTCCAAGAGCTAGGTTTGATAGGTTTACAAAGGTGGTGAAGTTGTATGGATGCTCCCAAAGCTAGGCTGATCATACCTTGTTCATATAAAGGTCTACGATTGGTAAGGTATCTATCCTAATAGTTTATGTTGATGACATAATTGTTACTCGTGATTTCATAGAGGAGATGATGACTAATATGAAAAAGACTCTTGCCAAAGAATTTGAAATCAAAGATCTAGGAAATCTCAGATATTTTCTAGGTATGGAGGTGGCTAGATCAAGGACTGAAATTTCTGTATCTCAGAAGAAATATGTTTTGGATTTGCTTGAAGAATGTGGGATGTTGGGCCGTAAGCCAGTAGACACTCCAATGGAGACCACTAAATTGGGGATCGCAGAAAAGGGGGCTCTTGTTGACAAGGGTCAGTATCAATGGTTAGTTGGTAGATTAATCTATCTCTCACATTCTCGCCCCGACATTGGATTCTTTGTTAGTGTTGTGAGCCAATTCATGAATGACCCAAGAGAAGAACACTTGGAAGTGGTCTACAGATTCATAAGGTATTTAAAGTTGGTGTTAGGAAAAGGACTACTCTTCAAGAAGTGCTCAAGCCGAGGGGTAGAGATCTATAGTGATCCAGATTGCGCAGGTTTTGTGACTGATCGAAGATCTACATCACATTATTGCACCTATGTTTGGGGTAATCTTGTTACTTGGAGAAGCAAAAAGCAATATGTGGTATCAAGGAGTAGTGCAGAAGCTGAATTTCGTGCTATGGCCCATGGTATTTGTGAGGGAATTTGCATTAGAAGACTACTTGAAGAACTTAAAGTTAAGATTGAAGAACCGATGAAGCTTCTCTGTGATAACCAATCAACAATAGTATAGCCAAGAATCCAGTTCATCATGATAGGACTAAACATGTGGAGATTGAACGACACTTCATCAAAGAAAAGATTGAAGGCAATGTCATCTAGTTAGTCTACATGCCAACAAGTTCTCAAATTGTTGATATTCTAACAAAAGCCTTACCTAGAAAATGTTTTGAAGAATTAAGTTCCAAGCTCGGGATGAACAATATTTTCAGCTTGGCTTGAGGGGGAGTGTGGAATTATTCTAGGCATTAATCTCTCTGATTTGTTATTTTATTTGCTATTGTAGGAATATAGGGGATTCAGTTCTATCTTTGACCAAAACTTATGAGGCATTATTAGAAGGTATCTTTGTTTCCTTATTTTGTTGAAGATTAGTTATTGACTTTCCCTATTCTTTAGGAAAGCTGTTTCTTGTACTCATTATAAATAGCCTATATGGCAGTAATGAAAAAAGTGGTGTGAATTCTTATTCTTCATAGATTCCAATATAAAATTCCACACATACCTGCGTTTGTTGAGAGCTTGTTCATATGTCTAGTGTTCTGATAGTATATGAGAAACTGGTATTTGTATGAACATCTAGTGGCAGAATGGTAGCCGTTAACAACAATATTATATGCGACACTTCAATTTTGATTTAGAATTCATTCATCTAAAATTGTTTCCATTCCCTTTTGGTCTCTTCCATGAATCTTAGTGTAATACTTGGTTTCAAATTGCAAATGAATATAAAATTGTAGGTTATAGAATGGTTTTGAATCTTTCATGAATCAATATTCTCTCTTTTGCAATTTATCTTTATTGAATCAAAATCTTTTCAACCATTTGCAGCTTTTTATGATACTTATTGGTTCTGTTTATAGATTTTAGAGTATTTAAATTTGAAATATCTACTTGTATTTATAATTTTATATATGTTTATTATGTAACTGAAAATCATAATCTTTTATGTTTATTATGTAACTGAAAATCATAATCTTTTATTTTTATTTTTTGGTTTCAAGTACCATAATTAATGTATTTCAACATTGACCTTCATCCTTAAATGCTCTTAAAATTTGTCTAATACTTTTGTGTATTTTCATAAAAATTTGCAAGTTACTTTAGATCATTTGCAACTCCGAAAAGGTGATGTTGGCAACTCACGGTAAAGAATGGTTTTCTAAGGGGTTTTTATGGCTCAATAAATGGAATATTGAAGAGCATAATTTTTATTTCAATCTTAAGTAAATTTACAAAAGTTTAAAATAAACAGTGTTTCAAAGACTTTGGGAAAATGTATAAGGAAAGAAACATTTTTGCTTGAATAGTATTAGGGAGACCTTAATTTAAAGTCAGCCTATTTAACAATCACTATTCTTCACTGTTTTGCGATGCACAATTAGTAGAGCATGAGTGGGGTGTCATCATTTGTGAGTTGAAATGGGCTCAAAATTTCTTATGCAAAATGCATCTCAGATGAAACTGATTAGAGGTCTGAAGTCATGTTGCAGAATGAAAACATGTTCTAAAACAAAATTTTTCTGTTTTTGTCAACAGAGGGGCTCTGCACTATACCTTGTTTTTTTTTGAGTTGACTGATTTGTTTGATTTGTTCCAAATATTACTGAGAACACTTGGTAATTCACTTAATAATGTTTTCAAAACTCATAGCTTGTACATTTCTACTGTGCGATAAATCCAGAGGATTTATAGATGTTATAAGATTTCAATTATTTTCATAAAATTGAAGGATCATTTTATGTGGGTTTGGACATTGTGCTTTTTTCTTTCTGAAGGTATTCTGTATTATTGGTTGTTTGTTGTTTGTTGTTTGTTGTTTGTTGGTTCAAATTCTCGTTTGTTTGAAAATATGTTGGGATGTTATTATAATACAAACAGATGCGTTAGGGGCAGGGCAAGAGGCATCCCCGAGTAGACAGAAAAACATCAAAGCGAAGGGAGAAGGCTCCCTGAACCCATTTAGGACCAACAAACAAACAATCAAAGCAAGTTGGCATAAAGTGAGAAATTGAAAGGGCCCCAGTTCATGACCATGATTCTCTCTAAAGCCTAAAAATCAACAACACATTTTTTAAACATATCTACAAAAACGATAGGCCATCAAGGAAAAGGTAGTGATTTGCAAACACAAATGGGCTTTTCCTGTCCATGCACCTTATCCATAGGAAAACATTAGAGCAAGGCAAAAAGGCTCATTGAACCCAACCAGGACAAAAAAATAGGCAGTCAAAATAAATTGGCATAAAATGAGACATTGAAGGGGCCCCAACTCATGATCATAATTCCCTCTAATGCCCAACAATCAACGACAAATATTTTTAACATATCTGCAGAATGACAAGCCATCAAGTAAAAGGTAGCAATCTACAAACACAAACGTGCTTTTCTTGTCCATGCACCTTATCTACAATGCCACGTTCCTTTGTAGACTTGATAAAATTAGTAGTTTGTTGAAAGGCCTGGTACTTGTCCTTTGTGTTTGTTGATCAACATTTAGACCGCATGCCTTGTTTAGGTGCAACGAAAAGGACATTTGCCTAATGTAGGAGTAGAGGATGTGCCAGGGGTCCTCCTATTGGTACCCATGGTAAAATAGCCCTGAACCATTTCCTGGTGTTTGATTGACGATGTGCCATCAGGTGTGCCCTTATTTCTTCAATTTTTTGTTTCTCCTCGTCTTGTTGCTACCACTCTTTGAGTGCTTTGCATCTCTCCTCCTTTGCCTCCTTTCTAAGCTCCTTCTAGATGCGATTTCTAAGCTCATTTTCCAGCTTTCTCAATTTGTCTCTTGTTTGCACCTCCCACTTTAAGCATACTACTAGGTCTTTTGCAGCTGGGTTAAGTTCAGAAACAAGCTAGTCTTTGGCCTCCTCCTCTAGATCCTCCACCTCCCTATTTCTCCTTTAAAGCTGGTCTTGGAATTTGGCCTTTTGTTTGGCCTACAGTTGGGCAGTCATTGCTTCCAAAATGTTCAATTTGTTCTCCTCTCTAGTATTTTTGTTTGAAGGGTCTTCTTGCACAACAGGACTACTGGTACTTGAGCGAGGGGACCCATGGGTTTGGGAAGTAAAGGCCCCATTGTGGCTAGAGCTAGGAGAATCTAGTTGAGCTGAAGGTGGGGAGGGCTTTTTGTAGCTGAGGTTGGGTCCTCTGAGCGGCTTACTAAAGAGCCAATATCAGTCCAGTATGTTTCCTTCGCTTTTTGCACTTTAGAACAAGAAGGAAAAACTTGGTGAGGTTAACCCTCTTACATAGCTGTAAACAACACATGAAATCTAAGTAATCTCCTTGGAGCTTCCAAACATTCATGGAATAGTTAAAGAATCTATTGATGAGCTTTGCCACTTGCTACCACAAGGGGGTCGGCTGGAGTTCAGCACCTGGCTGCTGGAAGTGTGTGGAATAGGTCAAATACTCTCCTTCCAAAATCTTCAAGAGGGTGCCTAGACCAACAATATTTCAAGGGAATCTCCTGTCAGTCTCCCATAGGGGTTAAGGCCAGTTGATTGCCAGACCTTGTAGTTGTAGGAACAATAAAAGAAGAGGTGCTTGATTGTTTCTAAAATATTGTTGTGCAGGAGGGAACAACAGGTGTCTATGTTCAGGCTGTGGTGCTGTAGAAATACATAGGTCAGAATGGCGTGTTGTTGGAGGAGTCAAATGAAAACTGTTGCTTTGTCAGGCACCTGGCCCCTCCAAGCAGTGTGCCAACCATGCACAGAGCCATATTTTGCTTCGAGGAGCTGTTTTGAAGTAACACTGTATAGGTAGGGAGTATTCGTTGATGATATTTAAACGAGTACAAAGGTTTTTTCATGCTGCCAAATCACTCGGGTGAGACACCCAAGGGACATACTTTCTTCTAATGATTTGAACCCATCAGGCCTTGTCATTTGTTGCTGATCCTCCTGATTAAAGCATGATGCCCTATCATGATGCAATCTTCAAAGCTTAGGACTTCTAAGCCTCCTGCTCTTCAGGGCTTTGCTACTCTCTCCGGCAAACTTGGTGGACCTTGGTCCCTCTTTCCTCCCTGTTGTTTGTTGTTTGTTTTAATGCTTTTGAAATTGAATATGTGAAGCATCCTTTGCAAGAAATTATCTTTGACTATTTACTCCTTTCCAACCAAATAATGTCTATGTTAACCTGTTAAACATTTCCTGTTTTTTCTAAGTCATTCCATACTTTTCTTCCTATTTTTCTTCAAAACTTTAGCCTTTGAGCTATTAAATACACAAACTAAGAAAGTTTTAGATTTTAGAATTTTTCCAAGCCTTATGGTAAACCTTTTACTTGGGGAGTTATTTTTTGTTTGGGTTTCATAAAGCCTCATGATATGTCATCATCATCATGATGCCTTTATCTTAGCAACATGGGCTAACCTGTTAAGGTTGGTGAAGGATTTACACAATGATTTTCCAGGGTTGGCTGTCTAAGTGATGCCATAGACTCATGATTATTGTTTTTAAAAAATATTTGATTACATGTCATGCCATGTCATCTTTATAAATTACATATAGGAATGTTTTGTTGATTCCATTGAACACTAGTGTTTCTAACTGTGAATTAGTTCTATAATGTATAGGTTGCTGTGGCTATTCATTTGGTAGTATGCTAAAAGGAATAGTCTTTTGTTCTTTTAATTGACAGGTTCCGCAGTTTATATTGGACCACATGTGGAGTCAGCACAAATGTTGCAAGATATTGTGTAGTCAACCTCGAAGAATATCTGCTTCTTCAGGTGCTTATCACTAACTTGTATTCTAGTTCAGCCCTGTTATTTTTGCTTAATTGACAGATTGACATAGTGATTCTTATACTTTTTTCAGTTGCGGAAAGGGTAGCTGCAGAGAGAGGAGAAGTTGTTGGAGGGAATGTTGGTTATCAGGTAAGAGTTTTGCAATGTTTGAGTTCAAATAGTAGTTTTTTGTTAATTATTGTGATTCTTGCTCCTAATTTGTTTTCGTTTTCCTGGTGGTTCAGATTTAAATTACCATACTAAGTATTTGAAACATATGCTTCAGTTTTGGTTGGATTGATCTAATTATGCTTCAGTATTATGTGTATATTCTATTGTTTGGATAAAAAAAATTAATTGTATTTATTTTCCTTTTACAAGTGAGATGCCTTTGCACACAAAGGTCATGTCTACTTCCTCAACAAAAGTAGTCATGAGTATGACATCTCAAAGATGTAGATGCATTCTTATACAGTGTAGAGACATCAAGGAAATATGAACATAATTTGCATCTATTTTAATGCTGCAAAGATCGGTAAATTTAAAAATTTGTGTAAGGTAACTTATTGGAAACATATAGATGCATGGTATGGGGACAAAACTTGTTCTCCTTGGACCAAACATACAACAATAGAAATGAAGGCATATACATGATTAATTAAATAATCTTTTTTATTACTTGTTTGTCTCTTTTGCATCTGAACCGTGGTTCCTGTAGCGTCTAAACATCCCAAACTGGTAGCTGAATTAGATTCCTAGGTCTTGATGTTTTGATCTCCTGAATTGCCTCTAGTTAGTCATTTGATGGTAGAAATAAGTGTCAGGACATGTAGACAGAAATGACTTTTTCTCCGTTGTGTAACAGAGTTACCATGTTAATCATGATGGAGGCTATTAATTTTAACAATACTTGAAATGAGTAACATACCAATAGGTTTTAATAAAAATAATCGTTCAGGTTGGTGTCTAAGAGCTAGATGACCATATAAAGGTGTGTCAAATCACTTGCCTACCAAGAGGTCACCTCAATTTGATGGGCGAGATAAAAGTAATGACCAAGAGGACAACTGTGATGCTATAAATAATCAATGGGAGAATTGAATCAATGATCATTATCATCAGAAATATCTTAACAAACAGACTATCAACTCCGATGGGCATGGATGCACATGTTCTTCTTCAAGCCAACATCCCTTATGTTAAGACTAGCCATCATTTAAGTGTTTTATAAGCACACCTTACTTTTTGTACTCTTGAAAGCAATTCCTTTCTTGTGTCTGAGGATGGTAATGAATACGGAATATCCAAATGCTTGGAGCTTGTCATGTGAGAACGAAATCTGCTGTCTCTGTAAGTAATCTGCGAGATGCCTTACAAGGTGTAATTGCAAGAAATGACTATTATGGCAGCATAAAGCTTCCAAGAATGCAAAACTGAAAAAGATGGGAAACAACTTGAAAGAAACACAGCTTTGATTCTTCAAAAAAATGCAAACATGAATGCTTGTCAAACAATGGTCTGGAATGGATATCTGTGAACATATCTGTCAACAAATGTTCATTAACATACATCCATGAATGAACCGCATCACAAACAGGACTTTGACTAATCATTTGTCCAATAATAAGCTAGTCCCTTATCTTTATTATGCATTTCATAATTGACATAAATCTTTACAAAAGAGACTCACAAGATGAAGCTAGTCCCTGCCAAAAAGAATAAACACTTTATTGAAGAATCAATTATTTTTGGACTAAACTACAACAAGAACGTGAGAATCGAAAGCCCTTGAAGGCAAAGATGAGGATGGATGGGAACAATCATGCAGTGATTTGTGGATGCAGGTTAGTTTGATTCACAAAATACAAGATAATTTGCATGTTGCTCATTGTTCAATTGTCCAATTTCAACTCAGAGATGGTATGATCCCATTCTTACTCTGCTAATTATTGCTCTCATGGATATTAGAATTGTTGCATAAATATTTGTGTATCAATTTTCCATTTCTCTAAAACTTTCTCTGTAACAAGTTTTCAAGTCTTTTCTAAATTTATTATTACATTAATATCATCAATACCCCATTTTTCTAGAAAAAATGAGAGAAAGGTGAGAAATTTCCATGCTTTAGTAGTAGGAGGTCAGGGAAAAGATGGAGCATGAGATCACATTGTTGAATCAAAGCATCAATCTTGGTGAATTCTATACGAAAATCCTTGGAAAAATCTGGATGCAAGATACAGAATACTGTGGCCAGAAACACAAAAGATATTTTTGCAATTTATGCAATGATTTAGACTACAATGTTCAAAGTCAAGACCAAGATCGCAAAGGGTGTTCAGTTAGTGCTCTATACCCTAAACGATGTTGTTGAAGACATGCTGTGAACAAACAGTTTTCTTTTAAAGATACGATATTCTCTAGAAGTAAAGGCTTGCAAAAGTATGGACCAGCCACTCTCCAATATCGAGTCGGAGCTGAATTAGAACACGGTACAATACAAAGTTACACTACAAGACCAAGCTCTGTTACTAGGCAATATTGCGATACATCTATGAGGTTTTTTGAGGCAGATAATGAGGAAGACAATATTAATCTTTTTATTCAAAGTATGGAGTTGCATCTTTTACATTTCTTGTATATGCTGTGTACTCATGTATCGATTAATAAAGAAAGACATAATTTCATGATTCATATTATGCATTTCCTTTTCCATAACTATTTTGATCAACAAAAATCTGGTGTATATCTCAATAACCCTAGAGTGAGTGGAGGATAAGGTGGATTTGCAATTTTTTATATCATTTTCAATTGTGTTCTTCCATATCTTTTATGGTCTTTCTTTCAGCGGCTTGTTTGGAACAGTGATGTTGCAAATTTTTTTTAAGGGTCGTTATCTGATCTTCTTTGCACATGCTCAAAGTGTCTAAGATGCCATTCCTATAACTTCTTTGAAATAGAAGCCACTCCAAATTTTCCTTTAATGTTTGCCTTGTGCAATTTATCTCATCTGGTAATATTCAACATCGATCTAAACATTCACATTTATACCACATTGATTTCTTGTTCATGCCTCTTTTTTGTATTGCCTAAAATTTAACATGATATAAGATAGCAGGTTTGATTGTTGCCCTGTAAAATTTTGCCTTTAGTTTTATTGAGGTTCTTTTACTACATAGAACATGACTAGCTTGTCTAGTTTGAACTCAAAAAAACCCAAACTGATGTCAATGCATTACAACTTTAGATGTAGAAACAAAATCTGAAGAACTGGAAAAGAAGTATGTCCAGGTGCAACATGTATATGATAAGGTTTGAGAGGATATGGCTCTATATTAAAGTAGCATGGCTGAAAAACTTGACAAGTTGCATGCTTTCTAAAAATCTACATTTTTCAAAGTTTGGTCTGGTTGAGCAAGTCCCAATAGTTTTGAAGGAGAACCAAGAGCCTGCTTAGACAATCCCAACTAATTGACGACGAAGGAAATCTTAATCAAGAAATTGAACAACAATGTGTTGAGGTTGAAAAGGAGACCAAATGAGATGCAAATCCTCCAAAATAGAGCAAAGGAGTTGTTGACCCATTTAAAGTGTACCATTAAGTTTGGCAATTTGGGTAGGTCTAATTTTTTTTGGTTACCAAGAAAACCCAAGCCCTAAAATAGCCTATAAAAAGTGCTTTCTCTCTCTAAGTATGATGTAGTAGATGAATTAGTTGAATTTATATCTTTTGAGTTGTATCTTTTGCATTCTACACATACACACTTCATTGTTTCTCTTGTGTCTACTCAGAAATTTCATTTCGAAGACTAGCATGGTATCAAACAGTGTTGGCCATAGCTGAAGCTTAGTATGTGTGAAGAGATATGTGTAGATGGAATACATAAGAGAAAATCTGTCCACTTGCACCATTAAGTGTGGAACAACACATAAAGGTATAAATAAAAGGTATGTGACAATACATGAATGCTTATTGGTGGTGTTCACATATATTTGCGTATAGATTTACCCAACACAGGTGGCATGTGTAAGGACTGCAAGTGCCCAGTCATAGATTTGCAGCTATAAGTGGTGCATGCAAGGGGTTGAAAGTGCTAGCTATAGACAAAAACAACATAGGCAATATTAGGTTTAAAGCTTGTTTTGCCATAAACACTGCCCAACACATCTTGCTCCTTAGTGATTACGTAGATCATTTAAACCAAAAGAGTCAAACAGAATAGTTTAAACCTCATATTACTTTTCCTATCGTAGAGGGAAGTTTTTTAGTAGTGCTGATGGACTCCAAAAATTTGAAGGGACATACTCCAATGGATTTTTGAGGTGTTCAAATTAGTGGAAGCACTATGAGAAGTCTAAGTGGTAGGAGAGGACTATAGGGTCTTACCCTATCATTATTGAACAAAAGTTTGCTTCAGAGTACATTGCTCTTTGACTTTTATTTTGGAAATAGGGCTAACCAACACCTTATCTAGATGATTGGCTACCTGGCAGAATCAAGGCTGCCTAAGCTATCACTGTTAGTTTCTAGGATGCATTGCATTTTATGGGTCTTTCCTTAAGGCACTTTGGCTTTTTTGAACAATATTTATTTTCATGTCACATAGCTGTGGTTTTAAAACCATCTTTTTGTTTTGCGGGAAGTGGGTTGGAGATTGTATTATTAAGTTCAGTTGTTTGAGTGGGCCCTGTTTTAAGGTTACCATGAAAACCCTAACATGAAAATAGCCCATAAAGAGATCCTTTTTCTCTCCATGTTTGATGTATTTGATGAGGCAGTTGAATGCATTTTTAAATGTTTTTTTTTTTACTTTGGAAACTGGAAATTGGAAATCTTTATTTCGTCTATGAAATCACAAAGGAGTTGTTGGATGGTTACAAAGCCTCAACATATTTTTGAAGAAAGTTGAAAACATCATTGATATAATGCCCCAAGTATATATTGTCAATTTGAAAGAAAACAATCAGTGGATTACAATTAATAGCAATCATTCAAGCGTGAGCTAAATATGGGTAAAATAAAAAAAATATCAATTAATAGTAATCATTCAAATGTGGGCCAAAGATGGGTCAAATAAAAAAAAATATTTTCTCATCTTCTATGCTTTGTTTGCATAGTCTGCAAATATGCTCTTCTCTTGGTAAATTGATCCAATAACCTGTCTCAATAAGGAGTTGATGAGAGCTCATTCTTGCTCCAGCAATTTGATTCCTTAAATAAAATCAAACCTTCTCTAAATAAAAAATTGATCCAATAACCTGTCTCAAGAAGGAGTTGATACTTTTAAGTACAAGATAACAAACCTTCTCTAACATAATGTAAATAAAAATGCTTTTTCTTTGACATGTTTAACCAAACTTTAGCCAAAGCTTTTTCTTTTATAGTTTTCTGGAAGAGCCTTTTGTTTAAAGGAAGATCCTCTATTACAATATTCCATGTCTGAAGCCATAATTTTTTTTGATTCAACCATCCATTTTGTTGTGTAGTATTCATTATCTTCTTAGCATAATTAACTTCCTCCATGTGACTTAACTTATGAATATAAACAATAAATTGATAAAGGGCTTCAACTTCAGGAGGAAGCAAATCTGCTTCTAAAAGTAAGATATCATAATAAGCTTGCATCTTCGCTTGAAATTCACATACAAGAAATTGTTTTTGAACATTCTCGAATTTTTTCCAGTCCTGTGTGGTAAGAAAAGGTCCCCATGCAACACACCCATATAATAATACATGTTGGACAAGATTGTGAGAAAGTTTCTGTTTGATCTTCTATGTTGAAATTTGTTTCTTGCTATAAAAAGTTTCCGTTTGATTGTGAGTTCACATGCCACTTGAAACCCTTTGAGCAATAAGGGTATTTCAACTGTAATTACTGGCAAATTCAACTCCCAAATATTTATATGATTAACATATATCAATTCTTTTTTCTCCAAGGAAAAATTTGTAATCTTTATTTCTAGTACCACAAACTAGAATTTTAGTATTATCAATATTAACTTGATGAATATAATGTAATCCTATAGCTGATTTTGCAATCAAGGCCACATCATATGCAAAGAGAAGCATGCTAAAAAATAATCTGTTCGCTGACATACCATGATCAGAGGCATTTTGCATCCTTTCCTCTAGTTCATCTATAAATACGCCAAAAAGTGTTGGGGATAAAGGACAACCTTATTTAACTCCAATTGAGCTGTTGATAATTGTTCCTTCTCTAATAAGATTTATCTTTAATAAGAATATTAACTATCTCATATATTCTTATAGCCGTAAAAAGGAGATCTTGCGGAATGTTAATGTTATCCAATCTTTCCAATGTTTATCTCGAGCAACAGAATCATAAGCTTTGGAGAAATCAACAAAACACATAAAAGTTGCATGGTTGGGCCTTTTTGCTTTCTCTATACAATGACACAAAATTATTAGATGGTCTATAGTAGTTTGATTCCTCTTGAAGCTTGCTTGTGATTGAGCATGAAAACTTTGCATTTTTTGCCCATGAACTAATTTTATTCTCCAAAATAGTGCCCAAAAGCTTAGTGAAAATTGAATTGATTGTAATCAATTGGTAATTTGTATTATCTCCTTTTTTGAAAAACAAGATTGCTCGACTAGAACACCAAGAGTGATTCAAACCATGTTGAAGCCCTTTATTAAGAATATTGCAAGCTGCTTTCCACACCAATGGACCATCCCATTTAAGAAGCTTTGCACATAATCCATTAACATAAGCACCTTTCTTAGAAGATAATCTTTGAATTCCTGCAGAAACATTATCAAGGGATAATTCAAGAACACTAGAGTTATCTAGCATTGTCAAGGGAGTTTTTTGAGTGAAAAGGTCATTGAAGAATGTTTGAATAATAGATGGAAAAATCCCAACCATGTTGCTGTCTATCTCGGAATAAATTCCAAAAGCTCTTTGGATTTGAATGGACCTCACAAATCATTCTTTCCTGCTCTTCTTTAATGAACTTTCTTTTTTTAAAAAAATGAATAAGCTTTCTATAATTCTTCAACATTGAAACATCACAATGTGGAGCTATAACATCTTTACGAGTTGTCTAACAGTCCATGTCAAACTGAAGTTTCTACAAGTAGGCCTCTTCCTAATCTACACCTGAGTAGCTGTAGACAAAACAACATGAGTCAAATCTACTTCATTGTCATTGTTAACCAACATATTAGCCACTCTTGTTTGAAAATTATGATGGTCTTTTGTGAGACCATAACTTCTGCATTTCTTGTAATAAATATGATGGATTGAAGCAAGAACAGTGAATTTCAGGTAATGATGAGGAGATTTTGGAAGTTTTTCTGCCACTTGAAAGCTTTTCATTGCATCTATATTATCATGAGTAGACAAGAGAGGATCAATGCAAGAGTTACCTTGTGCCCAGTAAAGGTGAAATGAGATGAAATGAGAGGAGGAAGGAAATTTGCTGATGTCATTAAGGATTAAAAAATCAGAGGAATGACCACACTCTAAGAAATGAATACCTCTATGATTTGTACTATGATTAGCAGATGATCTTTTGTGAACTAAATAGAGCTCTTTAATGAAGTTTAATTGAGAATTTCAAATAAGCCTTTGAATCTGACTTTGTCCAACACCAGCATTGAAATTCCTGCAAAGAAGAATCTTGACTGAGGTTCTGAAAAGGATGCTCTCATGAAAGATTAGAAGAATTATGGATAGAAGTATCTCTTAGAGCAAAATAACAAAAAGCAATATAAAGAACCTCTGAAATGCCTTGAACTTGAACCCACAAATATTGGTTATTATCATCAACTTTGTGCAACTTAATGAAATGATCTTTAGACTTTTTAATTAAACAAGCAATATCACTAGAAGGTCTACCCTTTACCTTGGAACACTTATTTCTAATAGAAATGATATGAAAGCTTGGAATAGATACAATCGGAGAATATTCTTCTTCCCAAGTTTTAACAAAAATAAATAAATGAAAATCACTAAAGAAATGACTATCTAAATCCACAACTTTATTAGCCAATGAACCTTTAACATTAAGAAAACTACATGTAGTAGAAGATATCCCTATTTTGGTAGATTTGCCCTCTCTTTGATGACTTTAACATATTTATAATTCAAGTAAGCAATTTTATCTTTAGCATGAGCTTGTTTAACTTTCTGCCATTCTTCCTATTTTTTTGCATACTCTTTTGTGGTCAGATCTTTATTAATTCAAATATTTTGTCATTTCAAGATACTTATGTTATTCCAAACCTTATCTCTTTCGTGTCAATCAACAAACTTAACAAGAATCTGCTGAGGTTTATCCCCTTTAGGACTAAGTCTATTTGCACTAATTATTGGGGTAGAAGAAATGTGCATTTGTTTCATAAAGAAATTTGTCATGACCTACAAAAGATCCTCACCTTGTTCTTAAGGAATTCACACAATTCAGAGATTCTAAATTTTATCGCAGTTTTCTTCATCTTCATGCATTTCCTTAGTAACTGCTTCTAAGCTTGAGTGAGTAGTTTTTATTTTTGACTCAAGAGAATTCAACTTTGATTGTAGAGTATCCATATTTGTTTAAACTTGAGTTGCTTCAACACTTGACAATGAATCTTTTAACTCTACAATAGTTGGAATGGGTTGTACCTTTTTGACCGTGAGTTCAACAATGGATTCCAATTGCATAATCCTGGGTACCATGGAGTTCAAAGTTACAACCATGTTATTCTATTCTTCTCAAAAAATTGTAGATCTTACCATTGAAACCCTACTTCTTGTACTTCCCCAAACTACTTGAAATGGAATACATTGCTTTCTACTTGGCCTTGGCATACAAAATGCCGAATCCCAAATCTTTGAAACACTGAAAGCCCAAATTAGGTCCATGAGCAACCAAATCACCAAAATCGTCGAACCATATTCTACACGTGCACTTCTTCATTGTTTCTCGTGTATGCATTAAGTAATCACATCTTTAAGGCTAGCAAAAGTAACAACAACCGTTGCAAAAAGTTTGAAGCTTTATTTAAGAGCTTTAGAAGAAGCGTGGAGATATGAGGAATAAGTTGCCAAAGGAGAAGAAAAATGTGAAAGGAAGGATGTAGACAAAAATCAGTTACATGCAACAAAAGATCAAAGCAGTAAAGGAGGAACTTCACTAGCTCCATATTAGCACCCATAAAGAAGAGATTCCATCTCTATTTCTGCTTCTACTCTCGCATCTTCTATTATTAAATCTACTTTTCTAATTGTTTGTGTCCCAACTTTTCTTCTCAATTAAGTTTTTGACTTATAAGCCTCAATTCGCTGCATAAAGTGCATCTTAGGATAAATTGTAGATGCAAAACATAACTATACCCTTCCTTTGTTATTACTAATATGAAGGCAATGTAATGGCATTACTCTGAAAAAGCACTGTTTGACACCACTCTTGAGTTTGAAAGTAGCTAAGTGTTCTAGAGTGGACCCAAGATGGACTATACATCAATGTTCACAACACTTGCATGCACAACATAAGTGTACATAACATGTTAGCCAATAGGCTAAGAGCATAGTGAGTACAAATTATGAAATCATTTAGGTGACGGGACTAACATGACACACGACCAAAGCAGGCACAAGAGACCGCACAAGAGATACTGTTC
This sequence comes from Gnetum montanum, assembly GCA_015680685.1. Lineage (NCBI taxonomy): Eukaryota > Viridiplantae > Streptophyta > Gnetopsida > Gnetales > Gnetaceae > Gnetum > Gnetum montanum. The sequence continues at coordinate 249,040 of MNCI01005867.1, forward strand.
CTGTAGAAGAGGTAAGAAACGTTTCTAATCTTAATGCATCTAGCCCTAAGCTCCACTCTAAAGAGAAGGGCAGTAGCCTGAGCATTGAAGTCAGTTTTTTTGCAAGCCTACATATTCTTGTGACACAGTACACAAAGAAATCAAGGCTATGTAGTTCTTTGGTAATGGTTGTGATAGCAAGAAACCCGTGAGAATCTTCACACTCCTTCAGGTCCCATTCCGAAGGGAAACAAACTTCAATCTGCTAACAAGGCATGTTTTCCTAAAATGTTTTGTAATAGGTTCATGGATACAGAATAATAGATGAAGTAATAGGATACAGGTTAAAAACAAAAACAAAAAAAAGATTACTTAAACTCCTTGAGCCAATTAGCAACCATCAAATATCAAATCTTATCAAAATTGCAATGAGATCTGCGATGACTTTTTTTTGCTGCTGGAATACAACCTTTAAATAACTAACAATGACATCCATTCTTGTTAAATTTTAAAATACTACGGTAAATGAATTCTGAAAGGTGAATGCATGATAAATTGATTGTAAGCCCTGTTACAGTTGGTGGAAGAGATCTTTCAAGTGTATTGCAACTTCTGCAAGAAATTTTGAGTGGTCTGTTGCTTGATAGAACCCTATCAAGATTTGTTTTGAAGATATTAGGCATCAAACTTTTCGGATTTCATGTTCAAATTCAGTTTTTTATTTCTGAAACTGCATGGGAGATGCACTTATTTCTTTTTGTTTTAGAAAAAAAAACCCTGTTGATTTGGATTGTGCATGTGTAAGCATTTTATAACCCACATTTATTCCATGCGCTTAACTCTGCCAATTCTTATGTTAAACGATTAACCACCCCCCACCCTGTGTCAATTCTTATGTTCCCGAATAAAAAGGGTATCCTTTTTTCCTCTCTTTTTTGCAACTCAATGAAATGGCCATCATGTACCTGAACTGTGGCTACATGTCAAGACTCTGAAAAGGTCATTTTCCGTTTGAGCATAAGTTTCCATGTTTCAGCAGCACTGTTTGGTATTGGTAACATTTAACATATTCTGAGTATTTTGTAGATCAGGATGGAGGTTAGAGGTGGAAGGGATACATCCATTATGTTTTGTACCAATGGTGTCTTATTGCGGAAGTTGATTGCATCAATAAATCATTCTTCTGAATCAACTGGAGAGCAACAGAAGAAAAGGAAAAACAGGAAATCAAGGCTTGATGTTACTCATATTATCATGGTAAGTATTTTTAAACATGTTCTGTCTGTATGCAATATTCTCTTTGTCGAAGCGGCACACTTTCTTTTTATCGTAGGTCAGCATGTTTCTCTTCAATGTAGGGGAACTAGAAACCATAATGCTTTTTCCGAAAGGTTCACAGTTAATTTGTGGATGCCAGAGAATAGTTTTTTTCCCCTATCTTTGTTACGAAATGACATTGTCAGTTTTGCATGAAATTATTTTGTGTGTTTCTTACAATGTGGTTTTTTTCCTCTAATGTTTGATCATCAGCTTAACAATAAGTTGGAGTTATTGTTTCATTTTAAATGCATGATATGCTTTCTTATATGATGTTGAAGAGTGTTGCTGCTTTTGCGTATTTCCTACTTTTTGCCCACCTAGTTTACATGGTGTATGTAGGCCAAAGTTAGGTGACTTTTCCTTATTGGTCCTCCTGTTGTGAGATTCATCCATCAAAGTGATTATTGAATTAGCTTAGTTTGTATAAAAATTGCTGTCTTTTTTTTTTAATATTTGAAAAATATTTCTATAATTTTTGGTGAGGGTGCTGAGTTCTGTGTTTTGCCTATAGTCTTGAATCTTGATGATTGAATATGCATTGCAATATTTTGGGTACTATGTGTTATACGTTTGCAAAAGTGTCATCATCTTAGCGACGGCACACATATTTGTAGCTCAAAACTAACATAATGAGAATTTTGAGACAGTTTTCAAATGCGAAAGAGAACAATTTGAGTGAACTAAGCCTAGTGTACCGGTACCTCATCAAGAAGTATGCCAATCGTACATCACTGACCTCTAAGGTATCTCAGAGTTATTTCCCTCCCACTAGACATGATTTTGCCCCTTCATTCCATTGATTCCAATGAATCTTGGAAAAGAGCACCGAATCGGTTTTGATAATTTGACTATTTGCTTGGGTGAATTATCTCAGTTTCAGTAAATTAGAAGCGCCAATAAGGGGGATTCGGATAGTGGGCACACACTCTCAATCATAGTTGTTAGTTTGGTTGAACACTGGATGTGTCATAGTGGTGAAAGCAAAAAACAAGTAGTCTGCCTGAGTAAACCTTAACTCTTTATTTTTTGTCCCAATTTACTTGGTGTTACCTATGAAACTGAAGGCATCTTGTAAGTTTATCCCACCTTACAACTCTGAGTTTTTTGGCTTGCAAAGGGTACGAATCCATGATTTGCAGGGATAAGTGAGGAAGGTGAAATTTTCGCTGCACTGAGCAACGCTGTTATCGTATGGCCAATTTGGGCACCAGTATTTTATTAACCTGGATTCAACGCATGACCTATCATTTTATCTGTTGAATTATCGCTTCATTGGCAACTCTGGACTATGTTTGACTTTTAATTGACCTGGCATGTTAAAGATAAAATAACATTAAAAAGGGCAAAGATTTCATGCTGTAAAAGAAAACTTCATAAAACGAAAATTTGTATGAACCTTTTACAAATGTTATAAAAAATGTCCTGTTGTGTAGTTTTAGCGTTATAGAAAGTATTTCTCAAGCAATTAGCCTGACATTAGTTCTTGCCCAGGATGAAATCCATGAACGTGATCGAAATGCGGATTTCCTGTTGATTATATTAAGGTAGGCGTGTATGTCATTTTTCTCTTGAGTAATTTTAATGCCGCTCTGCCTGACATGCTACGTTGTTTGTTACACAGAGATTTGCTTCCATCTCGGCCGGACTTGCGCCTGGTTTGTTTCTACATTTTATGCCATAATATGTTTCTTTTGCATAAATGTGTTTGTTTATATAGTAAGGCGCTTTTTTAAAAAAAGTTTTTTATTTTTTTGTTTCCTCCAATTTTATCAATGTACTTGTTATTCCATAACGAATAAAATAAATACAGAAAATTAACCTTCTAAGCTCATAATCTAAGTAAAAATTATATGTATAAAAACAATTTTTTTGACAGATTCTTATGAGTGCTACGATGGATGCTGAATCATTTTCTAAATATTTCTACAACTGTCCCATTGTACAAGTACCTGGATTTACTTACGAGGTAGGTTATGATGCGTTTTCCTTTTCTGTCAGACGGGGGTACCCTGTCATTTTGGTGATCAAAGTTTTAATAATTTCGGGCGCACCTCAACGTTTCAATGGGTTTTTAATTTATAAATTTTCATATAGGATTTTCTCACGGACTCGTTTTATTTACAGGTACGAACATATTATTTAGAAGATATCCTTTGTTGTTTGGAGAAAGGAAAAGAAAAGGTTTCAATGGATGACTCTGAAACCATTGGCTCAGCGGGAAACAATGCGGTTCTCACTGAGGATGATAGAACCACAATGGATGATGCTATAAATGCTGCCTGGTTACAAGATGAATTTGATGTTCTAATGAACATTATTTGTGAGAGCCCACAGCCTAATATCTGCAATTACCAGCATTCCCAATCAGGAGCTTCTCCGCTGATGGTTGCCGCTGGTAAGGGCAGAGTGGATGAGGTTTCGCTGCTGCTTAGTCTAGGTGCAAATTGCCATCTGAAGGCGAAGGATGGTAGTACGGCTTTAGATTGGGCTCGTAAAGAGCAGCAAAATCAAGCTGCAGAATTGATATCAAAAAGTAGAGAAGAAAAAGATCAGTTACAGTCTAAAGTTGAAAAGGAGTTGTTGGATAAATACATGTCCAAAGTTGACGTGGATGACGTTAATTTCAAGCTGATCAGAACTTTGCTTGAAAAAATATGTAGCAATTCCAGTTTTCTTGGCTCTGAACTTGATCAAGGAGCTATATTGATCTTTTTACCTGGATGGGAAGACATTACTCGCTGCAAAGAGACTTTGAAGTCATCTCGAGTTCTGAGCGATGGCTCAAAATTCCTGTTGCTTCCACTCCACTCAATGGTTCCTGCAAATGAACAGAAGAAAGTGTTCAAACGCCCACCTCCCAATGTCCGAAAGATAATCCTTTCTACAAACATTGCTGAAACTTCTGTAACTATTGATGATATCACTGTTGTAATTGACAGTGGTTTCATGAAAGAGAAGAGCTACGATCCTTATGGTAATGTCTCTACTTTTCAAACTTCTTGGATTTCAAAAGCAAGTGTCAAGCAGAGAGAGGGTCGAGCTGGTCGTTGCCAACCAGGTGTCTGCTTTCATTTGTTTTCAAAAGCTCGTGCTGCATCCCTACCAGAACATCAAATTCCTGAAATAAAACGGACATCCCTCGAGGAGATATGTTTGCAGGTATTTTAGTTAATTCTCTTTATAGTACATTTAATGAATATTAGGATGACTCAGTTTTCTGTTTGACTGATATGTCTACTGATGCAGGTGAAGCTACTGAACCCTGGAGGTAGCATTATTGATTTCCTCAGGAAGGCACTTGATCCTCCCCTGGAGCTTTCAGTCCGAAACGCCGTCGTATTATTGCAAGAGATAGGTGCCTTAAACCGTGAAGAGAAGCTCACAGAGTTAGGACTGCAGTTGGGCACTTTGCCATTGCATCCTTGTACCAGTAAGATGCTACTATTCGCTATCCTCATGAACTGCCTTGATCCTGCATTGACAATAGCATGTGCCTCAGGGTACAGGGAACCGTTTGTGCTCCCAATGGGACCAGATGAAAGGAAAAGAGCTCTTGCGATGAAAATGGAACTCATATCTGCATATGGTGGATACAGTGACCATTTGGCAGTTGTTGCAGCTTTTGACGGCTGGCGAAAAGCAAGGAAACGGGGGTCTGAGCATGCATTTTGTGCTAAATATTTTGTCTCAAACCCAACCATGTTTATGCTAGATGGCATGCGGAAACAAATGCTTGGTGAACTCGATCAAAAGAAATTGCTATCAGGGGATTTGTATTCTTGCAGTCTAAATGCTTGTGATCCAGGCATTCTGAGAGCAGTGTTGTTTGCAGGTCTATACCCAATGGTAGGAATATTACTACCCCCACAAAACTGTCAACAGAGAGGCCTTGTTATAACTCCCAGAGGTGAAAAAGTTCGCATTCACCCACGTTCAACAAATTATCGTGATTTAGTGATTTACAGTCCAAAAACTCGATATCTTGGAAGACCTCTTCTTGTGTTTGACGAGGTAACCCGTTCTGAGGCTTTGACTTCAATTAAAAATTGCAGTATTACCAAACCGTATCCATTGCTAATGCTTGCAACAGAGGTGGTTGTAGCTTCTGTTGATGAGGGTGGAATTGATGATGAAGATGAAAATGATGATGAAAATGACGCACTAGTTCTTTCACAAAAGCAGCAAAACAAATTGATGTCTTCTCCTGATGACGTGGTTTCAGTAGTTGTAGACCGCTGGTTAAGATTTGAAGCAACATCGCTTGACGCAGCCCAAGTTTACTGTTTAAGAGAAAGGCTCCTTGAAGCACTTGCCTTCAAAGTATAACTAGCTGTTTTCCCTTTTAATTTTTCTATGTTATGCTTCTGAATTCATGCTTTGAAATTATTCTGCTGGATTAGTATCTTCATTTTGGTTCCTTGGTCGAATATGTTTGTCTCAATGACTAATTTCTCATTGATAATATGTCTTGCTTTTTTAAATGTTGTTCAATTCTAATGCTTCCCGTTGTTTTTTGGGTTCTTAGGTGAGATGTCCTAACATGCTTTTACCACCCGTTCTTGGCGAATCAGTTTTTGCCATTGCATGCATGTTATCCTATGATGGGGACGTTACAATTGAACCATCTTCAGAAAGTGTACATGGCACGTCACATTTAAATAAGGAGGATGACGGCAAACAACCAAATCATCAAAAAGATGCTCCTTCCGACAAAAAGGACAGAAAAGTAAATCAGACCTCTGGTGCAAACGCTTCTGCTACCAGTTCAGGAAACAAAAATTCTAGAGGTGCATCTACAGCACAGAAACAAACTAATGCATCTGCTGCACATAAACCAAAGGGTGCATCTCCACATGTTAAGCAACAATATGTACAAGTCCGTGATGGAAGAGCTGCAACTGTAGAGGCAAGGATGGAAAACTGACGGAGCAAACCTGACAGATGGTAACCCAAATGGAGACGTCACATCCCACTGTTGCTCTGAAAATTGTATTGTGTTCTGTTTTCTTTGTAACGGATTGCTTATAAAATTACATGCATAATCGAGTTCTTCATTTTGCTTTTTTGAAGTTCATGGTTCTTGCGAAGGAAGGCCATTTCAAATTGGCTGTGGTTATGAATCTTTGCTGTCATGATGGAAATGATAGTTGGGTTGTCATTAAATTGCATATGGTTTCCTATCCATTTCTAGCAAATTTATCGTGGCTAAAAGTGATGGGGAATCATTTAAGATGGTGTACGCCGTTGCAATCAACATAAAGGATTATGAATCTTCCTCGATGAATTTTTGTTTCTTTTTAAGATAAGCTGAAACCTAAAAACTATTTTTTAAGGTTTAATGTAAAAATATAAATGGTAGGTGAACGCAAATTTTCAAGTGTTTCTTTAGTTATAGAATCATCCTGATACCTCTAAAATGTATAAAGGTTTAGGAGTGAAGTTCAAACTTGCAAGCCAGCAAATTATCATTGATGTATAAACGTTCATGGTGGTGTTTAATTATATATATAGAGGTTGTAGGTATATATGTTTTAGCCTAACTTTGGATTTATTTTAACACTGGATTATTTATCTTAGTTTTATATTTCAATTAGTATATTATTTGTGATGTATTAATGAACATATGAATAAGATTTCTTGGAGACACCGACCAAATGTGGTATAGTTGAACTTTTAATTTAAATCTCTCAAGTTTATTGTTGAATTTTTAATTTAAAGCCATCAAGTATAGTACTATAGTACTATTAGGTAATACTAAATGTTGTGACAAGGTTAGGATGATGGTGATGAGGAGTTTAGATTAAAGAAGTAAAATTATTAATTAAAAGATAAATGTTATCTTAGTGATAAAATGAAGATTGAATGGTAGATCTCATAGGGCTTGCTAGAGAGGTGGCCTGTAGGTACCATCATGCAAGTTGTAACAGGTCTTGACAATAATTTTACCTGAGAAATGTCAATATTAATATTTTAATTGAAGTTAGAATCCTAAGAAACAAAATCGCAAGAGCACGTAGAATATGTGCAGAAGTACGCGTAAATCAAGGATATTATTGGTAAGTTGAAAATACAAGTTGAAAGCGCTTCCCACAAAATCTGTAGACTCCCCACGCGCCACTAAAAGATTCGGGGCGGAAATGGGAACCAGCGTTGTTTCATGGCGTAACAAACAGAAAAACGTGGGAAAGGAAGAACAGAATCTATCTCAGCATGGCGGCAAATCCGCAGGCGGAGGAGGCAAACTCTGCGACGGACCATGGCCATTGCGGACGAGGAACGCCATGGCCAGTCCCCACGTCGTATGAATCTCCAAATGACAGTGCATGAACCACACGCCCGGATTGTCCGCCACGAAGCGGATCACAGCCCAGCCTCCGGACGGCACGCCCACGGTATTCCGCAGCGGCGGATCCAGCAAGTTGAAGCCGGCGGCATGAACATTCTCATCGAAATTGCCCAGACCCTGCGCCACGACGTAGAAATTGAAGCCATGAATATGCACGGGATGGTTCTCGAAGCCCATCAGGAACGTGTTCTGGAACACGATCTGGACGCTGGCCCCGAACGGAACGGCCGCAGCGCGGGTGCTGAATTCCGGGTTCAGATTCACATCCTTTTCCTGCTGCTGCTGCTGCTGCTGGTGCGTGAAATCGAACTCGCGCCGCGGCCGCTCAGGAAAATCCGCGGTGAAAACGGCGTCGTTTGGGGGGGCGGCAGACGCAAACGCGGCCTGCAGGATGGCCGTGGCGGGGAGGACGAAGGACTGGTTGTTCACGGAGGCGCTGAAGCGCTTGCCGAAGTAGCCGTTGCAGCGCTGCCCGGGCGGGCAGTCCTGCAGATTCAGCCCCACCGTGAAGAACAGGCGCTCGGTCACGTGCAGCGGCGCGCGACTTGGGTAGGTCCGGCTGTTCAGGCTGCGCAGCGACGCCGTGAAGTTGTTCGCGAACTCCGTGTCGCGGATCCTGGGCAGCGGGTGCCCGCCCGCGGCGATCTTCGCGGCTCGCGGTTGGAGTTTCGCGGTCGCCGGAGATGCCGCGCCGGCGTAGTGGAGGATCGCCGTGGTCGTGGCGTGGTCATATGGGACGGAGGCCGTGGCGTAGGGGCGGGCCGCCATTATGTACGTGGAAGGAGCTTGGTCGGCTGTTAGCAGTAGGCTCATTGTTTGGCCCGGTGCTGCCATGATTGCTCTGGTTTTTATGGGTTTGATGTAGCAGCCGTCCACTTCTACCACTGTCACGTCGTGCTTCTCGATTGCCAAGAAGAGTTCGTCGTTCAGCGCTGCGTTTATCAGTCGCAGCATGTACGTCTTCCCTCTCTCCACCGTTTGCTTGAAAGCATCTGCACATCAAGTTTTTGGTGTTACGCTGAACATGGATGGATGGATGGATACTCGGAAAATTTTTGCTTTATTCGGATCGGTTTCACTTGTCTATCAATCGATGGGGACGCTGCAACAATGACACTGAAAAGCTGGGTTTGAAAAGAAATGCATTCACCTAGGCACGTATTCACGATTCCAAGGCTGGGTTTGAAAAGAAGAATTATCATTAGCTTAACATTACTAGAATATGTATGTGTATCTTGGTACCGACCTGGGTTTGGCCTTTCGCCTTGGGTTCAAGCTCCCAAGACCGCACGTGAAAACAAGTAACTTGCCCCTTGTTAATCACATATTGAGCTTCTCCTAAACATGCCCGCCCACATTGGTCCAAATGAGCTCGTGCATCAGCTGCTCAAACAGATGCATATATATATATAGGGTATGGTTGAACTTGCGGTTTGGTTTCATTCTCCTCAAGCACAGGCAACCAGGATATGAGAGAAATGCCGTGACACGCGTTACATGAGAGGTGGCGGTTAACCTGAACTATGACGATGCACAAGCCTCGTTTGAATTCCCGAAATACCGATAGCTAAGTTTGCAAGTGTGTTTCATGACTCTCAGTCTCTACTTTGTACCTATCTCGCTAAAATTTTGTCGTTTATGTCATGTTTGTTAATAACTTGATGTTACGAGTATCGTAGGATGAACCTTGCAGAGATGACATTTAAGTACCTTGAGCAGAGCATGGGGAGAGCAATCCCGGCTGCGAATTGATGGTGTAAGTTGCAGATACTTTGGGCCCCCCGCCATATTTGATAACCTCGGCCTCTACAGACAACACATCTTCATTCCACCATTCCCCTGCACCAGCCATTGCATTGTTAGATACTAGTATTCTCAACGCAACCATGTACTTTTACTATTTAGAACAAGTGTGATACTGTGATATATACTTCCGTACCTAGAATAATGGGAATCTCCATGTCGGGTTTGGGAAAAGGGTATGGGAGGGAGGGTCGAATAATGAAGGCCCCATGCACGGATGCTCTCTGCCACGACAGGTGAGCGTGCCAAAACAATGTCCCTCTGTGATCATCCACGGAGAATTTGTATGTATAAGTGTGACCTTGCTGAATCGGGCACTGTGTAATATATGCAGGTCCGTCGAACCAGCCCGTTCTCATCTGCCTGATTCCATGCCTGCCCATTCATTCCATTTCAATTTATTACACTACAAATTACTAGCATACAGAGAAATTCCAAGAAAACAGTATAGTTTTTACCCGGTAAGAGAATTTCACGTGGGGAAAAAAGTTTCTAAAGAAATTGCGTATAACTAGCCAATTAAGCTCAGCTAGCTAGCATTCATGAATGCATTGTAATTACCAGTGAATGGTGGTGTTGTGGTGCACATGATTTGTGACACGAACAACAACATTGTCTCCCTCGTCCACATGGATGGCTGGTCCAGGATACTGGCCATTCACCGTCAGCAATGCCTTGCTCCGGCACAGCCTCGTCACATTTACATACATTATCTGCGTACCCCACAAAATTAAGCATCATTATATTACAAGAGATGCATAAAAAAAAACGAGAGAATATATTGATCTTCGTTGAATGAACGAATTAATGATAAAATGCAAGCTAAGCCCGGTGCTTTGTTTACATTGAAATCGAAAGTTTTAGTAGGCTTGACGTGCGTCTGCGGGCAAACTGAGCGTAACAGCGCAAGGCAAACCAGCAAAACAGATACGAAGCGAGCCATGGCAGAGCAAACAAAGAAAGAGTGGCAGCGCTAGTGAGTCTGGCTGAGCATGCTAAGGTAACGAAGACGAAGAAGATGAAGATGATATAGTAGCACTGCAGCAGCACGGTTGGTGAGCCTGCTTCAATCGGTCGCTGTCGCTGTCCCTGTCCGTAAAAGGCACAGACAATTCAGGCATTAGTTGGCTGCCATGGTTGGTGAAAAGCCTGCCTTTAATTGGACGGTCATTGTGGCCTCTTCTTCTTTTTCAATATTTTTCTCTCTGGTACGTGCAACGTGTTACAGATGCCAGTGCAACAAAATTTTGCCATTAAATTTCCCCTGCGTTTTGTCGATCATGGTTAGAATAAGATACAAAAAAAAAAAGGCTTTACCGACTTCTTGGTGTATACGATCCATTTATAAAGATTAAAATTTTGCACACATGTTGTTGCTGCAGATTATGCATTTGAAAAATAAGACTTTCACACACCAAAAGGAATTGAACACAATCTATTTTCTTACATTAATAATGGTAAACACAAAAAAATAGATTGTCTTTCAGCCATGGATCAGGTTTTGGGTTATCTACCCACCTGCCCTAATGAGATGAGCATTCAGCCTCTGAGTGATTGACATCTCTTTCTTAGAGAAATCTTTTTTAGCTCTATTTATATTTAGATACACTAATGGTTGGTCGCAATATCTCATTGGCACATTTACTAAGTATAAATAAAAATACTTAAAATGAAAAGTTAATTTGAACACGTTTATGTTCTTTGGCTTCTTCTAGGTCCTTTTAAAATACTATACCAACACTAAAAACACTAAAAATAGCATCATGTGCATATTGCATTAAATGATAAAGTAAAATCAGCGACACCGAACGCATTTACAAACTGAAAGGGAAAACAACTGAAACCTGAACAGGGGCCTCCCTGAATAAAAATTATTAAAATTATTTGGCAAGAATCTCATTCTGGTAAAATTGAAGGCAAACGCACCGAGTGCTCTGTTGAAAAATTGTGGTGGGTGTGGTTATTACATTTTTCATTAAAAAAATTCGCACTTCTATGCACGTGATGATATTCTTCGTTACGAGTGGAGTAGATCTTCACTAACATCTATTTTTTAACTTTAAATTTTTCGCACCAAACGTTTTTTTTTTATAAATCATCACCAAAACAAGGTTGAAAACTTGAAATGATTTCTTAGCCTTCTTCTAAGCAACCGCAGCATGACTTTGAAATGTGAAATGTGAAATGAAAGGGCGCTGTCTCATCAGTCTTCGGGCACCCATTGTCAGATCAAAGCAAATACCAAAACGGAACTCGTGCCCATCGCAAATCTGTATACGCAAATAATACTCCACCTGTAACATTTATCTTTTATGACAATGACGGACCACTATTTTCTGAGTTAGCAGCACGGTGAATCAGCGTAATCAATACCAACCATCGTGTGTGTTATACTGCGCTGTGAAAGTATGTACATATACAGCAGTTACAATCCCATTTTAACATGGAAGATTATCCTCATCTGGATGCCCTTGGTCCACTAACGTACACGAAAGTATTATTTTTAGGAGAGTATCTTAACTTGGTCTGTGTCTAAGCATACTTTGAAATGAACTTATAACCAACCCAGCACAAATCATACGCTGTAACCAGCTGAGGTATGCGCCGTTAATCAATAAACACATATGAATTCCGTGCTAAGTCGTCTCTGTCAACGCTGATGCCACCGCTCCTGCAGTTGGGCGGTCGCTGGGCTGCGTTAAGCAACCACAAATTTGCAATTTCATCCGTCGTCTTTCTTGGTGGGTTGGTGGCTTCTACGCATGTGTGCAGACAGGGGCCTCTGTCTACCACATATATGATTATAACGCTATTCTTGTTTTCTTGAAGATGACCATTTTCAACTTGGCCCTACGGCCGAAGATGACCATTTTCAACATGGGCCTACGGCACTACTCATAGGTCATGGTTGAACAAAAGTATTAGCAAACATGATTTGTTATAAATTTGGTTGAAGCTTGATGCTTAATTTTATTCTTGGAAAGATTGGATTGAGTAACAAAAGGGCTTCATTTTATTGCTGTCATTTTGGTTGTTGCAGAAATTATATGTTGCCAGATTATGGCTTTTGAGCAAGGAAATGGATTGGGTGCCCTCCATACCTTTGCAAATTTTCTTGCTTCGGTTTAATGCTGATATTGCAATCTTCTGTGCAATTTTTAAGCATTAACAATATTTTGGATTTACATTGTACCTGTTTTATATTCTACAATGTTTTTTTATGATATATGAGATTTAATTTAAAAAAAATTAATATATTTTAATTTTCTTTATCACATCCCCGGCTTCCAACCCTCCCCACTTTTTCCTAAGGCACATGTACCTAAACATGTTCAAAATCACGAATCACGTCCATGAATTGGATTCTTTTGATGCATAGATACATACAGATACAGATCCAGACAAAATTTTATTGAAAATTATGAAATATGTACGTGCGCATTTAATGTGCTTCTGTACACACCGAATCCAATGAATCCAACGGTAACAGTTCATCCGAATCCAATGAATCCAACGGTAACAGTTCATCAAAATTTACGTGGAATCGTTCATCAAAATTTATGTGGGATCGTTAGTGAATCTCCGCATAGCTTGTTTCCAATTCCGATCCAAGACGGAAGCTTTGTCCTAACCTCCCAACATCCAAGATAGAGACAGGGAATTGTTAGAGCTTTGTCCTTACCTCCCAACATCCAAGATAGAGACACGGAATTGTTGGAACTTTGTCCATTATCCAGGCCTGGCATACCAACACACATCTTCTCTTGGCTTCATATGTATATTCGCAACTGTCCCCTGTGGGGTGTCGGCTTTTTGCAAGCTCAGAATAGTCGTTTGACTGGTCTTTTTTGTCTGTCGATGTGATGTCGCCCTTTTGCATTATTGATTCCAAAATACCGTAGTAGAGTTTCAACGGTTCCGTCGCTTGAAACATAGGACAAAAATTTTTTATTGCAAGGCTTTGATATGGTCATGATGCATCTTGAACACCTCATCAAGAAAATGACCCAAAATTGAGACCTCTAGTTTAAATAAATATGCCAAAGTTGTTGCGTGAATACCATATTTAAGTCTAAGAGCATTTAAAAAAAAGACAATTCAAAAAGATATGTTCTTTATTTTCCACTAATGCATGTATATAGAATTTGTAGATTCATCGTTGTTTTTTTTTTTGAAGATTAATCCATTTGCATGTTTCAATCAATAGATAGTGAGATCCCACATGAGCATGTGTGATTGCCACCTTACTTTGTCTAGAAATAGCAACAGATAAATAAGAAGGTGTTTTTGTTAAGGATCCTTATGTTGCAAATAAATTTGTTTTTTACCATGTGGTTGTTTTCACATGTGCTTCAATGCTTTCTGTTAGATCCTTGTTTTTAAATCCTTAAAGTTCAAATTTAAATCTCAATCTTCAATATTCCATTTTTTATGCCATTTTTTCCCATCATCGAACCGTTCTTTTTCCCAAGTGACCTTATAAAATTTTGTGGATAGGTGGACACCAAGCCTAACAAGTATCTTTTTATAAACTATAGAACTTTTTGAAGAGCTACAATTTCTATAGGTAACATATCTACTTTTGTGAATAAAATATCATACAGAGTTTGAGCCTTTACTTGAAGCTTCTACAATAAAAATTATTTTTGGACATATTCCAAACGTGTCCATCATGTTGTAGGTAAATTGAGTCCCCAAGTTTCACAACTATCTAATAGAACTAGCTAAACAAGTTGATTGTACATTTGCTAACAAACATTCTATGCCCAAATCTATTCTTGTGCATATTTACTATGAATGGAATATAAAGCATGCATATTGTTTGAAACCCTTTGAGTAATACAATCTTGCCAAAAATATCTATTTGAAATTGAGATGCCTAAATCCTTATATGAAGAGACAATTTCAATTTTCTTTGATCCAATATATAAAAAGGACCACAACCACTTAGAGTGATGATAAGGTGCTTGTTTCTCAAGTTATAAGACCTAGTTTAAGCTTAGCTGTAGCCACTCAAAAGAAGTTAGACTTTTGCTCATTCACTACCCTTCCACAACCTCACCTTGGTGGGATAAAAATTGAGCCAAAAATAAAGAATTAAAAAAATAAAAAGAAATGGCCAACAAATTAAATTATACAATAGAAGACTCTTAAGCCATCTTATAAGAAATAAAGTACCAATGAATGAATTCAACTACCCTTGAACACCATCTGATGGGACACGATATTGCATGGGCCGCGATATCGCAGCCCGTAGCTAGTTCTATAAATAAGAGGCGGCTCTCCCTTGTTTCTCCATCTAGAGACCTTAGACAAACTCTTGCCATTTTTCCATTCCAGAGTTAGAATAATTTCCATGTGCCCGTAGTAGGAGTCCCAAAGTGAACAAATCTTTATTCGAGAAATTCTGTACCTGAGCACACAATTGTGTACGGCAATAAAGACAAACTTTTGGATAAACCTTGCAGTGCATGGATCAAGCTAAATAGGACTTTAATTATTGTTAATTGTTTAAATGCTTTCTTAAGGACTTAATCTCTCTCAACCCTGAACTCTCATAGTTAAGTGCATTTAGTACGACCGCTTTGAGCATGTGCGTTACGCTTGGTAATCCCAGTAATGAATAGCGTTTGGTAATCCCAGCAGTGTTGCATTGGTTCAGGGTGTGAAACGGCAAGTGGGAACGGATACTGATGCTAGGATAATTAAGGCTTAGTTAGTTAAAGTTAGTTACTTAGTTTCTTTATCCTTTCCCTCATTAGCATAGGCGATAAAAACATAAAAGATATAAAAATCACATGCCTCAAGCTTACTTAACCATACAACCGTGAAAAATACAAGTAAGCTTGGGAGGACAACGATTGATTAACCTTAGGTGTTCCATAAGGCGTGTAGGCACTTAGTCTGCGGAGTTCGACTGGATCATGCGTGTAACGCTCGTATTCATATGGTTGAGTGTAGGGGTACCTTGCCACTCATCATTGGCGCTGTTGCCAGGGACTAAGTTGTTTGTGCACTAAGTAGAACATAGGAAATCATCCACATCGTTGGGAAGCTTCAACGAACCCTTAGGGTTAATCAGAAGAAAATTTAAACAACGGTCAATAGCACACCGACAAGATAAGAATGTTTTCTTCTTCTCATAAAAGCACTTAACCACCTAGGGATCACACAAGAGACAGTCGACGGTCTAACACATGTAACCAAGAACTGTCAGTTCCTCAACAATATCGGGTGGTATATACTCATCACGATGAGTATATACCTGATTTTACTTTTATCCTCCATCAGGATGAACAACTGCATTGGCGAGACTTGCAAGGTAACATAGTGTTACCTCCAGATCGGGTAGTCCCCAACATGCTCCTTCGTGCTCTTGCACAGATAGGCATGATGCAGCTATACGCTGAATATGTTGCAAAATATTATGACACAAGGGATTACCATCCCACAGCGACGCAACGTTTAAGGGACTTGAGGCAGGAGAGCTACCATACATTGTTGAAGGGCGAGGGGCCCCATAACGGTTCACCTGTCATAAGCGAAATCAAAGGTGGTGAACCTATTTCAATAGGGTTTCCAAAAAATGATGTTCCCCCTCCTAATGATGGTGAGGAGGTGGGGTATCAGAACCTACACTCTACGATTCACAACCCTGGTTCTGATCCCCATGAACACCAAGTGTTCAATGAGGGAACACAAATACATGACAAAGGTGGGAAGTCTGATCATCATTACGATTGGGGTCGTAGCCACCGAAGAGAAGGTAGGAAACATCGTCATGGTGATGGTTCCCCTTCTTCTTCCCCTTCATCACATCATTCACCCTCTCCTTCCGCATCCAGATGCAGTCACAAAGAGCACAACTGTGAGGATAAGGGTAAGGATAAGCAAAATGAGAGACCTCGACGAGAGAGTCAAGAGCAAGGACAAGGGCATTCTAGAGAGTCAAAGCATAGAAGGGAAAGTAGGGAACCATGTAGGCATCATAGACGTCATGAGAGAGATGATCATGGTGAACCCCTACTAGCAACCTGGAGTATGTTAGACATTATGGAGGTAGTTAGAATACCTACAAGGCACCAAAAAGATAACCGGATCAAGATACTAGACATGAATAATATCCCATGGTTTTAGGGGGGATACAATGATGATCCGCAGAATCACTTATAGGCATTCCATGATGCCTGTGCCTTGCAGAATATTGAAAATAAGTGGAAAAAGTTAAAGTTCTTCCCTAGGACACTCATAAAAGAAGCAGAAAGTTGGTGCTAGTCCTTAGAACCGGAATCCATTAGACGGTGGAGTACGATGCTAGAATTGTTTAACGATAAATACCAAACGTACTCCAGAGTGTCCAACTTGCGTAAGGAAATCCAAGGATGGAAGCAGGGTTATCACGAACCCTTGGATGCTGCCATGGGCTGATATTATGCATTGCTACATTGTTGCCCGGGCCATGGTTACGCACAACGGGATCAACTGCGCCATCTCATAGATGGGCTAAGACATGAAACCAGGAGAACCCTTGGGACATATGCCCAAGGAAGATTATCTGAACTTAGGTTCCATGAAGTTCATAGATTGTTGGAGCAAGTAGCTAAGGAAGAAGGAGAGTTATGGAAAAGAGAAAGCGCGTAAGAATATAACCGCGATCCTTCCCTTCGAAAGAGGGGAGTAAGATTTTGTGGTGAAGAGGATGAGTCACCACTCAAAAAGTTAACAACCGAAGTGTTGGCTAAGGTATATCAAATGCGGGACTCCTTAGACAGTAGATTTGAAACTATTTTAAAGATCGTAGAGGAGTCTAAGGAGTGAAGTAGTGACCATGAAAAGAAAAAGAGGAGAGATTCAGACCATGCACGTAACAAGGGTAAGGGAAAAATGACTATCACCGATGAGGTTGTGGATTTGGATATCGACAATGATGGTGGATGTGAGATCTACCAATATGACTATCCTAAGGGATGTTCCCCAATAATCTCACATCTACAAGAGTCTAGGGTGTATGCACTCAACCCAAGACTTAACAAAAGGCAAGCACCCCGTCGGTTACCTTATCCCCAAGGTAACCCGAGATAGTTTCACCAACTGTTAACATATTATCCAAGTGGAACTCCACCACAACCTATCAAGAAACACCAGTAGTGGCAATACCCACAGTCATGGGGGATGCCACCGCCTAGGCAACAATACCCTTATTGGCACCCAGATCCATATGGCTATTATGTGGTGCAGTCGGTTTCTCCAAGTGACCCTATGGGTCACGTGACTCCACAATGGCACTACCAAGTTCAGGAGTATTTCAAGACTCCCTCTCATGGAAGAGACACTCCACATGCATACCATCCTCCGAATCCATCCTCATCTCTTACGTCGATAGTTTCACTACCACCTGCTCCAACGATGCAAGGGGAACTCCCCACTCAACCGTAGCAACGTAATGCTACGAGAGTTGTAAACCTTCAACCTGCTGCTAGTTCTGACAACCATACAAAGAGAAGATCTTTCTTTAGAACCAAAAGATCAAAAAAGCTCTCACAACCACAAGCGGTTGAACCTCTAAACATTCCTCCATCAATTAAGGCTTAGGAACTCCCTTCAAATCAACAATAGAGCTCAATGCACACGGTTATGTTAACACATACCATTATTGACTGGATAAAGGTGGGCCACCTTCCCAGGAAACTCTCTGACCCTGGAAGTCCCTTAATCTACCTCCAAGTCACTGGGAATGAACCTTGTAAAGCTCTTCTAGACTCAGGTTCCG
Organism: Gnetum montanum; assembly: GCA_015680685.1. Taxonomy (NCBI): domain Eukaryota; kingdom Viridiplantae; phylum Streptophyta; class Gnetopsida; order Gnetales; family Gnetaceae; genus Gnetum; species Gnetum montanum. The sequence goes on from MNCI01005867.1 coordinate 267,258, forward strand.
GAGTCAACTTAATATCACAAGAGATGTATAAAGCCTGGAACTTGCCTCGGCTAAAGAAGAGAAATATTCAACTAGAGTTGGCTGACCAGTCCATCACTGTCCCTTTGGGACTTGTGGAGGACATTATTACCACTGTGTGTGGTTGGTCATATCCAGTTGATTTCCTAGTGATAGAAGTTAATAATAATAAAGGGGACTTCCCAATTATAATGGGGAGGGCGTGGCTAAGTACCATAAACACATGCTTAGGAATCCACGATCTTTCCTTGGAAATATCTAAGGGAAACATTTACAGAAAGATCGAGAAGAAGAAAGTTCCATGCATCACATATAGTGACAGTGAGGGTGATGACATATAGGAATGCTCAGCATCTCCTGTATGCAACCGGTGTGCCCAGCAAACTCAGATACAAAGGTGCTTGTATGTAGCAACCACACAACAAGGGAACACCCAGTGGTTGACAGCTAATCAAGAGAGCAGCCCACCAATATGCATGGAACTAATTGGGGAAACAACTTGCAACCACAACGAAAGCATTGACACATGCCAACCCTTAATCTAAAAACATCAATTGGGAGAAGTTGGACACTTCTCAAAAATTTAAATAAATGCTCATTATTTTGGATCTCTCCCTTTCAATTCAGTTATGGGGGAGATGGCCACCTATGCTGATCATTTGAAGCCCTCAGTTCTTTTAAGTTTTTATTTTACACATTTTTGTTTTGTACATATTTGTTTTACAAATTTCTTTAACTTTTCTTGTTTTTGTTTTACAACATCGTTTATACTTTTTCTTTTATTTGTATGTGTATGTGTGTGTCTTATCCATTTTGTTAAGTTTGTCACCCAATAAGTGCTATTAATGATGGTATGAATTATTTTCTATTGGTTGCTAATGTTTGGTTTTTACCTTTAAGTGATGATGTTGATACTAAGGTATGGTTCTTTTGATATAACAAGCAATGAGTTCACATCACCCGTGCATCCATAAATTTCTATGGTCTCTCTTGGCTTGGAACTGTACAGTCCCTTTCTTCAAAATAATAAGAACTATCAATGAATCGGTGACTAGGCATTTCTCAAACTAAGGAAGGACTCAAGGATTGAAATGGGTGTGGCTTCAAGGGAACTTGATGCATTTGTGGTGGCCATTCTCTTGGGTGTTTGGATGTTTTCTTCTTGAGTTTTCTTATTGTTCTGACAATTTCCATATTATTGAGAAGCTGAGTAAATAAAAATAATAAGTCTTTGCATGGTGTGGTTCTCACACAAAATACAAAATACAAAAAAAAAAAAACAATGAGAATTCAAAGCACACCCCTTAGACGAAATAATCATTTGGGCTACAAGCATTGGTTATGAAACTAAATTAAACATGTTCCCTCTAACTAAGGCCCTTCTCACTACCTATTCTCTCCTCCTTCGTTTCATTGGAATGATGGTGGCTCTTTGGTGAAGGCATTCATGTTACTTCAAGTGGATAGATGGGCCGAATGTATTAATGCAAAGTCACTGAATGTGGTTTGTTTGAGGCTGGACTTGGAATGGGGTTTACTAAGTCACATTAATCATTAAATACACAAGGGGCTGTACACCACCTTGTTCTTGAGACTCCATTCCATTCTCTTCTTTCCATCATTCTTTCTCCATTATTCACCTCATTGCCAGTTGTATCATTAGTGTATATTTTGGTTGACGCATCATTTTCTTTTTGGTATATTCTTGTGGTTAATACTTTAACTCTTGTTTCCAAATGACATTCCTAGAGCCTACGAACTCTTTGAATGTGGGATTGTCAGGGCATTAAGGGCATGAACCTGCTTTGGGAAGGAGCCACTGGCATTCCTATTTGATGCACCAGTCAAATTATTTCCCTTAACATTTTGCAATCAACTATATTTTGTTCATTTCCATCTTGACATCCATTTCATCAACGTCACAATTGTCTCTTTTTCTTCATCCTTCTTATTCCTTTTTTTTTCCATTCTCTCGCTACTGAAGGTTCGTGATTATTCATGGGGGTCTTGGTCCAATTTTTTCAATTTTCTCCTAACCCCTACACCTTGGGTAGTAATCATTAGTATATCTCCAGAATCCACATCAGCCATACCATAGCTTAGCCAATGGAATTTACACTAAGGCAAGGTATCAACTGTATTGTGATTTGTTTACCCTTGCTAATATAAGACTATGTTGTGTGTGCATATGGCAATCATACAACAACAATGGATTGGACCTAGAGGAAACACTTAGAATGGATTGGTGTTGAAGCAGTTATGCAAGGAGCAAGATTGATGGCGCATTTACAGATGGACAACGAAAGATGCAATCTTGGCGTTGGCAGCATCAAACTTCTTCTCTCTTCTCTCTTCTCTCTCAGCTGCCAAATAAGGCCTGATGTCAAATGTATAAAGTGTTCACTCTTGTTGTCGTGAACACCAGTTTTGTCATGTTTTGTAATGATGATCCGTTCACAGTCATCCCATTCACCATTAGTTCCATTCTAGTCAATAATCCCATACCTTCCCAATATTTTGTAAGGAACTTGAGGACAAGTTTTTATTCAGTCATGGGGGTATGATGGGATGCGATATTGCATGGGCCATGATATCGCATCCTTCCCTGCGATATTGTGTACGCGATATTGCAGCCTGCCGTCAGTTCTATAAATAAGAGGTGGCTCTCCCTTGTTTCTCCATCTAGATCTAGACCTTAGCCAAACTCTTGCCATTTTTCCATTCCAGAGTTAGAATAATTTCAATGTGCTCGTAATAGAAGTCCCAAAGTGAACGGTTCTTTATTCGAGCAATTCTGTACCTTAGCACACAATTGTGTATCGCAATAAAGACGAACTTTTGGATAAACCTTGTAGTGCATGGATTAAGCTACATAAGAATTTAATTATTGTTAATTGTTTAAATGCTTTCTTAAGGACTTAATCTCTCTCAACCCTCAACTCTCATAGTTAAGTGCATTCAGTATGACTGCTTCGAGCATGTGCGTTACGCTTGGTAATCCTAGTAACAAATAGCGTTTGGTAATCCCAGCAGTGTTGCATTGGTTCAGGGTGTGAAATGGTAAGTGGGAATGGATGCTGATGCTAGGATAATTAAGGCTTAGTTAGTTAAAGTTATTTACTTAGTCTCTTTAGCCTTTCCCTCATTAGCATAGGTGATAAAAACATAAAAGATATAAAAATCACATGCCTCAAGCTTACTTAACCATACAATTGTGACAAATACAGGTAATCTTAGGAGGACAACGATTGATTAACCCTAGCTGTTCCATAAGTCGTGTAGGCACTTAGTCTACGGAGTTCGACCGGATCATGCGTGTAATGCTCGTATTCGTATGGTTGAGTGTAGGGGTACCTCGCCACTCATCACCATCCAAAAGTTTAAAGACAATAACCAAAGGTAAATCCATGATATTGTAAGCAAACTCACATATTATTCATAAGGCATGAATATTACAAAATCATAAGTAATGGAGTAAAATAATGAAGTGTGCATACAGGATATCCATCATCATCATCATCCTAGTATTGTTCCAACAAAATGGATTCAACTACATGAATTATTTTTCATCTTTCACCTCTATGAAGAGCTAGATATTTGTTTATTTGTAATTTCTTTAGATTTTTTTTAATTGTGTTTTCTCATGTTTTTTTGGGTCTATGGACCAAGGACATTGAAGAGGTAAAATGACCTTAACTATGAAAATGTAACCATGAATTTTTATACATGATGCAAAGTAACTTATGAAGAATGTAAGTATCCATCACAATGAAGAATCAACTTCTAAATAGAAGAAAGAATATGAAATTTTATTACATTAATAGATCCTTTGGACCTACTAGAAAATAGAAAGATATATGCTATGAGTTTTGAAAGCATCATGATGAGCGGCAAAGAATTCCAACACTTAACCATACAAGTCACAAGTGTTCATGTGCGACTAGATCATAATCCATGAATGGACAATGTAAGTACACTAGTGAGTTGATAATAAGCTCATGATCATTATATTTTCACTCAGAGTTACCCAAGTGCAAAATGTATGGCTTAACTCTTAGTGAGGTGTATGATGAAATGATATTAGTAGGCTCTAAGTGTGCTAATAGTGAACATAGTATAAATGAATATAAATTATATTAACTAAGTAAAATAAGAATGTAAAGCTATTCTAGCCTATTCATGATAAGTATTTGGTCCTAGCTTATTGTACACATCCTAGGTTGATGTAATTGTTGCTAGAATTACCAAGTAACTTTACCACTGAGTGAATTAAGTAAAGTCACTACTAGGTTACCAAACAATTATAGTTTACACTCAAAACCAGTTATTCTTATTCCATCCATACTGATGAACATAGTAATAGTAAATGACTTAGGAAATGTAAATGGAAAAGTAAAAGTAAATGACATTGAAAATTAAATCTATTCTATGTGAGATGATGTGATGATGAAGAACAATCTCGATCTCTATTACCATTCATGAATTGTATCTAGGAACAATCGACTCCAATAAAGATGTCATATAATTGTAATTCACCACACTAAGAGCATTCACAACTAATTATAACTTCAAGAAAACAAATTGCAAGAGTTTTACTAAGTGTTGGCAAAAACTTCTCATTTGACACAATGGTGGGCTCATATGCATAAGCATGATCAGTAACATTTGAAACTAATCAACCAAATTTGCAACTACAATATTCCATCTATGTCTAATGTGCTCCAATGTAAAACATTGCATGAAAATATAGTATTCATTTCTAATGTCATTAATATTGTACAATAGGCATATTCATTATTAATGAAGAATTTTAAGCCACCTACTTGTTTCAGCTCTCAAATGATAAGATCTCATTCATGCTCTACTGATTGTATATCATAACTGATGAGATAGTCACAAATAAATAATTTTCCTTTAATTAAAGCCTCCCTTGATACTATTCAAATGGAAATGTCTTTTTCCTTCTAAAATTTCCCAAAGTTTTAAAATACTACTTATTTTACCAAACTATAAACTTGGTTAGAATCAAAATAGAGGATGTACTATTGAATATTTCATTTAGTAAGCCAGAGAACTCCCTTATGAGGTCATCGTTTATATAGCTTTCAATCATCACTTTTTGGAATATGTATTTAATGAAGACATGAAAAGGCTAAGAGCATAACCTATAAACCAACAAATAGCTTCAGCATCTAATGACAACATTTTTACTTCAAAAAGCATAATATCATATTGTGTTTGTCTCTTTACTTTAAATTCATCTAGTAGAAAAATATTTTGAATTTTCTCTATCTATTTCCAATATTTATTGGATAAATTAAGACCCCATACAACACATCCATAAAGAATAGTATGTTAAACAATGGCATGATAAAAATGTTTTTAGGTATTCCAAGTTAGAATAGATTCCTTCTTAAATTTGCATTTTAAAGAAAATAAAGCTTTTCATACTAGTTGCAACACTTTGAGTAATGCACTGATCCCATTTGAAATGATAAGAGCATTTTATACCAAGAGATTTGTAAGAGGAAATTATGTTAATATATTCATGTACTATAGTAAAATTGTGCATATTACTATATGTGCCACAAAGTATAATTATTGTAAATGTAAATAGGTTGTCCATATTTACCCCACCTCTCAGGAGCCTCTATATGTCACTCAAGTTGGGACAAAAGCATGATTCACTAGACTAGCTTCTAACAAAGTAGCAAATACTTTAGAATTATATGCAAAGCTACTTAAATGGGGAGGAACCATCATTTGTACAAAATTTTGTAAGCTTTTAAATACAAATCTTCAGAATGGGCTTATGAAAGATTGGTGCATCTGTGAAGTGGTGATGAAGTGTTGGCCTAGTGGTAAGGGTCTTGGCCTAGTAATCTTAAGTCACAAGCTCCATTCAACTAGGTAACATTAAGTTGCAAATAAAAAATAAAAGAATTTCATAAAAGATACGACAGAGTACCAAGAAATATTATTTGGTGGGCCTTGTAGAGGAAAAACATTCTTGATAAATATATTAAAGTGATTCAAGATATGTATAAAGGAGCTATCACTAAAATTAGAATAACTTGTGGAACAACATCTAACTTTCTAGTCACAATAGGTGTACATTAGGGGCCTTCACTTAGCTTGTATTTATTTGCTATTATTATGAATGAATTAAGAAAAAGGAAATACAAGATGAAATCCTTTGCTGTATGCTATTTGTAGATGATACTGTGTTGGTAGATGCATCTCAAGAAAAACTTGCTACTAAAATGGAGAAGTGGAGACATGCTTTAGAATCAAAATACTTTAAAATTAGCAGAAGTAAGACAAAATATATGGAATTTAATTTTAGTAATAACATAAAAAATGATGAAAAAGAAGTGACTATTCAATGCAAAAAAGTCTCTCACTACAAATAGTTTCAGTAGCTAGGATGAATCCTCCATTCAAATAGTGAAATTGTTAAAGATAGCAGAAATAGAATTAAGACATGATGGTCAAAATGGAGATAGGCTAGTGGTGTGCTATATGATAAAAGAATACCAAGAAAATTAAAAGGAAAAATTTACAAGAAAACAATTAGACTTGCTATCTTATATGGTGTTGAATGTTGGGTAATACAAAAGCAACATGAACAATAAATCAGTGTGGCAAAACTGTGAATGCTTTGATGGATGTTGAATGTTACTAGAAGAGATAAACTACATAATACAAACATCAAAGGAAGACTTGGAGTGCTTTCTATTTCAGATAAGCTACAAGAATGGCCGCTTAGATGGTTTGGACATGTCCAAATAAGATTAGACAATGAGTTGATAAGAAAAGGTTGGACATAGAAAAAAATGATCAAAGATGATTTGAAGAAACTACAAATAACTAAAGATTTAGATCTTCATAGAGATGAATGGTGAAAAATAACTCACATACTCAATCCCATTTTGTTGGAACAAGGCTAGGATGATGATGATGATGAAATCTTGAAACTAGTCCAATGAATCCAAAGAGTTTTAATGGATGTAAGAAAAAATTTTAGTTTTAGTTTCAATAATGTTATTTAAAAAATGATAGAAATAATTTTAACAATTAAAATCTCATTATAATCAACCATATTCTTCCAAAATTATTAGGCAATATACTTAAGAGAAGACTTAATAGTTGGGAAGCATTAAACAATATTTAGGTAAGTTCACAACCAAGTTTTTGGCAACATTGCTCCACAATGGATCACTTAATTATATTAAGGTAGTGTATGGACCAAGTTAAAGATAAACTAATAAGGTGTATGGATTTTTCCAAAGCTTACAACTCTATTATTTAGTATTAATTGATATTAATGCTCCAAAAGAACTTATATTTGCTATACAAATATAATATAGTTTAGTACAAATTATGATTTTAAATAATAACACATAGGAAAAATTTATTCTGAATAATAATACTAGGCTGAAACAAGGATGTCCATTTTCACCCACTTTATTAGGAATCTTCATTGATGAATTAGAAAAATGGATGTTCTCTATTGCATTGGATTCTATTAAAGTTAGAAATTTTCCTATGGATATTTTAATGTTTAATGATGATATAGTTCTTATAGCAAAAACTAAAGTTCAAATGAAGTATATCCTTCAAATTTTAGATGATTTTTAGATTTTCTCAAGGATGAAAGTCAATGTTAGCAAAACCAAGAAGATAGTATGTGGTACAAAATTTTTTGTAGATGATTTTTATCTTGGGTAAAAGTAAATTGAAATTATCTTCTCATATAAGTATTTAGGCATCTCAATTTTAAATAGATTATCTTAGAAAAATTATATCACTCAAAGAGTCTCAAATAGTATGCATGCTTTATATTTAGTTCATAATAATGCACAGGAATAGATTTGGGCATGGGATGTTTGCAAGCAAATGTATAATCAAATTGTTTAGCCAGTTCTATTATACAATTGTGAAACTTGGGAACCCCATGTACCTACCACATAATGGAAACATTTACAATATGTCCATAAACATATTTTGTTGTGGGGATTTTAGGTAATGGCCCAAAATCCATATGATATTTTATAAGTAGAAGCATATATGTTATTTATAAAAATTGTAGCTCTTCAAAAATTTCTAAGACTTTATAAAAAGATGGTTAGTAGTCCTCGCCTCCACCTATCCACAAAAGTTTATAAAGTCACTCAAGAAAAAGGATGGTTTAATAATGTAAAAAATGGCTTCAAAAATAGAATATTGAAGATCAAGATTTAAATTTAAGACTTAAGGACCTAAAAAAAAGGATAAGGCATAAGGCATTGAAGCATAAGTGGGAACAACTATATGGAAAAAAAGTAATTTTATTTGCATGAAATTAGAGGAATATATATTACTATTTATAGACAAAGTAAGCTGCAATCACACATACTAGTGTGGGATCTCACTATTTATTAATTAAAACAAAGAGATGGATCAATCTTCAAAGAGAGCATACATATAGTAGTGGAAGATGAAGAACATATCTTTCTAACATTTTTTTATTTAATTCTTTTAAACTTAAATATAATATTCAAGCAACAACTTTTCTGCACTTATTTGAGTTAGAGGTGCCAACTTTAGGTCTTTTTTTAATGAGATGTTCAAGACCCATCATGATCGTATCAAAGCCTTGTAATCAAATTTTTTATGTCCTATAGATTATTTGTGATGTTACAAGAACATAATTAAGCATTTCCACTTCTATTTCCATTTCCAATAAAAATGGTATAACTAGGTTTGGTAATCATAAAATGATTGATACCCAATGTGAAGGTTCGATTAAAGTCTCAACAATTTCAAGTGGATAGTCTATTGTTATAGATGTTTTATTTGTTTTTGCATTAGCTTATAATTTGTTAAGTAGGTTAAAGTTAGACAAAAATGGTCATATTATTCATATAGAGATGGTGAATGTCATGTTATGAATAAGAAAACAAAAGAGAAATTTATTGGAATTCTTAAATAGGGTGGTTGTGGCTTGTCTATTATGGACATACAAAAATTTTTGATTAGTTTATTAACCATTGAAGAAGGATTTAAATTATGGTTTAGTTGTCTTGGACACATGAGTTTGTAAAGTTTAATATTGCACTAGAAATAGAAATTAGAAATTTTTCTTAGGGAAAGAAGACTTGACTTGAATCTTATAAATATTTGAGGTTTAGTTTGCCAATAATTAGAGTTAGAATACCTTTATTGATGAAAGAGAGTGTCTAGTGGTCTACAAGCTCTATTTGCACTAACAAATAAGTGTAGTAAACAAATTTTGACATGGAAAATCAAAAGAAATTTTTTTCCTAGTCTTATTCAACTCATATTATTATACGGATGTGTTGCATGGGGACCTTCTCTTTCAACACATAATTGGAGAAAATTAGATCATGCTTGAAAATAGTTTATTGTATATAAATTTCAACTCAAAAATCACAACTTATTATGTTGTTTTACTTCTAAATGCAAATTTGCTACATCTTGAAGTTGAAGCCTTTTATTAATTTATTGCTTATACTCAAAAGTTAAGTTACACAAAGGAAGTGAACTATACTATGAGATGATGGGTACATAAGAAAATGGATGGTTGCAGTAAGGAAAGTTATGGCTTAAGTAATGGAATATTGATTTCGTTGACCGTCTATAAAAAAAAGGTTTAACCTTGGTTGAACACTTCAACTAGGAAACATTTTAACTTCTATTCTGTTGAAGAGAATATTTTTTCTTACATACTATGAAAGGAGGTTTGTTGTTTAGTATTCAAAAGTATCTATTTAGAGCTATTCCTATTCATGTAAGAAGTGAAACTACTAGAGTAAGAATGGGTTCTCATCATCTTTTTGTTAGTTGTTGGATCAATTTACCAAAAGAATAGTGTATTTATAGATTTTACAAACCAAGTATTGACGATGAAGAAAATATTTTTTTATTTTGTCCATCTCTAGATCACATACAAATGAATTACAATATTAACTATAAATTGTTGATTATTTTTTACAAATTGATATTATCTTCTTAGATCATTATGGAAATCATGTTTTCAAATTTTTTCCAAAATGTATTGAAACTTTATTAGTATCCAACAAAACTAGCATGGTTTCATGAATTTGATTAAAGTTTTTAGTTTCAATTTCAATAAAATATATGTTTCGTCACAAAGAAGTTTTAGAGATCCATGATTTTAATGCTAAAAATAACTCCTAACAATGTTAGCACTAGCACCTTGAATAAAGCATCATGCTCAAGCTTGACCTTGCTTTGTGGCTACATTGGTGATGAGACTTGATATGTCAAGCAACTTCGTTGATGCATCCCCATTGATGAAGCCTTGTCAACGCATCTTCGTTGATGCATCTTAGATGCGTTGACACATACGTGTGGATGAGGACGCATTGAATCAAGGGGCTATGGGGGGAGATATGGGAGCCATAGAAATTCTCCTAGTTCAACATCTTCCTCTTTCTCTTCAACATTTAGTTTTGATGAAGATGAATGTAGGTATAGAGATAGAGATACAACAAAGGGTTGAGATGAAGATAGAAGTAGAGATTAAAGACAAGATCAAAGACATCAAAGTGAGCATAGACAAGATCATCATAATCAATAGAAATAGAGATTATAACCACAACATGTCTAATGATGATGAACCCTTGTTGGCTGCTAGAATTATGATACAGCATCAAAAGGCTTAATATGAATAACATTCCTAAATTTGAGGGAGGCTATAATTTTGATCTACAACATCATTTACAAGCCTTCCATGATACCTGCACCTTGCAAAATATTGAAATTAAGTGGCAAAAGCTTAACCTCTTTCCTGAGACACTAATAGAAGAAGTTGAAAGTTGGTATAAATCATTGGAATCAAATTCAATCCATCGATGGTTCACAATGCTTGAGCTCTTCAACAAAAAATACCAAACCTATGAAGAGTGTCCAATCTAAGAAAATAAATCCAAGGATGGAAGCAAGAAAATCATGAATCCTTAGATGTAGCCTTGGATAGATACTATTCTCTACTACATAAATGTCCAATCCATGGTTTTTTTCAAAAAGTAAAAGAGAGAGTGTAGAGGAATATAATTAGGATCCAACTCTTTACAAAAGAAAAAAAAAAGATCCATATTTATGATCAAGAAAAAGAGGTAGTTATTGATGAGTTGATTTCACACAAAACCTTGTCAATACAAAAGTCTATCACTAAGATTGAAGCAAGGGTAGATATGTAGATGTTGATGAATGAAACGTTTACAACCAACTTGAAAATCATAGAGGAGAAAGTAAAGCAAAAAGGATTAAGTGATCAAAACAAGAAGAGAAAAAAGAACAAGAAAATAGGTAAGGACACTTATCAACAAAGAGGAAAAATAGTTGGAGCAGAAGGGGTTACAAACTCAGACACAAAAGAGAATGATGGATGTGACATGTACCAATATGAACATGCAAAGGGCTATTGCCCAGTTATGTTACATCTACAAGAGTTTGGGGCTTTTGCTTTGAATCCCAAGTTTGTAGAAAAGTAAATGCCTATGAGATTGCCTTATCCACAAGGTAATTATAGACAGTCCTACAACCAATAGTACTATCCTAGTGGGACTTCTTATCAACCTCAAGACTACTATCAACCACAATAGCAAAACCCATAGTTGTGGGTGATGAGTGGCAAGATACCCCTACACTCAACCATATGAGTATGAGCATTCATGCACAATCCGGTTGAACTCTGCAGACGGGCTAGTTGTGGTATCTAGATAGTTACACGTTGATCGCAGTTCACTGTCTTCCCACTTGGACTAGTATTTGCTTTCTCACGTATGGTTTAGTCCAAAGTGAGGTGTATGATGTGGTCCTAGACTAGTGCTACTCCTAGAGGCAATGAAAAATAACTTTGTTTAAGCTAAGAGGGAAAGGGAGAAGAGAATCTAAGCTAGCCTAAGTGTGATGAGCATCCGTCCTTAATCATCTACACACATCTTGAACCTTGTGTACTACTACTGGGATTACCAAGCACATGTCCTAGGTACACTACTAGGATACCAAGTAGTCACACTTGATGCTCATGATTAAGTCGTACTCATTCTGCATTTAATAACAGGGATAGGAGAGGAAGGTAAAGAGATATTAAGTAAGAACACAATAAATAACAATTAAAACTAAGTGAATGTTGCAATGATGAATTAATCTTGATCTTTATTGCCGATCATGTGCGTGTCCAAGTATGTCACACTCGAATAAAGGTTCTGTACAATTACAATCATCACACTGCAAGCATGCATTGGGGAAAGGGTTGAGAGGAATTGAAAATTGACAAAAATATTCTACTCTAACACTAACTTTTCTTATCACTCTGCCATGTGCCCAATTGTGTGTTTATAGGCTCACACAGGAACCACGATATCGTGTATCTGATATCGCTTGTCAAGCTGCGATATCACGTACTTGATATTGAGGGTCTGATATTGGAGCCTGAAAAATCATTGTTCATCATACCCCCACAATTGAATGAAAACTCGTCCTCGAGTTGAACAAAATGAGAACAAGCCCCATTGATTACATAGTGGATAGGTATGGGATTATTGACTGACTAGGAATTTATTCATGTTGTAGTGAAGGACTGCATACAATAAAATTGGGACACGAACACAAAATTACAAAAGTACAAAACTTTGTTGGAACTCCTATGGTTCCAGGTGGCAGTGGCTCCTCCATGGGTCTCTTCCCCTTATCTTATGCTCCAGTTTTTGGAATTTGATGGCTTTGAAGGAGTGCTTGGAGCTTTTCCTCTTCAGTTTGGGGGTCCTATGCTGTCCATGTTGATGCTCCAATGTTTGATGGAGTCGAAACCTCCCATGGACATGGTAGTTGCGGGAACATTTGATTTGCTTTAACATACCAAGTCGCAAATAGCTGTCATTCCTTCTTGTAGGCTCTGGCTTTATCCTTGTACTCTTGGTAATCTATAAACCATCGAGCCAAGTCTGGTGTGACATCTTTTTGCCCTTGGTAGCTAGTTTTGACCACCTTTAACTTAGAATTTGCCACTTCTAACTTTTGCAACGTCTTCTTATGCTTCGTAAATTCTGTTTCATATTTTGCATAGGTGGTAGCTCATTGCTTCTCTAGCTTTGTTCTCAGGCGTCCTGCTGTTAACATGGCTAAATTGGCATAGTGTAGGTTTGCCAATTCCATGTACTCCATAAGATCTTATATCTGCAGGTCCTGGCTTTTGAGCTCTACTTGGTGGATGAATGTATAAGTGTCTAGTATGATCCACCAATCAGTGTGTTGAGCACTGAAGGTGTTAATGTGGGCCTTGGCCATATGGATCTCTTTTTCAATAACTTGATTATACATCCCCACCTAATCTCTGAAGTGCTCCTTTACTTTCTCATGTTGCTTGGCCTCGTTTTGCCATGCGCTTATTTCAATTACCATCTTTTGACGGATTGTGCGTACCTCTTCCATTAAGAGGGTTCGATTCTCTTTGGCCAAGAAATTCATGTCCTGGTTGACCTTGACTAACTATTTTCATAACCGTTGAAAATTCTCTTTGAGAACATTCTTTTGTTTCTCCATAGTGGTCAATCGAAGATTGTTTGCAGCAAGCTATTTATTCTCTTCTTACAAGGCCTTAAGTGCTTTGGCATGTGCATATGCCTACACTTGTGTCTTGGAATCATCCCAATCGGCCTTCTCTTCCTCCTCCACCACTCTTTTATTGTTTGCCAATAATTTAGTGAATTGCTTCATCTTGAAAGATTCTAGCTGGTCTGCAAGGATGAATTGAGATGGATCCCACTGTGTAGCTTGCAGGGTGACGAGCCTTTCCTAGAGTCTTTCCAACTCCACCTTTGCATGCTTGACCTTGATCTTTGCCATTACCAACTTCTCTTTGGTGGAGATGAGGTCTAATTGAGTTGCTGTGAAATCTTGTGGGATGTCAAATAAGGATGTCATCACTTTTCTTGTCTGCAGTAATCGATTGAGAACATCCTCATGCTCTGCAGGAGTCATCGAGGGACCAGCCAAAGTTTGAGTATCACGTGCTCCTGTGAAATTTGCTGGTGGTACAACAGGGACATTGAAGGACTCTTTTATGTGGTTCGTGACCACTTTTGGGTCTCTTGCTGCATCTTGGTTCTACATGATAATGACTGTGGCACCTTCACCTATTTCCAGTGACACCTAAAAGGATGTAGCATTTCCTGAGATTTTTTGTGACCAGTGTGTCCCCCCTCCTCTTGTTTGGATGGACACTTCACCCCATCTATGATTTATAAAAATTGTGAATTGTACTGTGTTGTTGATGACCTGGAAGAGATTAGCATCATCACGACTTCCCTAATTGACCGTCTCAACGATGGTCCTAAGATGGCTCATCGATGGTCGATAATCCTGCAGTGATGGTGGTGGTTGTTCTCTTTGGCCTGTGCTAGGCCTTGCTTCTTACTGTTAACTAGTCCTTGTGCTTGGGAGTTGGTTAGGCCTGATAGTTTGAGTTATCGTGGGCCCCACCATCTATTCTTGTTCTGGCTCCAGTGTCTCACCAACATTTTACCTTGGGGCTAATGGCTTCAACAATTTAGCAAATGAAGCATTTTTGGCTCTTCTAGGGACATCATTAGTGTACCCTAGAATTCCAGCATGCCAACATAGCTTCTTGATGAGACAAGGGAAGGGTAATGCAAATTTCCTTGTCTTGCATTCCTCAAACTGCCTCAAAATATTTGTGAGATACAGATGGGGTAGGTTGGCATTTATCTTGTCCATCAATATCACACTTCCTCTGGCCACATACATTGAGATTCTATTTAATCCTTTCATGGGGAAGATATGATAAGTACCGATCTTAAAATAGATCTTTTCCTCCAAGGTCAACTCTCCATACACCTTGTATTCCTTGGCGTATGCCCTTTTCAACCGAATTTTTCATACATCAGCATCAAAGCGAGTGAACAGGTGAGCAACTTTTGGCCTTGTATTCGGAAGATTCAACACTTTCAAAATGGCCTTGGTAGAGAAATCTATAGAAACACCACCAATATCAACTATGGTGTCATCTTCTTTATTATGCCAAAATTCGTACATCTCTCCCAGGTACCAAGAACCATTTTCAGAAAGGGTAGGCCATAATGGGGATCCTTTGAGTTGGTCCCTAACTACTTCAGGAGCGAACTCCATGAAAGGTCCAAAGTTGAGTTCCATGATCACGGCTGTTGATGTGGACCTTTCATGAATCACCTAAACACATTCTAGGGACAATGTAAGACATTGTCCTTGTTCAGGTGCTTCAACGACTCCTCTTTCAGCTTGTCCTGATTGCATAGTAACAGGAGGCTCTTGATGGATGCTGAATGATTATGCCTCTTATTTTGCATGTTCCTTGAGAGACACCTGGCCTTTGCCTCTCCTTGGTCATTTGGATGAACCTTGAGAGGGTTCTCCTTGTTGTCCATGTTTAGGGGCCATCTACAATCACACACGGCCATCCATTAGTAAGGTTTCTTACAAAGTTTGATTTATACCTTACTTCTTGCCTTTAATGAATTTGTTTCTTGTTTCATGTGATCCAGAGTTAGGAAATGTTTTTGAAAATGTTCCCTAAAAGTTTTGATATTGGGCCCAATTTGATTAGGTGGTTCCAAAAGTTAATTCCCTTGGTATGAGTGAAGAGATAAAGTTGATTTGGCAATATGTTTAATAGTTTTTATGGTCCTTTACCCTTTATGATATCCTTCAGGTGACGATGAATTTTAGAAAAAGTATGTGCAACTTGGAGTGTACCCTTCCCCCACGACTAAGTTGAACACTCCTGGTTTAGACGGGTTCAATCGAAATGGGAATCGAAGCGTTAACGAACAAGTTATGGGTGTTGGAACAAGAGGCACACAAGTTAGCAAGTTCATGGAGAAAAGTATAAACAACTCCCCCCACGTGAACAGTGTAAAATGATGTTGATGTGCGTGGGGGGCCCATATATATAGTTTTTTATGGACGCGATATCGCGTACCTGATAGCGTGGACCCGGTAGCATGTTGGACCTGATATCAGGTACTTGATATCGCAGCCCATTGAAAATAGGGTACTCAGTAAAATTAATGAATTTCTAAGTTTTCAAGGCCTCAAATGAACGATTTGAGGTTAATTGAAAAGGTGCAGGGTAACACTGAATAGACTAGAAGGTACAAAATGTATAATGGAGTGGAATCTGATAATGAAATTCATGAATAGAATGAGGAAAAAGGATATGAGATGGTGCATAGGGATGTTTGAACTTAGGAGGATGATAAAGGAAAGAATAATGTTGGCAATGTGATACTCTGAGGATAAAATGATGTGATGGTCCTATGTAATGTGTATAAATTACAAGGATTACACAAGTGGACCCTCCCCAAAGTAGGTTCCTACCTATGATGCCCTTACATAACTATCCTAAAAAATGTTTGTAGGTACTAGAGGGTGAAATGTAATCCATACCAATTCCACAAAACACACACATACAGATACCACCGTGATGAGATATGAATTCAATGCTACACAAGACATGAATCAAAAATACATGAACAACGAGATGACGTGAATTGTAGAAGGGATTGCAGAGATTGGGACATGAGGTAGCTAACCCAGGGCACAATGAATTCTAAGTGTAGGGCATGATTAATGTGTCATTAGCTCATTGCTCCAAACTCTAGACCAAGTTCATTCCTCTAATTAATGACATCGCATTGTTTCATCCCATGATGGACAACCATAAGAGCATCATGATAGCAAGGCATACGATCACTTGGCATTTTGTTCAAGGGAGGAGTGATTTGGAATTTCTTTGTCGTACATTTGTTTTTGTCTGGTCACTTTGGCACAGTTTCTCTTCTCTTTCTCTTTTTTCTTGATGCGTAATCCAGAGAAGCTGCCTACCTTTAGGCATGCGTGCATGTCTTTCTATTGGGACCCCCTAGAATAGCATTGGGTTTCTTTATTAAGTGCCTTTATTACTCTTACTCCCATTTTTCATTAGATCTACAAGGATATTAGTACAACCAGGCCACATGATAACTCTTACAAATGTCACCAAAGAGAATCCACAAGTCCCCTAGATGTCACACCCTAGCCATTCTTGCTTAGTCCATCCTTCTTTACTTTGGGCATAATGAGCACAAAATTACTTTAAGTTTTAATGATGTCAAGAATATAATTGGACCCAAAGTAGAACCTCTTATTAATAGAATGGGTGGGTGGATGTGATGGGCTTGCTATCCAAATAATTAGTTACTCGAGATTTGATAGCAAAGAACAACACCTCAACCAACGAGTCACATGAGTGCTTTATTCATAGATGAGATTACTCATAAAAAGATAACTAAGTAAATAAAAAGATAAAACAAAAAATTGAAAGATGAAAAACTAGAAAACAAAAAATTATAAAATTAAAGAAAAGGAAAAACATTTATTAATTTTGTTTGTTAGAATGGAGGATATCCCCCATAACTACACAGTTGAGCATGGATAAAATTAATAAATGGAAAGTTGGGATCCATGCATGTTGGAAATATTAGGCCTTGGTCATATTCGAACCACTGGGTGTCTTTCGATGTGGTGGTTGGAATGTACCCAAATTGGGGTTCACACATTTGCTTAAAGTTGACGTAGTGGGGCAAGTTATAAGATGTGGTTAATTGATAAGGAGTTGACCAACTATGGCACCTGTGATTGTAAGATGGTATGCAAGGATCAATATGTCTTCCTATGTGGCTATATGCATTGGGCCACCTGGTAGTTGGAGTATTGAGTGATGGCCTTGTTAAGATAACACGATGCGTTGTATTTAAGGAGAAAGATGCACCACAATGTTGAACTTCTGCTGAGTTGGAGGATGCAGTGGTCTCAGAACCATGTTGTCTCTTTCTTTGTTTATGCCTAAAGAAAGGACATTTTTGGTGTTGTGGAGGACCTCCACTGCTGTTGACAATAGTAGCACAAGTGACATTCGTGGGTTGGTGCTGTGGTGCAAAGCCTTCTGGAACAACTGGTGGCAATGTAGAAGGAGGTGAAGGATGAGAATATTGAGGTTGAGGAGAAGCGTAAGGTACACGAGGTGGTGGTCCTGTTGGAGAGGATATGGGTTGATAGTATTTAGGAGAATGATAATGATGTGGTGAGATAGAGGATGTTGACCCGGTTGAGGAAACAGGATGCTTAACTTGATAAGCGCTTGGGTTTAGATGATATGAAGGGTGTGACTAGTTTGAGGGTGGCCTCCCCCACGACTGGGATCTTTTCCACTATGATTGAACATAGTATTTTTGTACGAACTCTAGATGTAACATTCTTTCCCAATGCTCATGTAAATGTGAGAAGATTGAACATTGACCTTTGGGATGATCGTACAGGAAAATGTTATACTGATACATATGATTAGTAGTTGAGTTCGTATTCTCTTCAACCCTTCTTTTCAATTGTCTAAGGGTGTTTTTTTCTACTTCTTGGTTCGTCATTGTTCTACCTCTAATAGTGTTGGCATATTCTCCATATTTTTCATGTATCCACTATGTCATCTTATTGATCTTTGCCTTAATTTCATCTAGTGGTTGTTGTACTGGCAAAGATGGTTCCACCTCCTTGAGATGAGTTGATTTCTCCTCTTCATGATCATGGACCTTTGTTAAATTGAGATTTTGGTCCCATTGAGATTTTTCAACATTCTCCCATTTATCCATTTCTCCTTCTTCCTTTTCTACCCGCTTGATAAGTTCTTGAAATTGATGGGTTTGTAGCTCATATAGTTGACCTGGGGCATACATCCCTAGGGTCTTCCTTGTCTCATTATGGAGCCCATCTATGATGTGGTACATTAGCCTTTCCTCAGAGAATCCATGGCCTAGGTAGTTGTCTAACAATGCATAATATCTTTCTAAGGCCATGTCCAAGGGTTCATGTTATGCTTTTTTTCATTCTTGGATTTGTCTCCTCAAGGCTGACACTCTTACATAGGTTTGATATATTTCATTAAATAGTTCTACCATTGTT
The DNA here is from genome assembly GCA_015680685.1 of Gnetum montanum. Lineage (NCBI taxonomy): Eukaryota > Viridiplantae > Streptophyta > Gnetopsida > Gnetales > Gnetaceae > Gnetum > Gnetum montanum. The sequence continues at coordinate 286,299 of MNCI01005867.1, forward strand.
GCCCAACATTGAATTGATTTTGGTCTTAAAGATCTATACCATACTTTTGCTTGGCCAAAAAGTGTCAAAGTAAAGAGCTTAAGTTTTTTCCATCCATTATCAATATTGTTCCATACGCAAGCATCATGGAAGGCTTGGAAATGATGCTATGGATCTAAATCATAGCCTCTTGAAAATTTGGAAAAGTTGTTTAGATCAAGTTGGGGTGGACGACTTTCCTTACGATGCCTGCGGGATATTCGAACAACCTCTTGTATATGAATTAGGCTCTTAGTGGCCAATAGGGGCTCATGGTCACTAGGTAGGTTATGAATTTGTGAGTTGGGATGATGTTTTATTCATTTATGTACATAGGAGACCCCTACATCAGATTGACTACTCCAAACTTCATCTTCATCATTGTATAATTCATTGGTTCTCCAATGAATTGCCTTACTGATTGATGCGTTATCATAGTCTTGTGAGCGAGACATTGTTGTGAATTTGTGTGTGACTTAATTGAAATTAATTTCTTTTCTAAGAGATATATCATGAATACTTTGTTACAGTGATCTTGTATGATATAACTAATCTAAATGACGAGCATTGTCCTTGGCAACGATGCCAATGATGAGTGGCGAGGTACCCCTACACTCAACCATATGAATATGAGTGTTGATGCACAATCCAGTGGAACTATATAGACGGGCTAGTTGTGGTATCTACATAGTTACACGTTTATCATAGTTTGTTGTCTTTCCACCTGGACTAGTATTTGGTTTGTCATGTATGATTTAGTCCAGAGTGAGGTGTATGATGTGTTCCTAGACTAGTGCTACTCCTAGAGGCAATGGAAAATAACTTTGTTTAAGCTAAGAGGGAAAGAGAGAAGAGAATCTAAGCTAGCCTAAGTGCGATGAGCATCTGTCCTTAATCATCCATACACATCTTGGACCTCGTGTACTACTACTGGGATTACCAAGCACATGTCCTAGGTACACTACTGGGATACCAAGTAGTCACACTTAAATGCTCGTGATTAAGTCATACTCATTTTGCATTTAATAATAGGGATAGGAGAGGAAGGTAAAGAGATATTAAGTAAGAAAGAAATAAATAACAATTAAAACTAAGTGAATGCTGTAATGATGAAGTAATCTCAATCTTTATTACCAGTCATGTGTGTGTCCGAGTACGTCACACTTGAATAAAGGTTCCGTATAATTACAATCATCACACTGCAGGCATGCACTAGGGAAAGGGTTGAGAGGAACTGAAAACTGACAAAAAGATTCTACTCTAACACTAACTTTTCCTATCACTCTGTCATGTGTCCAATTGTGTATTTATAGGCTCACACAGGAACCACGATATCATGTATTCGATATCACCTGTCAGACTGTGATATTGCATACCTGATATCGAGGGTCCAATATCAGAGCCTGACAAATCATGGTTCATCAGTGGGGGATGCCATCAAAAAAATAGTAATATCCCTATTGCTAGCTAATCCTTATGGATATGTTCAACAACTTGTTTCTCCAAATGGTTCTACTTCCTTTGCCTTAGATCACTCCTATTACTCTCTTGAATATTATTAACCTGCAACATCTCCTATGGGATCACCATCTCTTACCTCTCATCATATGTTGCATCCTCAATACTCTCATACTTCCCTACATCAATGACACCACCAACAATGTAGAAAGTATTAGTACTACAACCTTAACAAAAGAATGCAACTTGTGCCATCAACATATAAGTGAATGATAATGTTAGTAGATCTCAACAAAAATCTCAAAAGCGTCCTTTCTTTAGCAGTTTCGACACATATTAATAAAACTAGTAGACCTACTAGCTCATCAAAACTAGCACAAGGACAATTTGGTGCAACCCTCTTCCTCACAATAATAATGTCTCATAATCCTATGGAAAAGGCAATAACTATTACAGCTCTAACACAACATAAAAGATGAACCTATCATTGTGGAGAGACAAAAAATTCCGTGCATTACTAATAATAATAAAGGATGCAGTTGTGGACTGAAAGCTCAAAGTATTAACACGATCCTTATACCAACCCATAACAAACTTAAGGAATAAGTGTGTGTGAAAAACCAAGTCTACACAATAGCCACTAAACCAAAAGACATCTAGTGGCTCAAAAATGAGAATACAAAACTGTTCAAAAGATGCATGAAAACATCCAACCCACTTATTAGTTCTTATCTTAAGAAAATGAGCCAAATAGAGAACTTGGAGAAGAAAATCTTATACTCTAATTGTACATCAAAAGAAGATGTTAAACAAGGAGACACAAGAACTAAAATGGAAAATAAACAAGGAAAAATGTTTGGACTCTTGAGAAAGAAAATTGCTTTTAGTCCAGCTAAAGATATGTTTCCAAATGATCGACACATGATTATCATCAATGTTAAATGTGCTACCAAGTGAAAAATTAAATCATTAAAGATGATAAATTGAAAACTTATGGTGTATAATCAAGGGAATGTGCGGTCCATTTTCCAAATGCTAGCTCATGATTTTATTCATGGGGGAGATGCCCCATCTTGAATTAAGAACTAATAAATGCATTTCTTATTATTTTTCTTTTCTTTATAAATTTTTCTTTTCTTGAATCATTTTGTTTATGTTTTATTAATGTCTACTATGTTTTTGTTAGTAATATTGCTAGTCATGATGCAAAAGTTGACACCATGTGTTGGATCTTTATCCTAAGCTATCAAGATGATTAGGTAAATAATTGTGTAATGCAATGAGACCACATCATTCATACCTCCAATTTTTCTTACTAAAATTTCTTTATCATGAAAGCAATATGGTTCTTCTTACATGAAACTAAAATTAACTAATGATCATTGTGCCTTGAAGAAATGGGAAAAGACCAAGTGGGAATGGAAAAGGGTGTCATCTCAAGGGGATTTGTGGGTTCTCTTCTTGACTTCCTTTCTAAGGCTTACGATTCTACATGGAACATATCATCACTCTTATTTTCGACCAATAAAAAGGAAGCATGTCTTTACATGATGTGATTCCCATGAAAAAAGAAAATAAAAGAGAAAAAAGTAGAAAAAAACAAGGAAAAGAAAAAAAAAACAATGGGAATCTAAAGCACATTCCTTAGACATAATAATGGGCTACAAGCACTAGTTATAGGGCTAGAAAGACATGTTACCCATGCCTAAAGGCACCCCTATAACTAAGGTCCTTTCTTCCTTCTTTCTTCTTTTTTCTTCTCTTTTTGGAATGATGTTTGTTCTCTATGATTGTTATGAACTCATGATGGTAGGCAAGAAGGAGCACATCAATGTGAGGCCACTGTTAATAGTATGGAATTGGTCTAAAACTTGGACGGACAGGTATGATGGTCATTTTAATCATAATTGACATAAGAAAATATTGCAGACATGGCTAAGTAACTTACATCTCAATCTCTATAATTCTTTGTCATCCCATTACTCACCTCATTACTGCACACAATTATGTGCCTAATGGTTTTGTATAATATAGTAAAAAATTCTAGCCAAGGTAATTGTGTGTTATTTGAAATAAAGGCATGATCTACATTTAACTTCTAAGATGCCCACAAACATCTATAGAAGTGGTTATGCAAGGGAATTCTAGAAGAGGACCCACTTGCATGACTTTTCTTGATCATGGCTCTAAACCAAACCTCACATCTTCAAGAACATCATTGATAGCTTCTTTAAATTTTTGCGATCAACTTCTTATCAATTTCAAGTTATCTTTACTACTTTTATATTGAAATTTCTCCTAAATTTAAAATTTCTTGGTCATCTTGTGAACTAGACCTTTGATTTTAATTGTTCAAACACTTGTGTGCTTAGGGTAATGTTTGGGGGTTTTACCTAAGGCATTTATACTTAGGGTTAGAGGTCATGCTAGCATGAAGTGGCAAAGTTGGTACAGGCAAGTCACAAGAGCTGAGTGAAGGGAAATAGGAAGTGGTCTAGCCATTACTTCTAGTCAGGCTATAGACCTAACCATGGTGGTAGTGTTGGATTGACTCTAAGGGATAGATGTCAAACGAAGAAAACCCTAAGAAACACTCTTAGAGCATGATATAGATATGCTATTCCATATCAATAAAACATTCTTTTCTTTCTCTTTCTGCACTTTCCCTATTATTTCCTTTATATATAATGTCGAATATCACATATATTTTGCATTTGTATGTTTTCTTCATACTCATAATGTCTAATATATCATATATTTGACATTTTCTATGACATCCAGGGATAGGATGTCATAATTGGTATCAAAGAAAACCATGACCTAAGGATCATTAGGAACCATGGCCTAACTACAACATGGACTTGATGATAAACCTTAAAGCCACAACATAAGGAAAGCCATTGATCATCATCAGATGCACAATATGTTTATAATGTAAGTCAAAAGATACCTTTTCATTGATTTCACAAATAATGGATTAGGCATCTAGATCCTAGCAACTAATAAAATTCTTTCATGAATATCATTAATTAACAAAGATCTGATCACACCTCATCAAGATTCATCAATTACAAGAGATATTGGTAAGACAATGATACGTTGGACTAGGTAACTCTTACCCATCTTAATACTATAATTATTAATTGATTAGGATCATTGTTAAATTTCTTTCAAGAAAGTTAGTAACCATGACCTGAATTGATCTTATTTTGTTCAGATTCACTATCCAAGCAATCTAGAAGATTTCAAGTTACCATATGTCAGCTTAGAAATGTTAGTTCAACAAAATAGGCTAGTTTGGTCCTTTTAATTCCTAAAAAATCAACTTCATTTTGAACCCTAAGACTATATCCAATGCATAATACTAGTCGAGACAATTCCAACGGTACAAATTTCGTCTTGATCAAACTTACAATTTGGGAGATATCGATGTTTAAAGTTTCTCGTTATACATGCACTAAAATACTATTAAATTATTAAAATTATTAATTTATTATTTAAACAAAAAATGTCAAACTTTTAGTATCAGGAATTAACTTGGAATTACCATTTACCAACACCGAACCTCTGCCTTGTCATCGGCCGAACCATCACGTCAACCATCAAGGCAACATGGATTAACATAGTCATAATAATATAAATAAAAAATAGATTATTATTTAATTAAAAAATTCCTTTGGGGTAAATCACAACTAGTGGTAGCTAGGCCTACTGTGCAATGCCATGACTAGCCTCAAAGGGGGTTGGAAAGAAGGATAGCTTGCCTCTTGCGTAGCCTCTTACCCTCTTGCATTGCCACCAAACACCCCCCACTAACCATTCTACAAGTGTGCCACCACACTTTGCTCCTTCACCCTCCTGTGTCATGCTTGTAGACTTATCACTTCCACAACCTAGCACGCTCAATGTTTTCCTACCCCTCATGCACAATACCTGCTGAAACTTTGTGTCCAACAAATAATCAGCAATAGAGCCTATGCTGCCCTATGTGATCTTTTGCTTATCCCTGCCTTCACCCTCTAGCGCTACCTTCTACACATCTCGCCTTGTGCCTATTGCCTCCACATGTGCCTACTACCTCTATGTTGCTACTACCACATGCGCCCATCACCTACTGCATTGCAAAAACCCTTGTTGTCACCATTTTCGCTACCTCCAAATTTTTTGCCATGTTTTTCGACCCATTATGATGTTCTATGGACATCAATGATGATGTGGATCATTGCCTTCCATTCCACTAATCATTACCTCCCATGTTGTGGATCATCACCTCCCATGCCATGGATCATTGCCTCCCATGTCATCGATCATCCCCTCTCATGCCATCGATCATAGCCTCCCATGCTGCTAATCATTGCCTTCCATGCTATCGATCATCACCTCTTCTGACACCACCAATCATCACCTCTACCAAGAAAAAAATAGAAATAAAATCCTTGTACATGGCTCATGTGCTGACAAAGGCCATGTAGCCCTGCAGAGGGCCATGTGAGCCTTATAACTAGCCATGTGAGCCCAGTAAAGGGCTACGTAGGCCCTAAGCAAGGTCATGCAAGCCTAGTAGTGGGTAGCATGGGCCTTGAAAAGGCCTATGTAGGCCAAGTAAAAGGGTTGTGTAGACCTTGAAATGGGCTTTGTAGGCCTAAGGAAGGCCCTAGAAAAATGACTACACTATTTAGCGCTACCTTCATGATGAGTGGCAAGGTACCCCTACCCTCAACCATATGAATACGAGCGTTACACTCGTGATTTGGTCGAACTCCAAGGACTAAGTGCTAACACGCCTTATGGAACACTTAAGGTTAATCAATCGTTGTCTTCCCAGACTTATTTGTATTTTCACGGTTGTATGGTTAAGTAAGTCTAAGGTATATGATTTTTATGTCTTTTATCTTTTTATCGCCTATGCTAAGAGAGGAAAGGTTGAAGAGACTAAGTAACTTAACTTTGACTAACTAAGCTTTAATCGTCCTAGCATTAGTATCCGTTCCCACTTGCCATACAGACCTTGAACCAATGCAATGCTACTGTGATTACCAAACGCTATTTGTTACTGGGTTACCAAGCGTAGCACACATGCTCAAAGCGGTCGTACTGAACGCACTTAACTAGGAGTTGAGGGTTGAGAGAGATTAATTATCTAAGAAAGAATTTAAGCATTTAACATTAATTAAATGCTAATTAGCTTAGTCCATGCACTGCAAGGTTTATCAGAAATTTCATCTTTATTTTCGTACACAAATGTGTGCTCAGGTACAATTTTCTTGAATAAAGATCCGTTCACTTTGAGACTCCTATTGTGGGCACATGGAAATTATTCTATCTCTGGAATGGTAAAACTACCAGAGTTTATCTAAGGGTCTAGATCTAGATGAGAAAACAAAGGAAAGCCGCCTCTTATTTATAGAACTAGCGATGGACTGCTATATCGCGTGCGCGATATCGCAGGGACCGACACGATATCATAGCCCATGTGATATCGCGTCCCATCATACCCCCATAACTGAATGAAAACTCGTCCTCGAGTTCCTTACAAAATATTAGGAAGGTATGGGATTATTGAATTGAATGACACTAATGGTAGATGGGGTGACATGTAAACCAATCATCATTACAATACATGAAAAAATTTAGTGTTCATGACAACAAGAGTGAACACTATACATATTTGACATCCAGCCTTATTCGATAGCTGGAAGAGAAGAGAAAAGAGAAGGGAGAGAGAAAAGAAGAAAGAAGAAGTTTGTTTCTACCGACATCAAGATTACGCTTTTTGTTGTCATTCCATAAGCGCGCCATCAATCTCGTTCCTTGCGTAACTGCTTTAGCACCAATCCATTCCAAGTGTTTCCTCCAGATCCCATCCGTTGGTGTATGATTGCCATATGCACATACAACACAGTCTCATATTAGCAAGGGTAAATGAATCATAATGCAATTGATACCTTGATTTGGTGTAAGGTCCATTGGCTGAGTTGTGATATGGCTGATACAGATCTGGAGATATAATATTGGTGGCTACCTAAGGTGTAGAGGTTAGGAGAAAATAAAAAAAATTGGACCAAGACCCCCATGAATGAGAGCGAACCTTTGGTAGCGATAGAATGGAAAAAGAGAAGGAATAAGAAAGATGAAGAAAAATAAACAATGGCAATGTCGATAAAATGGATGTCAAAGATGGAAATGAACAAAATAATTGGTGATTGCATAAATGTTTAAGGGAAAGAAGTTAACGGATGCACCAAATAGGAATGCCAGTGGGTCCTTCCCAAAGCAAGCTCATGCCCTTAATGCCCTGACAATCCCACATTCAAAGAGTCTGTAGGCTCTAGGAATGTCATTTGGAGACAAGAGTTAAAGTCTTAACCATAAGAATTTACCAAAAAGAAAATAATGCATCAACCAAAATATGGACTACTGATACAACCGGCAATGAGGTGATAAATGGGGAAAGAAGGATGGAAAGAAGAGAATGGAATTGAATCTCAAGAACAAGGTGGTGTACAGCCCCTTATGTGTTAATGGTTAATGTGACTTAGTAGATC
>MNCI01005867.1:294355-381830 GCA_015680685.1 Gnetum montanum
GTAGGAAGCGAGAAGGGCCTTAGTTAGAGGGAACATGTTTATTTTAGTTCCATAACCAGTGCTTGTAGCCCAAGTGATTATTTTTTCTAAGGGGTGTGCTTTGAATTGTCACTATTTTTTTTTGCGTGAGAACCACACCATGCAAAGACTTATTATTTTTATTTTCTCAGCTTCTCGATAATGGGGCAACGTCGGAATGGTAAGAAAACTCAAGAAGAAAATATGCAAGCACGCAAGAGAATGGTCAGCACAAGTGCATAAAATCCCCTTGAAGTCACACCCTTTTCGATTCTTGAGTCCTTCCTTAGTTTGAGAAATGCCTAGTTATCGATTCATTGATAGTTCTTATTATTGAGAAAGGGACTGTACAATTCCAAGCCAAGAGAGACCATAGAATTTTATGGATGCATGGATGATGTGGACTCATTACCTATTATATCAAAAGAACCATACCTTAGTATCAACATCATAACTTAAAGGTAAAAACCAAACATTAGCAATTAATGGAATACAGTTCATACCACCATCAGAGCACTTATTAGGTGACGAATCAAACAAAATAATCAAATACATAAATAAATGAAAAAGTATAAATGATGTTGTAAGAAAAAAACAAGAAAAGTTAAAGAAATTTATAAAACAAAAATATGTAAAACAAAAATTTAAGAAAGAACTAAGGGCTTCTAATGGCTAGCATAGATGGCCATCTTCCCCATGACTAAATTGAAAGGGAGAGATATGAAATAATGAGTGAGGTCATTCTCTCTCAAATGTGCTATGTGCATAGACCGTTCTAGGTTCATGATAAGGGTTGGTCGGTTGCACACAGACTAGTATTCTCCTATCGGAGTACTCATTTGGATTTTCTAAGAGTTTCCAACTTTCCTCGATTGGTGGTTTCAGATTAAGGGTTGGAAGTTGGCGACACTCTTGCTCCAGTGCATCTATGCTCTCAATGTGGGCACAAGTTGGTCCCCCAGTTAGTTCCATGCATATTGGTGGGTTGCTCTCTTGATTAGCTATCAACCACTGGGTGTTCTCTTGTTGTGTGGTTACTACATATAGGAACTTTTGTATGTTAACTTCCTGGGCACACCGGTTGCATGTAGGAGATGTTGAACGCTCTTGTACGCTATCACCCTCTGTATCACTGTATGTGATGCATGGAACCTTCTTCTTCTTGATCTTTCCATAAGTTTTTTCCTTAGATATTTCCAAGGAAAGATCATGGATTCCTAGGCATGCGTTCATGGTACTTAGCCATGCCCTTGCCATTATAATTGGAAAGTCTCCCTTGTCATTGTTGACTTGTATCACTAGGAAATCAGCTGGGTATTACCAACCACACGCAGTGGTAACGATGTACTCAACCAATACCAAGGGAATAGTGATGGATTGGTTAGCCAAGTCTAAGTGACTATTGCTCTTCTTTAGTAGAGGTAGGTTCTAGGCTTTATACATTTCTTGCAATATCAAGTTGACTCCGGAACCTGAGTCAAGAAGAGCTTTATGTGGTTCATTGCCAATGACTTGGAGGTAGATTAAGGGACTTCTAGGATTAGAGAGTTTCCTAGGAAGGTGGCCCACCTTTATCCAATTAGTAATGGTATGTGTTAACATAACCATATGTGTTGAGCTTTGTTGTTGGTTTGAAGGGAGCTCCAAAGCCTTATTTGATGGAGGAATGTTCTGAGCTTCAACCGCTTGTGGTTGTGAGAGCTTGTTTGGACTGTTGGTTCTGAAGAAAGGTCTTCTCCTTGCATGGTTGTCAGAACCAGTAGTGGGTTGAAAGTTTATAGCTTTTGTAGCATTGTGTTGCTGCGGTTGAGTGGGGAGTTCCCCTTGCATTGCTGGAGCAGGTGGTAGTGGAGCTATAGGTGTAAGAGTTGCGGCTGGGTTCAGAGGATGGTATGCATGTGATGTGTCTCTCCTAGGAGAAGGAGTCCTATAGTACTCCCAAGCTTGGTAGTGACGTTGTGGGGTAACATGACCAACAGACTCACTTGGAGAGATTGGCTACTGCACGTAGTAGCCATATGGATTTGGTTGCTAGTAAGGGTATTGTTGCCTTAGCGGTGGCATTCCCCATGACTATGGGTATTGCCACTACTAGTGTTGCTCCATAGGTTGTGGTGGAGTTCCACTTGGATAATATGTTAACGGTTGGTGGAATTGCCTCAGGTTACCTTGGGGATAAGGTAACCGTTGGGGTGCTTCTCATTTGTTAAGTCGTGGGTTAAGTGCATACACCCTAGAATCTTGCAGATGTGAGATTATTGGGCAACATCCCTTAGGATGATCATACTGGCATATCTCACATCCACTGTCATTGTCCGTATTAGAATCCACAACCTCTTCAGTGATAGCTAATTTACCCTTACCTTTGTTACGTGCATAGTCCAAATCCATCTTCTTTTTCTTATCATGGTCACTACTTCGCTCCTTAGACTCCTCTATAATTTTTAAAACAGTTTCAAATATATTATCTAAGGAGTCCCATATTTGATCTACCTTAGCCAGAACTTCTGTTGTTAATTTCTTAAGCAGCAAGGCTTTCCTACTCACTAACTCTTTGAGTGGTAACTCATCCTCCTCCTCACAGAATCTCACTCCCCTCTTTCAGACGGAAGGATCGTGGTTATACTCTTCTGCACTTTCTCTCTTACGTAGCTCTCCTTCTTCCTTAGCTACTTGCTTGAACAATCTATGAACATCATGGGACCTAAGTTTAGATAATCTCCCTTGGGCATATGTCCCAAGGGTTCTCCTGGTTTCATGTCTTAGCCCATCTACGAGATGGCGTAGTTGATCCCGTTGTGCGTAACCATGGCCCAGGCAACAATGTAGCAATGCATAATATCGGCCCATGGTAGCATCCAAGGGTTCGTGATTACCCTACTTCCATCCTTGGATTTGCTTTCGCAAGTTGGACACTCGGGAGTATGTTTGATATTTATCATTAAATAGTTCTAACATCGTACTTCACCTTCGAATGAATTCTAGTTCGAAGGACTAGTACTAGCTTTCTGCTTCTTTTATGAGTGTCCTTGGAAACAACTTTTACTTTTGCCACTCATTTTCAATGTTCTGCAAGGTGCAGGCATTGTGAAACACTTGTAAGTGATTATGCGGATCAATGTTATATCCCCCCTCAAATTGTGGGATATTATTCATGTCTAGTCTCTTGATTCGGCTATCTTTTTAGTGCCTTGTAGGTATTCTAACATCCTCTGTAATGTCTAACATGCTTCAGGTTTCAAGTAGGGATTCATCATGGTTGTTTTTCTCATGGCATTTGTCATGCCTACGCGGTTCCCTACTTTCCCTTCTTCCATGTTGTGATTCCCTAGAATGCCCTCATCCTTGCTCTCGACTCTCTTGTCGAGGTTTCTCATTTTGCTTACCCTTATCCTCACGATGAGGTTCCTTATGACTACATCCCGATGTTGAAGGAGAGGGTGAATGTGATGATGAAGGGGAAGAGGAAGGAGAACCATTATCATGATGATGTTTCCTACCTTCCCTTCGGTGATCTCGACCCCGGTTGTGATGACGATCAGAATGCTCACCCTTATCTTGTGTTTGTGTTTCCTCATTGAACACTTGGTGTTCGTGGGAATCAGAACTAGGGTTGTGTATCGTGGAGTGAAGGTTCTGATACACCACCTCCTCACTATCATTAGGAGGGAAAACATCATTTTGTGGAGAACCTATTGAAATAGGTTCACCACCCTTAATTTCTCTTATGACAAGCAAAGCATTATGGGGTCCTTTGCCCTTTAACGATGTGTGGTAACTCTCCTGCTATGAGTCCCGTTGATGTTGCACTTCTGTGGGATGGTAGTTCCTTATGTTGTAATCACATGCAATGTACTTAACATATAATTGTGACATGCCAATTTGTGCAAGGGCACGAAGGAGCATGTTGGGGGCGACTCTGTCTAGAGGCAACACTATGTTACCCTCCAAGTCTCTTCAACGTAGTTGTTCGTTTTGATGGAAGACAAAGGTAAAGTCTGGTATATATTCATCTTGATGAGTATATACCACATTGAATTGTTGAGGAACTAGCAGATTTTGGTTATGTGTGTTGTACCGCCGACTGTCTCTAGTGTTGGTCCTAGGCAGTGAAGTGCTTTTGTGTGGAGAAGAAGACATTTTTGTCTTATTCAATGTGCTGTTTACCGTTATATTATATTTTCGTTTGATCAACCCTAAGGGTTCATTTTAGATCCCAACGATGTAAATGATTTTCTATGTTCTACGTAGTGCACAAACAACTAAGTCCTCGGCAACAACGACAATGATGAGTGGTGAGGTACCCCTACACTCAACCATACAAATACAAGCATTACACACGCAATCCGGTCGAACTCCAAGGACCAAGTGCTTATGTGCCTTATGGAACACTTAAGGTTAATCAATCATTGTCTTCCCAGACTTACTTGTATTATCACAGTTGTATGGTTAAGTAAGTCTAAGGTATATGATTTTTATGTCTTTTATCTTTTTATCGCCTATGCTAAGAGAGGAAAGGGTGAAGAGACTAAGTACCTAACTTTCACTAACTAAGCTTTAATCATCCTAGCATCAATATCCATTCCCACTTGCTATACACACCTTGAACTAGTGCAACGCTACTGGGATTACCAAACACTATTCGTTACTGGGTTACTAAGCATAGCACACGTGCTCAAAGCGATCGTACTGAATGCACTTAACTAGGAGTTGATGGTTGAGAGAGATTAATTATCTAAGAAAGCATTTAAGCATTTAACATTAATTAAATGCTAATTAGCTTAGTCCATGCACTGCAAGGTTTATCAGAAAGTTCATCTTTATTTTCGTACACAAATGTGTGCTCAAGTACAATTTGCTCGAATAAAGATCCATTCACTTTGAGACTCCTACTATGGGCACATGGAAATTATTCTATCTTTGGAATGGTAAAACTACTAGAGTTTAGCTAAGGGTCTAGATCTAGATGAGGAAACAAGGGAAAGCCACATCTTATTTATAGAACTGGTGATGGATTGTGATATTGGTACGTGATATCGCAAGGGCTGACACGATATCGCGGACGCGATATCACATCCCATCACTTCATCAGCCCTACATCACCACTAGCAGCAAGAAACACTCCTCTGCCACCACCTCTAGACATGCATAGCATGGCCATCGATGTCACCAACAACCTCCTAGAACTCTACAACTAGCGTTCCATCACAGTTGTTACCATTGTTGTACGTATTTCTCATAAAGGAGAAATTCTTTGTCAGTAGATGAACGATCCAAAATTCCCGTCAACTAATGAAAATCTCAAAATGCCTATTAGCTGATGGAAAATTGAAAATTCCCATCATCAAAATGTCAACTTAAATTAGGAATTAAGAATGTATAAAAATAATTTTCAAATTTGAATTTTGCTCATTGGTAGAAACAGAGACAAAAATTCCACAATTAAGTGTGCTTTCCTTGGAGTAGAACTGAGATGTGTGACCTCTTAGGAAGTCTTGTTTTTCATGGCAAAGGTTTTAGACTCTAGAAGCCATAACTTTTTATTTTGAAAGCCTTATTTAATGAATGAAGAGTCATTTCCTATAGTTTTCAACCTTCCAAACACAATCATGAAATCAGATCCCTCCCAAGGAATCCCAAAAATTAGTTTTAACTCCTTACCCAATATAGTACCTCAAGATCCTCAAAAGTTTAATTTTCACACAGCTCAAGCATATGATGTTCTTTTTCAACATATGAATAATCATTTCCAACATTTTTCACCTTTCTGAACTCAATGGTAAGGTTAGATTTATTGTCCAAGCACATGATAATTCAAGGGTACCATAAATTCAACCTTTTGAGTTATAAGATTTAGTGCATAACTCTTACAGATAGTTTGAAGATCACTATGGCATGTCATTAATTACACTGCTAGATTCAGTATTCTTAAGGGGGGTAGAAAGGCTGTTAAGAATTAGATATAGTTACATATTACTAAAATTATATGATGTCATTAAATATTACTAAAATTAGATAATGTAATTATAAAATTAGATAATGTAGTTATTCAGTTGTTGTAGTTGATTATTGATGAGCGACGAGGTACCCCTACGCTCAACCATATGAACATGAGCGTTTCATGCACAATCCAGTTGAATTTCAATGACTAAGTGCTTATGTGCCCTTGTGGAATAAGGATGGGTTGGTTGATCGTTGTCTTCCCAAGCTTACCTATATGTCACAATTGTATCGTTAAGTAAGCTTGAGGCATATGATTTTTATAGCTTTTATGTTTTTATGTCCTGTGCTAGTAGGGAAGGAGAGAGGTAACTAAGTGACTAATTTAACTTAACTACTCCTTAACTAAGTTTTAACTAATCCTAACACTAGCATCTGTTCCCACTTTCCATACACATCCTAAACTAGTGCAACACTGTTGGGATTACCAAACGCTAATCATTACTAGGTTACCAAGCATTACACGCATGCTCAAAGTGGTTGTGCTTGTGTAATTTAACGATTTGCTTAATTAATCAAAATGAATTACTATGCTAATAACAAAAATGTAAAGTGCATAAAATAAAATAAATGTAAAATAAAATAAAATAAAATAAATGCGTAAGAAAACAAATCTCAAGTGCTGCAAGGATGAAATAAAGAGCTCATCTTTATTTCTATACACAAGGTGTGCTCAAATACACAATGCTCGAATAAAGATATGTCCACACTTAGACCTCCTGCTACGGGCACTTGGAAAATACTCTAACCTTCAAACAGACTACAAGAGCTTTGCTACTTGACTGCTAAAAGACTTCTCCCAAATTGTGTGCATGGGCACTGTATTTATATACTTGGGAGCAACTACTCTAATAATTAGAGTAACTGCTCTAATAATTAGAATAATTGCTAAAGTAACCGCTAGAGTAACCTCTCTAATAATTAGAATAACTGCTATAGTAATTGCTAGAGTAACCACTCTAAAATTAGAGTAACTACTAGAGTAACCACTAGAGTAACTACTCTCATCAATTATCAATCGAGGTATTTGTTAATGATCAATTGATGTATTAGTTGGAGAATTAGTTGAAGAAATAGAACAATCTTCAACCATCAAGGAAAGGTATATTAATCCATCCTATAATCAAAACATATCACAAAACAACATGGAGACTCAAAATCTCATTTCAATAGCTATAATACTCATGAAGAGAAATGATCCAGACAAGAATCCAAGAATAGGAATGAAAGTTGCAACATACAACGTGCTTGTAAGATCCCTAGTGAATGAGAAACAACATCCACTATGTCCATCATGGATTTGGATTATTATGAATATCGATATCCACACATCTTAGTAGAGTTAGAAGATTTGGATACTGATGTCTTGTGCTTACAAGAAGTCTTGCCATGGGAATTTCTATATGAATTCCAACCAAACTTGGGAAAGATGGGATACAGATGTATTTATAAGAAAAAACGTTCTTATGAAAGTTCTTCTTTTGAGCCATATAGATTAGCCTATTGTAGAAATCACAACATGGATAGTTGTGCAATCTTTTATAAAAAAGACAAGTTTGAATTGGTACAAAGACTTGAATGGAGTTTAGAAAATATGCTTTTTGAAATTCCAAAACTTCAAGTAATGGAAAAGAAAGAATAGTTAAGATTTCAGAAAAATCATGTAGTCTTGGCAGTGATTCTAAAAGGTCATCTATCAGCAAGATGTGTATGCATGGTTAACACACATTTGATTGTCAAACTAACATGTTTAGATGTTAGACTATGTTAAGGAACATACTTGATTAAGAAAATAGAAGAAATTTTGAAGAATAAGTTATTCGTAAGTTCTATTGATCCAGTTCCATTTATTGTTTGTGGAGACTTTAATGCAAAAGTTGAAAATAGTGTTTATCAATTCTTAAAATATTGATGTGTAAAGGAATCCTTGGAAGATGAACCTATTTTGAAGAAGATGTTTCCATAAATTCAACATGCAATTCCATTAGCTAGTACATATTTTGCTTCTTTTGAATTTTCAATAGATAATCATATTCTAGAATTCAAGAACAGATGATGTTGATGGATAGCATTCATTAAGAACCATAGTTTACCAATTACTTTGCTATGATTAATGAGGATGAATCAACAACATTCTTCATTGAAAATTTAGATTATATTTGGTATGATGTCCAATTCTTCAAAGTTATCAAGTTACTAGAGTTAATTTCTAAAGAAGAAGTTGAGAAGAATCAAGATCAAGCCTTGCCATCCCAAACAAGGCCATCTGATCACATACCACTTATGGAAAAATTACAGTTACTCCCATTAGTTCATAAGGTTGATCAAGATTAAGAAGTATCTCACCTTACTTTTATTAATGATCTTATTATTTTATTGAATTGTTTAATTTCTATTTCAATTAGATTAATAGAATATCTAAGGTAATGAAAAATTGGAAATAAAAGAATTTGCCCTACCTTCACTTGGAAAACCAAATTTAAGTTGTACTTTGTGTGATCCTAGTAAGGATTGGTGATTGGTGATTAATAGATCTTTAATTCACTTCTTGTCATTATCTTAGAAAATGAAATAAATATTAATAAAGTAATATTTAACTTTCCATATATTCTTCTCACATATATTTTGTTTGCAGAATAATCAAGAAATAAATTCAAGTTTAAAGGAGAAATCAAATTATTAGATGATGAGCCGCGATATTGCGTACGCGATATCGCATCGGCCCCTGCGATATCACGAATGCGATATCACAGCCCGTCACCAGTTCTATAAATAAGAGGCAGCTTTCCCTTGTTTCATCATCTAGATCTAGACCCTTATCTAAACTCTGGCAGTTTTACCATTCTAGAGATAGAATAATTTCCATGTGCCTGCAGTAGGAGTCTCAAAGTGAACGGATCTTTATTCGAGCAAATTGTACCTGAGCACACATTTGTGTACAACAATAAAGATGAAATTTCTGATAAACCTTGTAGAACATGGACTAAGCTAAATAGGAATTAATTATTTTTGAATGTTTAAATGATTTATTAGAAAATTAATCTCTCTCAACCCTTAACTCTCCTAGTTAAGTGCATTTAGTACGATCACTTCGAGCACGTGTGTAACGCTTGGTAACCCAGTAACAAGTAGTGTTTGGTAATCCTAGTAGTGTTGCACTGGTTCAGGGTGTGTGCGGAAAGTGGGAATGGATACTGGTGCTTGGACGATTAGAATTTAGTTAGTGAATAGTTAGTCACTTAGTCTCTTCACCCTTCCCTCTTAGCATAAGGTGCTAAAAAGATAAAAGACATAAAAATCATATACCTTAGACTTACTTAACCATACAACGATGACAATACAAGTAAGTCTAGGAAGACAACGATTGATTAACCTTAAGTGTTCCATTAGGACGCGTAAGCACTTAGTCCTGGAGTTCGACCGGATCGTGCATGAGACGCTCGTATTCGTATGGTTGAGTGTAGGGGTACCTCGCCACTCATCATAGGCACCATTGCTAGGGATTTAGTTGTTTGTGCGCTATGTAGAACATAGGAAATCATTCATATCATTGGGAGCTAAAACAAACCCTTAGGGTTAATCAAGAGAAAAATAACATAACGGTAAACAACACACCAAACAAGACTAAAATGTCTTCTTCTTCAAACAAAAGCACTTCACCACCTAGGACCAACACTAGAGACAGTTGGTGACACAACACACATAACCAAAATCTGCCAGTTCCTCTTCAATTCAGTGTGGTATATATTCATCACGATGAATATATACCTGACTTTACCTTTGTCTTCCATCAGGACAAACAACTGCGTTGGAGAGACTTGGAGGGTAACATAGTGTTGCCTCTACACAAAGTAGCCCCCAACATGCTTCTTCGTGCCCTTGCACAAATAGGCATGTCACAATTATACGCTGAGTACATTGCATGCGATTACAACGCAAGGGACTACCATCCCACAGAAGAGCAACGTCAATGAGACTTGCAGCAAGAGAGTTACCACACATCATTGAAGGGCAAAGGACCCCATAATGCTTTGCCTGTCATAAGCGAAATTAAGGGTGGTGAACCTATTTCAATAGGTTCTCCAAAAAATGATGTTCCCCCTCCTAATGATAGTGAGGAGGTGATGTATCAGAACCTGCACTCCACGATTCACAACCCTGGTTCTGATCCCCAAAAACACCAAGTGTTCAATGAGGGAACACAAACACAAGATAAGGGTGAGCATTCTAATTGTCATCACGATCGAAGCTGGGACCACCAAAGAGAAGGTAGGAAACATCATCATGGCGATGGTTCTCCTTCTTCTTCACCTTCATCGTCACATTCACCCTCTCCTTCAACATCTGGACGTAGTCATAAGGAACCTAACTGTGAGGATAAGGGTAAGCAAAATGAGAGACCTCGACAAGAGAGTTGACAGTGAGGATGAGGGCACTCTAGAGAATGAAGGCATGGAAGAGGGGAAAGTAGGGAACCACGTAGACATCATAGACGCTGTGAGAGAAATGACCATGAAGACCCCTACTTGCAACTTGAAGCATGTTAGACATCATGAAGGCCATTAGAATACCCACAAGGCACCAAAAAGATAACAGGATTAAGAGACTAGACATGAATAATATCCCACGATTTGAGGGGGGATACAACGTTGATCCTTAGAACCACTTATAGGCATTTCACGATGCATGTGCCTTGCAAAATATTGAAAATGAGTGGCAAAGTTTGAAGTTGTTTCCAAGGACACTCATAAAAGAAGCAAAAAGCTGGTATTGGTCCTTAGAATCGAAATCCATTCAAAGGTGGAGTACGATGCTAGAACTGTTTAATGATAAATATCAAACATACTCCCGAGTGTTCAACCTGCGAAAGCAAATCCAAGGATGGAAGCAGGATAATCATGAACCCTTAGATGCTGCCATGGATTGATATTATGCATTGCTACATCATTCTCTGGGCCATGGTTACGCACAACAAGATCAACTACGCCATCTCGTAGATGGGCTTAGGCAAGAACACTTGGAACATATGCCCAAGGGAGATTATTAGAGCTTAGGTCCCATGAGGTTCATAGATTGTTGGAGCAAGTAGCTAAGGAAGAAGGAGAGCTATGTAAGAGAGAAAGTGCGGAAGAATACAACCGTGATCCTTCCCTTCGAAAAAAGGAAGTGAGATTCTGTGAGGAGGAAGAAGAGTCACCACTCGAAGAGATGGTGAATAGGAAAACCTTGCCGCTCCAAAAAATAACAACAGAAGTGTTGACTAAGGTAGATCAAATATGGGACTCCTTAGACAGTAGATTTGAAACCGTTTTAAAAATTGTAGAGGAGTCTAAGGAGCGAAGTAGTGACTATGATAAAAAGAAGAAGAGGGATTTGGACCATGCATGTAACAAAGGTAAGGGTAAAATGACCATCATTGAAGAGGTTGTGAATTCTGATACGGACAATGACGATGAATGTGAGATATGCCAGTATGGCCATCCTAAGGGATGTTGCCCAATAATCTCACATTTGCAAGAGTCTGGGGTTTATGCACTTAACCCATGACTTAACAAACGGCAAACACCCCAACAGTTACCTTATCCTCAAGGTAACCCAAGGCAGTTCCACCAACCGCTAACATATTATCCAAGTGGAACTCCACCACAACCTATTGAGCAACACCAATAGTGGCAATACCACCCACAGTCATGGGGGATGCCACCGCCAAGGCAACAATACTCTTACAGGAAACCGGATCCATATGGCTACTATGTGCAATAGCCAATCTCTCCAAGTGACTCTGTTGGTCACGTGACCCCACAACGTCACTACCAAGCTCAGGAGTACTATAGGACTCCTTCTCTTGGGAGAGACACACCACACACATACCATCCTCCAAATCCACCTACAACTCTTACACCAATAGCTCCAACCGCTCCAAGAATGTAAGGGGTATTCCCCACTCAACCACAACAACCCAATGTCATGAGGGATTCAAATCCTCAAACCGTAGTTGGTTCTAACAATCTTATCTCTAAAAGACCTTTCTTCAGAACCAACAATCCAACTAAGCCCTCACCATCACAAGCAGTTGAACATCTAAACACCTCCGTACCAAATAAGGTTTTGGGACCTCCTTCAACCCAAAAATCAAGCTTAACGCACACGGTTATGTTAACACATGCCGTTACTGACTGGATTAAGGTGGGCCACCTTCCCAGGAAATTCTCTGATCCTGGAAGTCCTCTAATCTATCTCCAAGTCGCTGGGAATGAACCATGTAAAGCTCTTTTGGACTCAAGTTCTGAAGTCAATCTAATATGACAAGAAATGTATAAAGCCTGGAACGTGCCTCCACTAAAGAAGAGCAATATTCGCTTAGAGCTGGCTTACTAGTCCATCACTATTCCCTTGGGACTAGTGGAGGACATCATTACCACTGCGTGTGGTTGGTCATACCTAGTTGATTTCCTAGTGATCCAAGTAAACAATGACAAAGGGGACTTCCCAATAATAATGGGAAGGGCATGGCTAAGCACCATAAACACATGCCTAGGAATCCACGATCTTTCCCTAAAAAATCTAAGGAAAACACTTATGGAAAGATCAAGAAGAAGAAGGTTCCATGCCTCACATACAATGATATAGAGGGTGATGGTGTATAGGAATGTTTAGCATTTCCTGCATGCAACCGGTGTGCCTAGGAAGTTAACATACAAAAGTGCCTGTATGTAGCAACCACACAACAAGAGAACACCTAGTGGTTGACAACTAATCAAGAGAGAAACCCACCAATATGCATGGAACTAACTGGGGGACCAACTTGCGCCCACGTAGAAAGCATAGATGCACTAGAGCAAGAGTGTCACCAACTTCCAACCCTTAATCTAAAACCACCAATCGAGGGAAGTTGGAAACTCTTAGAAAATTCAAATGAGTACTCCGATAGGAGAATACTAGTCTGTGTGCAACCAACCGAACCTTATCATGAACCTAGAATGGTCTATGCACATAGCACATCTGAGAGAGAATGACCTCGCTCATTATTTCAGATCTTCCCCTTCCAACTCAGTCATGGGGGAGATGGCCATCTATGCTAATCAATTGAGGCCCTCAGTTTCTTTTTAAGTTTTTGTTTTACAAATTTCTTTAACTTTTCTTATTTTTGTTTTACAACATTGTTTATACTTTTTCATTTCTTTGTGTGTTTGTTTATTTTGTTTGATTCATCACCTAATAAGTGCTCCTGATGGTGGTATGAACTGTATTCCATTAATTGCTAATGTTTGGTTTTTACCTTTAAGTTTTGATGTTAATACTAAGGTATGGTTCTTTTGATATAGCAGGCAATGAGTCCACTTCATCCATACATCCATAAATTTCTATGGTCTCTCTTGGCTTGGAACTGTACAGTCCCCTTTCCCAATAATAAGTACTATCAATGAATCGGTGACTGGGCATTTCTCAAACTAAGGAAGGACTCAAGGATTGAAAAGGGTGTGACTTCAAGGGGATTTGATGCACTTGTGCTGGCCATTCTCTTGGGTGCTTGGATGTTTTCTTCTTGAGTTTTCCTTACCATTCTGACGTTGCTCCATTTTCGGGAAGCAGAGCTAATAAAAATAATAAGTCTTTGCATGGTGTGGTTCTCACGCAAAATACAAAAAAAAAAAAAACAATGAGAATTCAAAGCACATCCCTTAGATGAAATAATCATTTGGGCTACAAGCATTGGTTATGGAACTAAATAAAAATGTTTCCTCTAACTAAGGCCCTTCTTGCTTCCTACTTTCTCCTTGTTCGTTTCATTAGAATTATGGTGACTCTTTGGTGGAAGCATTCATGTTACTTCAGGTGGATGGATTGGCCAAATGTATTAATGCAAATTCACTGGATGTGGATTGTTTGAGGCTGGATTCGGAATGGGATTTACTAAGTCACATTAACCATTAATACGTAAGGGGCTGTACACCACCTTGTTCTTGAGACTCCATTCTGTTCTCTCCTTGCCATCCTTCTTTCTCCATTTTTCACCTCATTGCCAGTTGTATCAATAGTCCATATTTTGGTTGATGCATTTTTTTCTTTTTGGTAAACTCTTGTAGTTAAGACTTTAACTCTTGTCTCCAAATGACATTCTTAGAGCCTACGGACTCTTTGAATGTGGGATTGTCAGGGCATTAAGGGCATGCACCTGCTTTGGGGAGAACCCACTAGCATTTCTGTTTGGTGCATCCATTAATTTCTTTCCTTTAAACATTTACACAATCACCATTTATTTAGTTCATTTCCATCCTTGACATCCATTTTATTGGCATGACTGTTGTTTCTTTTTCTCCATCTTTCTTATTCCTTATCTTTTTCCATACTATCGCTACCAAAGGTTCGCTCTCAGTCATGGGGGTCCTGGTCCAATTTTTTTAATTTTCTCTTAAACCCTACACCTTGGGTAGTCACCAGTATTATATCTCCAGATCCGCATTAGCCATATCACAACTCAGCCAATGGACCTTACACTGAGGTAAGGTATTAACTGCATTGTGATTTATTATCCTTGTTAATATCAAATTGTGTTGTGTCTGCAGATGGCGATCATACAACAACGGATTGGATCTAGAGGGAACACTTGGAATGGACTGGTGCTGGAGCCGTTATGCAAGGAATAAGATTGATGATGCACTTATGGATGGACAACAAAACACGCAATCTTGGCGTCAGTAGCAACAAACTTCTTCTTTTCTCTCTCTCTTCTCTCTTCTCTCTCAGCTGCCAAATAAGGCTGGATGTCAAATGTGTATAGTGTTCACTCTTGTTGTCATGAACACTAATTTTGTCATGTATTGTAATGATGATCTGTTCACATGTCACCCCATTCACCATTAGTATTATTCAAGTCAATAATCCCATACCTTCCCAATATTTTGTAAGGAACTCGAGGACAAGTTTTCATTCAATCATGGGGGTATGATGAGCTGCGATATCGCGTACATGATATCGCAGCCCGTCATCAGTTCTATAAATAAGAGGTAGCTTTCCCTTGTTTCATCATCTAGATCTAGACCCTTAGCTAAACTCTGGTAGTTTTACCATTCCAGAGATAGAATAATTTCCATGTGCCCGCAGTAGGAGTCTCAAAGTGAACTGATCTTTATTCGAGCAAATTGTATCTGAGCACATATTTGTGTATGGCAATAAAGATGAACTTTCTGATAAACCTTGCAGTACATGGACTAAGCTAAATAGGACTTAATTACTGTTGAATGTTTAAATGCTTTCTTAGACAATTAATCTCTCTCAACCCTTGGCTCTCCTAGTTAAGTGCATTCAGTACGATCGCTTCGAGCACATGTGTAACGCTTGGTAACCCAGTAAAGAGTAGCGTTTGGTAATCCGAGTAGCGTTGCACTGGTTCAAGGTGTGTTCAAGGTGTGTGCAGCAAGTGGGAACGGATACTGGTGCTAGGACGATTAGAACTTAGTTAGTGAATAGTTAGTCACTTAGTCTCTTCACCCTTCCCTCTTAGTATAAGGCATTAAAAAGATAAAAGACATAAAAATCATATACCTCAGACTTACTTAACCATACAACCGTGACAATACAAGTAAGTCTGGGAAGACAACAATTGATTAACCTTATGTGTTCCATTAGGGCGCGTAAGCACTTAGTCCTTGGAGTTCGACCAGATCGCACATGAGACACTCATATTCGTATGGTTGAGTGTAGGGGTACCTCGCCACTCATCATCATAGCATAGGATCATGAAAGATAGCATTAGAGCTGGAAAAAGATAGAGAACATGAACTCATTCAAGGATGAACGAAACCTAAGGGGGTAGATTGTCACATCCCCATTCCCAAATAATGTTGCTACCGAATGAAGATGATTTCTTTTCATAACAAGTGTTATCATTATCTTAACAAGACCTAAAAGGGTAGTTGTGATTAAGACCCTAAAGGGCATGTTGTAATAATGAACATGTCTTTTAAGGTAACATTTGGAGGTTTAACCTAAGGCATTTATAACCAAGGTTAGAGGTCATGCTAGCATAGAGTGGCGGAGCTGATATAGGCAAGTTATGAAAGCCGAGTGAAGCGGGATAGGAATTGGACTAGCCATCCCTTCTGGTCAAGCTATAGGCCTAACCATGGTGGCAATGCTAAATTGCCTCTAAGGGATAGATGCCAAAGGAAGAAAACCCCAAGGAACACTCTCAGAGCACAATACAGATACATTATTCCATATCAATAAAGCATTTTTTTCTTTCTCTTTTTACATTTTTTCTATTATTTCCTTTATACATAATGTCGAATATCACATATATTTCGCATTTGGTATATTTTATTCATACACATAATGTTTAATATATCATATATTTGACGTTTGCTATGACATCCAAAGATAGGATGTCACATCCTACTAGTCTTTCTTTGTCATTTTGTAATACATCCACTTGAATAAAACTATGTAATGTAACACTCCAATTTTAGAATGGTTGCCAATCTAGTCTTGGTCACCCCACAATTTTTGTAATGAAACTTTGTCCATTTATATATAACTCGAGGACAAGTTTTTAGTTAGTTGTGAGGGTATGATAAAACTTGATATATCAGGCAACTTCGTCGATGCATCTTAGATGCGTTGACACAACCTCATCGACGCATCCCCATCAATGTAGCTAAATGTATTAACATATCCTTGTTGATGCAATGCCTATATTTGCCTATAAAAATGTGAGTACCCGCCACATATTTGGCATCATTTGATCAGTAGTGTAGCCAAACTCTTGCAATTTTTTTCTATAATCCTAGAGAACAATTAGTGAGTGCCCACAGTGTGGATTTAAGTTAGTTGTATGGCGTCTTATTTAAGTGGCATTGTACCTATACACATTCCATGAATGGCAATAAGATCAAGATTGATTCCTATTCATTGTAGCACTTTAACTTAAAACAAATTTACTTTCAATGCAATTTATTTTCTATGTACTTAGTTAATATTTACATTTCCATGTACGTTAATCAATTGGCAAAATGAGCATGACTAGTTTCGAGCGTAAACACATATTCACTTGGTAATCCCAACAACGCTACTGCTTGGTTCACCTAGTAGCATAACATTTGGTAATCCTAGTAGTGGATATGTGAGTTCATGATGTGTACAACAAGCTACGAACATCAATAATCACCCTTAGGATAGTTTAGAATTTATCTTCTTAGTATTAATTAGTTTAAATAATTGATTTTTACATGATTATTTAGTCAGTTTAAGGGCTACACAACATCAATAATCATATGCCTCACTTTGGACTAAACCATATGTGACAAAGCTACCACTAGTCTAAGTGGAAAGATAGTGACCTACAATTAATACTTACCAATCTAGTTACCACACTAGTTCCATACATGGAATTCAACCAAATTGCACATGAATGCTTGTGATTCATATGGTTGGGCATAGGGGGTACCCATCACTCATCACTTGGTATAAACAACCATGGAAAGCTCTTACTCCCCACTACTTTTTATTTCATCTAAACTTGCCTTCTAACCTTAAGCAACATTGATTGCACTAAAAATAAAATTTATTATATTAAGCAAAACTCATCACATCAAGAAATAAATTTGTATTGTAAAATATCGAATTTGATTACCATGTTCACTAAATTAATGGTATAAGAGCCTTTTTTTTCCTTCATTCAATAAACTTGTTTTTTTTAATGTTTAAGCAAATTTAATTGTACAAAAAAGTAAATTTGTATCATAGAACATTGAAATTGGTTATCATATTAATTAATTAACAATGAAGTGTTAGTTTAGTGATAAGAGTTCTAGGTCAAAAGTGGGCTGGAATTCCTAAGAACATAGGCAACATTAAAGCAACATGCCTAAATCATCCAAGACATCATCCTAAAAACAAATTTGAATTGTTTTATAAACACAATTGATATAAAAAATAATTTAATTGAACAAAGGAATAATATGTTTATGACTTATGTTAAGTGTTTTAACATATGGCATCACTGAGAGCACAGGTCATAAAAAACAGGGGCATGCAGGAAAAAGTGGTAAAATCCTTTACTTGCTGTCCATGATTTGGAATCTTTTGCCTACATGGACGGGGTAAGCCATATTGTTGGGATAATAGGCAACAAAATTATGCTAATGTTCCGACTTCGGTTTTTAATTTGCCACTTCCCGTCTTTAACTTGATTGCATGATCCAAATAACGGCAGCATGTCTTTTGTTGACTTGTTCTGCAACTGCTGCTGCTACATATGCTTATTCATTAATTGGAGCACCGAAAAGCTGGCATGAACAACTCCACAGCATAGGTTAGAATTCAACCATTTGCATTAGAAATGTTAGGAAGAATTAATTGAGTTATAGTTCATCCACGAGTTGGGGAAGAAGTCTGG
The DNA here is from genome assembly GCA_015680685.1 of Gnetum montanum. Lineage (NCBI taxonomy): Eukaryota > Viridiplantae > Streptophyta > Gnetopsida > Gnetales > Gnetaceae > Gnetum > Gnetum montanum. The sequence goes on from MNCI01005867.1 coordinate 312,771, forward strand.
TATATTGAAACCGAACGTGAAGCTAAAGAACAATTAGACAGAATTGAAATCGACGAGATTGAACTGGCGTGCTTGGCTGTAACCGTGGCTAGAGTTCAGTTCCAGGCATATGATTTTTACCGCTTCTCTTAACACTTACCAGCGTTGACGGTAGTTACAAATTTCGAAAATGCTAATACCAAATAATTCCAGATTGCAAGTTAAGATTCTATTTTTGAATTGCATAACATTCTTGCAAGGTTAAGGGAGATTCGACTACTGATGTTCCATCTTTGTGCAGAGCTTAATTTTTAAGATTTCTTGCACATGCATAGTAGCATTTGATATTATGTTCACCGTGTCATTCTTTTTAAGTGTTTCGAAGATATTGTTCGACGTGTAACCATCCTGGGCAATATTTCCCTTCGAGCTTCATTTATTGCCCATCGTAAATTTTATAAACAATTATCCTTAACATATGAAAATCCCATGATCAAGGAAAGCTCCTGCGAAGATTTGAGTTTTGAGTATTGCGTCATGATCAAATGATATTTGTTTCAGAGGAAAAAAAGTCAAAGAAAAAAGAAAAACTGGTACATCACGGTTAAAACATAGGAAAACAAACCGAAAAGACATGCAAAGAAACATTTGAAAAAAATGTAAATCGTTAAAACATATATTAAAAAATCACAGGGCGAGGCTGTGATGACGATGCTAAATTCCTGCATTACACTTCATAGTTTTACTTTTATTATTTTCACCGAGTACCTCAGCATATTTTCACTTTGACCAGGTTTTACTTTTCTTATTTTCACCGAGTACCTCATCCATAATGCCTGGGATGAGGATGTTGGATTCCTGCATTACACTTCACAGTTTTACTTTTCTTATTTTCATCATATATTTCACTTTTTTTATTTTCATCATATTTTTCACTTTGATAATGCACGCCTCGTGAAGTAAAAATTTCAGTTTTAGTTTCACTATGCATATTTTTGTAAATGTAATTTTTTGGCTGAAAAAGCAAGCTAGATTTATGGCTGCCCAAGCATCATTCCAGATACAAGCATTTGTGCAGCAATGAATATATAAATATGACTACCATTTACACATTTTGCAAAAATACCATATGCAGAATTTAGAGTGCAGTAATAAGAGATTCTGGAAATGCACTGTACCTCGGATGCCCTCTAATGTCATCGTAAATATTCCTCGGTCAAAACGGAACAGAATCTCTAGTACTATAGCTCCCCATGTTAGAAACCTATCACTAAAACTTATCTATTTTTAGAACATGTCTCAATAAATATGGATCAGATATAATCAATTTTCTTTAACCATTCACCTCTATCAAGAGCTACAGCTTTCTTCCTTATTTCTTATTAATTTAAATGGTGCATTGTGAAATATTAGACCTCAAAAAAATTCTCCTTTCCAAAATCAATTGTAGGTTAGGTCTGGAAAATAACAAGCTCATACAATGTAAGCAAATGCTATCTAGAGTATAAAAATATATATTTACTTTGCCTTTTTCAGTGTGTTAGATTAGTGGTAACAGTCTTGGTATAGAAAACCCAGTCACAAGTTCAATTCCAGTGAGCAATGCTGAGTTATTTTATGACAAGAAAATTTCCATTAAAAGCAACCAAGTGGTGCAGTCGAATAGATTGAAGAGGGTGTTAGTAGATGCAAGTAAAACGTAGCCAAATCCTGGATATTTACATGCAACATATAATGTAGTTTAAAATTTTCTGAATAATGTAGTTGTACATGCATTATTCTTAAAGAATAATGCATGTACAATTGGGAACATTTACATCCTTGAAGAATGATGCATGTACCAAAGGATTGCTCTTCAACACTGAGATTTTCAGAAACATAACCAAAAACCATCTTCAAAGGCTTGATTTAAACTGCCCTGATCTTGTTCCTCGAATATTGACAAAATGTTGAAAGCAGAAGATGCAAGACTGATCCCTCGAACAACACCTCCATGAGCCACTTCAATTCTATGACATAGAAGTAAAATGGCATCCCAAAGAGCAGTTCGCCCCTAATAGCAAAAAGAATTCCCATGCACAGTCAACTTGTGCAAAAACATGGTTAAGGATAATGAAAATGAAGAATATGTCTCAGTACAAATACCATACCTGAAGAGAAAACTGTAACTTTGAATCCCAATATAATGCCAAAATAGGAGGGCTCTGCTTTCCTACAACTAGCACACAAGCCCCAGCATGTAATGTATTGGGAGGGCATGACAAAACAGCAGCATATTTTTCTGGAAATCGTTCTGTGGGAGGAAGCATATTAACAAACAAAGGGTTTTTTCCAGAATGAGCACTTGGATATGCAACAGAATCTGCATGCAACATCCATTGTGGATGTTCCAGAAGTGCACAAAATAAATAAAGGAGAAGATGTGAATCAGTTGGTAACTCGGGATACCATCTATTACTGGATTTGTCATATGCTTCTCCAAAAATGTCATACTCAAAGTTCTTCACACAAGTTCCTTCAGCAAGTTCTGATGAAAGAACACATCACAATATGAGCACAAAGTTCATGTCACCCTTCTTGATACAAAATATAAGCCATTACTGTGTCTGGATTAACCATTTATTCAACAAAATTCAAAAATTCAAAAGTATACCTCTAACCCTTTGAACAGTGTAATCCGGCCTTACAGTCTTCTGGGGCAGCAACCCGTTCACCCATTCTCCTTTCATCAAGGCACGCAGCCTTTGATGTTCTGTCACAGCATCTATACATTCTTGTATAAGAGGATTCAAAGACAAATCTTTGGGTGGATGAAGTCCTAATAAGGATGGTTGTGGATCTGCAAGGTAAAAATAAGGTATAAAATATAAAACATAAATTCAAGGTTGCAATGTAGTTTCTAAAAACATCAAGGGAAAGCAGTCAATTGTTAAGTTGTCTAACTTACTGGGAGCATCACGTGCCTGAACGAGGACAGCTCGCAACTGATGAAGAACTCCATCCTCATCCAGGGTGTACGTAGTCCGCCACTCGTTTCCAGAAATATTAGATAAAGCAGAGACCGGCCCCATAGGGGAAGGTTCATTGCTTCCTACTTTTGTAACGTTTACGGTCAATCCAAGTTTTGCCGCTGCTTGCATGACCTTTTCAAAAATTTAAAACACAAAAGACACATTTTAAGACTAATCAATGCCTGCCTAAGACTGAATTAAGAAATGAAATGTCAGAAGATATACGCAGTACTCTACCTGAAGATGACTGGTGTCAATCTTCTGAACAAGAGGCTTAAGCAAAGCTTCAGAAAACCACTGGCGTAGTTTATCTCTCCAGTGCTCAATATGTGGATACACACCCAGATTCTTAAAAGCTTCGATTGACTGTTCCATACTCATTGGGGGTGGAAGATCACCTTCTCCCCTCTTGGGTGGTGTGTGATATTTTTGCTGGGTTCGGGATATCCTAACAGTCCTTATAGGTGTGGTTCTGCTTGACATGGAAGGAGGATTGTTTGTAAAAGCACCTTGGATGCCAGGTGATGTGCGTGTTCCTGTTGCAGAACCCTGAGCTGCTGCTGCTGCAGCTTTCATCTTCTTTTTTGCAGACTCTGTCAATTTTTCCTCAACATCTGCAAGAAACTGTTCCAGCTTTTCCTCCGAGTCTATGTTGTTCTTGGTTATGCCAGAACCATATTTGGACCAGGGAGAGGGTACTTTCTGATCGCTCTCTTGCTTTGTCTGCGATGGGGAACAGACTTCAGCTGTTGTTGCAGATCTGATCCCAAAACCTGTTGTATCATGTCGCTCAAACTCAGGCGGCCACTGCATATATTCCATGGAATAATGGTGAACTGGCACCAAAGCTCGCTTGTATGCACTCGATGTTTGCTTTCCTGGTCTTTGTTTGATGCCCAAATCGGGACCTCCCATATATGCTGGCTGAAACCCATTATTCTTGTTCAATCCCAACAGTTCTTGCTGGTATTCTGTCAGTGGCGTCTTTGAACGTTTTGGCCCAGGTGAGTTTTTTGTAGTGCAAAGCACAGACTCTGCCCACTTCTTCAAATAAATAGCCTTACACAATGCCATGGTCGCTGCTACAAAAATCAGCCCTGATAGTATCTGTACGACCTTGACTAATTCATCTACCATTCAGACAACAAGACATTGATCATGACTAAAGTATTCAAAAAAGACTGTATGGGGGCAAATTAAAACAGAACAGAGATAAGGATCGAAATCACTTACGAGCGAAAAATCGAAGGATGCTTAGGGAAGCAATAAGCTCCATAACCCTAGCTTCTCTGCAACAGAACAAAACAAAATTGCAACACTCGAAATTTCAACAAACATTACACAACGCAGCAAAACCAAAGCCATTGAAGAACAAGATTTCCCATGATTTTGAACTTGTGAAGGGATGAAAGAAACCACTAAAACTTACTGAACCATGGCAAGGATGAAAGCCACAGCACAACATGCCCAGAGAGCAATTATAACAGCAAACTGAGAAGGGGACGGCTTCACACTGCGTGCCAACAGTGCCGATGCAATGGCTGGATTCTGGTATACTCTGAATTTCTCGTTGGCATTCGCATTCGCATTCGCATTCGCCATCGCTGTTACAGATGCCGCCGTGAAAGGCGGATTTAGGGCTTTTATCTGCTTTGTTTGAAATGCCGAGCCGTTTGCGCTACGCCTACATATTCTTCTTCAAATGAGCTCCCTTGTATCAAGGCACACTCAATTCGGTAGTCAATGAGACGATATTCGGTAATGACTACCGTAATAGGGTTTGGCCTTTAATAGTGCTCATGTACCATCATTGTACAGGTCGCCGACTAAGAAGTCCTTTTAACTAAGGAATGTTGCTTCTATGTTTAAATTTTAACCCAATAAAAATGCTTTCTTATTTTCCTCTCTCTCTTTTTTAATGCCATGTAACTTAGCAACTTTAATTGTCTCGTTGTGCACACTAATGAACAAAATTAATTTCAACCATGATTTTTTTCAATGCATGTCAACATCAATATCTTAGTGTAACGTAGGTATAATATGAAGATGTCTTCAGCCCCTTCTTGCTTCCCGCTCACTTACGTTGTATTTTTATCAATAATAAGAGGGTGTTGAAACCCTAAAATAATTATAGATGGTGTTGTAACATAGATACATTCTAAGATTTATAAAAGTTTATAATTTAGTGTTATTTAGTAGAACCAAACTTGTGACCTAAGGTTACCAAGTCAAGACCCATATGTTACATCCTATCCAAATACATTAGGTATAGTCATACGCTTATGATTTATACATTACATGTGTAGTCCCAATGGGTTATTAGGGATGAGTTAGTTTAGTATGATTGCACTTTGGATGTTGATGAGCGATGAGGTACCCCTACACCCAACCATACGAATCACAAGTGTTCATGCACAATTCGATCAAGTTTCATGGATTGGACTAGTTGTGGTATCTAAATCGTTATGTCTTGATCACAGTTTCTTGTCTTCCCACTTAGACTAGTGGTAGCTTTGTCATGGTTAAGTCCAAGTTGAGGCATATGATGATTAATGTTGTTTGGCCCTAAGCTACTCCTAATGATAATAAAGAACTTAATTGTTTAATCTAATTAACCATGGAAAATAAAATCTAAACTAGGCTACATGCAATGAGTATCCATCCCTAACCGTCCATACATGCCTTAGACTTCACATAACTACCGCTGGGATTACCAAGCATACATCACTGAGTGTACCAAACGATACACCAGTAGGTTACCAAGTAATTACACTTAAGTGCTCGTGATTAGTCGTACTCATTCCACTTAATGATAGGAATAATAAAGAGCAATAAATGAAAACATTAACTAAGAAAAACAGTAAACATTTAAGTAATTTATGGTAATTAAAAGCAATAATAAAACTAAGAAAATGCTACAATGATCGAAGTAATCCCAATCTTTATTGTCAAACATGTAATATGTTCAAGTACGTCACCCTCAAATAAGGATGTCGTACAATCACTTAACATCACACTACGGGCATGCACTAGAAAACTAACAAAATTTTGACTACTTTGAAATCTATGAAAAAGCTATCTATAATCTATATCCTAACCATGCACCCAAGTGTAGTATTTATAGGCTAGCACAAAAGGAACGATATTAGATGCCTGACATCAAAGGTTGTGCCTTGATATCAGATGTCTAATATCATAGCCCTGCAAAACATGACTCATCTTACCCCCATGACTAAATAAAAATTTGTACTCAAGTTAAATAAAATGAGGAACAAGTTTTTTTACAAAATATTGGGAAGGTATGGGATTATTAACTTATTTAAATAAATACACAATTTGACTCTTTATAACATAGTGGTGTTTTACAAAAAATATGGACACAATATTACAAGACACGAAATTGGGGAAGCTCATGTAGTTCTTAGAGGTGGTGGCTCTTCCATCGATTGCTTCCCTTTGTCTCTAGGCTTCTGGAATTTGTAGTAGTTTAGGAGTGCCTACAACTATTCCTCCTCCATTCTTGGGTCATGTATCGTCTAGGCTAATGATGAGTTGCATTTATGAATTGCGTCGATGAGGCCTCATCGACGAGGCCCTGTCAATGCATCGTATCATGCATTGACAAGGTCCCGTCTATCCAATGTCTGCTTTTTGACTATAAATGCACACCTACTAGTCGCATTTATGGTAACAAGATTTTAGTAATAGCAAAGCTCTTGCAGTTTGTTCATTTGGAGTCAGAATATTTCTCTCAAGTGCCTGCAGCAGGAGTCATTGAGTGTATAGATCTTTATTTGAGCATTGTTGTACTTGAGCACGACAATGTGTGTGGCAGTAAAGACGAGCTTTCTGATAAACCTTGCAGCAATCTGGATAAATTAAACATTACATTTATGTATTTAATGTTTTCAATTATTTATTAAATATTTTCTAGTAATTAAGCTAATGAAGTAATTAAGCAAGATAAGTTAGATAGATTAAACACATAAGTATAACCACTTTGAGCGTAACACGTATTCGCTTGGTAATCCCAGCAGCGTTATTGCTTGGTACACTTAGTAGCGTAGTGCTTGGTAATCCTAGCAGCGTTATTGCTTGGTACGCTTAGTAGCGTAGCGCTTGGTAACCCAGTAGTGGATATGTGGGTTTAGGACATGTGTAGAAAGTGGGATCAAATACTTATGTTATGATTTCTTAAATACTACTTAATTAGTTAATCCAATTGCTCTTATTTCCTTTTAAACATAAAAACCATAAAATACAAAATGATAAAAATTAGATGCCTCAATTACACTTAATCATACCAGCATGCCTCACAAGTATAACTAGGAAGATAATGAAAAACCTTAAGGCAAGATTCACCTTCTAGAAGACTAGTGCACCAAAAACTATAAAGTCCATGGAATTCAACTGGATTGTGCATGAATGCTTTGTGATTCATATGGTTGGACGTAGGGGTCCCTTGCCGCTCATCATTGGTGCCATTTCCAGGGACTTTGTTTGCTAAAACATGCGCTATCTAGGATTAGTGAATATTATTTATATTATTGGATGAACTCAAGGTCAACATCACTCTCAATGACATATAAACTACTAAGCACAATGATAATTTTATTCATTCTACAAAATGTCTTCTTCTTCTCATAGATGTGACGATGTCAAATTGCTGGTCCCACAGGAGTGCAAAGTGGTGTATACTCATCCAAATGAGTATGTACCGAACTTCACCTTCATCCTACATTAGGATGAATAGCTACAATAGTGTGATATGGAGGGCAACATCGTCTTGCCCCCCTAATCGATCTGTACTTGAGATGCTACTTCAAACTCTTAAGAAGTTGGGCATCTCAGATCTTCATGAAGAATACATTGTGGATGGTTATGACACTTAAGACTATTATCCCACTGAAACACAATGCAAGTGAGATTAACACCAAGAGTAGTACCATGAGTTTACAAAGGGAAAACACATTAGTAATCCCTTGTTCCTGCTAAACCAAGATGACAATGTGGGTCCTCCTCCTGAGGGTTCTCAATATGAAAATACTCCACCCTCTATCATTGGTAATGAAGGTGCGAGCCTAAACTTGCGATCCACTATTCATAAACTAGGTTAAGGATAGAGTGACAATCAAGGTATGGACTCGAGTAAGCATCACAATGGCAAGGGATCTAAGGATGATGGTTGTAATGAGCAAAAAGGTGGTGGCAGAAACTGCAGTGGTGGTGGCAGTCCACCTTCCTTTTCATCCTCTTCATCTAATTCTAAACATTTCTCTTCATCTTCTAGTTCTCATAAAAGCTGTTGTTGGGACAATTAAGGTGAAGGTAATCAACGAGACAACAATGACCGTGAAAGCCACCAAGATCGAAGGAGTGGCCAGAACCATCATTAGCGTCATCAACATAGCGATGATGATGAACCTCTATTGGCAACTCAAAGCATGCTCAACATTGTAGAGGCAGTAAAGATTCCAACTAGGCATGTGAAAGATAGCTAGATTAAGTGCTTAGACATGAATAATATCCCAAGATTTGAGGGGGGGATACAACTCCGATTCGCAAATGCACCTACAAGCTTTCCATGATGCTTGTGCCTTATAAAACATAGAAAATGAATAGTAGAAACTCAAGGTCTTCCCTAGGACATTCATCAAGAAACTTGAAAGCTGGTATCAGTCGTTGGAACCAGAATCCATTCGTTAATGGAATACCATGTTAGAGCTATTTAATGATAAATACCAAATGTACTCTAAAGTGTCTAATCTAAGAAGGCAAATCCAAGGCTAGAAACAAGGAATACATGAACCCTTGGATGCCACCATGGGTAGATACTATTCACTCTTACATTGATGCCCTGGCCATGGTTATTCTTAGAGGGAATAACTTCGCCACATCATAGATGGGCTTAGAGCAAAAACTAGAAGAACTCTTGGGGTGTATGCCCAAGGAAGATAGTTTGAATTGAGAGCTCATCAAATCCAAAGGCTACTTGAGTAGGTAGCAAAAGAAGAAGGTGAGTTGCAAAAAAGAGAAAGTGTAGAAGAGTATAATAGGGATCCTTCCATCAGGAAACGAGAGGTTCAATTTTGTGACAAAGAGGAGTCACCACTCATTGAAGTGGTGAACAAGAAAACCTTACCCATCCAAAAATTTGTTTCTAATATTTTGGTGAAGGTTGATAAATTACGAGACTCTTTGGATGAAAAATTCAAAGCTACTATGAAGATTGCTGAAGAATCCAAAGAGCAAAATAGTGATCATAATTGTAGGAGGAAAAAAGAAGGTGAACATGCCTACCAAAGAGGTAAGGCAAAGCTGCGATCATAGAGGAAGTTGTGGAAATCAACTCTGATGATGAAATTGATTGTGACATTTGTCAATATGAATATCCAAAGGGTTTTTTCCCTATGGTGTCACACTTACAAGAGTTTGGGGATGCATGCATTGAATCTTCGACTAACACTTAGGCAAGCACCTAGATGATTGCCTTATCCTCAAGGCAATCCAAGGTAATTCCACCAACAACAATAAGCTTACTACCCAAGTGGAGCTACTCCGCAACCTTATGAACAATACCAACAATGGTACCAACCACAATCATGGGAAATGCTATCACCAAGGCAGTAGTACCCTTATAGGCAACCAGATCCATATGGGTACTATGTTCAACAACCCATCTCTCCAAGAATTTTTGCAAGGCACACCTCATTTCAGCATCACTTTTACCCTCCAGAGTACCACCAAACACATTCACCATCTACTTGAGGGAAATACCCATATCCATACCACCCTCCACATCCATCTACACACACACCTCCACCTTCAACCTAGTTACTTTCTACTCCATCCATGCAGGGTAAGATTCCTTCATTATCATAACAACAAAATTCTATGAGAGTTGTACATTCACAACTTGCTTTCTAGCCAAGTGGTTAAGATAATCGATCCAGAAAAAGACCCTTCTTTTGACCCAGTAGTCCTTTTCAACCCTCACAACCTGATACAGTTGATCATCTTGCATCTTTAATACCCTCATCCTCTACATCAAATATCTTTGAGTGCCTTTCAAATCAAATGCTACCTTGGATTTTCACTATGATGCTAACTCATATTGTTTTTGACTGGATCAAGGCTAGCAATATTTCTACGAAAAGATCTAATCTAGAAAGTCCACTTATTTACTTACAGATTGCTAGAAATGAGCCATGTAAGGCTCTTCTTAAATCTGGTTCTAGAGTTAATCTCATCTCCCATGACATGTACAAGGCCTTGAACCTACCACCTCTCAAAAAGAGCAACATCCATCTAGAATTGATAGATTAGTCAATTATTGTTCCTTTGGGATTAGTAGAGGACATTGTGATCATAGTTTGTGGGTGCTCCTATCCTGCTAATTTTCTGGTGATCAAGGTTGAAAATTGTAAAAGTGACTTTCACATCATTATGGGAAGAGCTTGGTTAAGCATGGTTGACACACGTATGGGCATAAGGGACCTCTCTTTGGAAATATCCAAAGAAAATGAATTGGGTAAGATAGAGAAGAAGCATATTCTATGCATCACATACAGTGATAAGGGGTGCAATTGTGTGCAAAAGATTTGGTCCATCAAAAGTACATACATTAAAGCATGCAATTAGTGTGCACAAGAAATAAATATTCAAAGGTGTCTGTACGTAGCAACCACAAAAAAAGAGGGAATCCCATGGCTGATAGTTGACTTAGATAGTAGCACATTATGCATGGAGCCAGCTAAGAGCCTAACATCCGCTTAGGTTGAAGGCATGTGATGAGTCGTCATTAACCCACGATATCGCATACGCAATATCGCAGCCTATCTCTTGATCTATAAATAAGAGGTAGATAGAAGAGATAAAGGGGGATCATTAGGAAGTTAGTCAGTTTTAGTTTAAGCATTTTAATTTCTTTCTCTCCCTTTTCCTCTCAGTGTATGTCCACAATGTGGTGATTGTAATTGTACAACATCCTTTATTCGAGTGTGACGTACTTGGACACGCACATGACTAGTAATAAAGATCGAGATTACTTCATCATTGTAGCATTCACTTAGTTTAATCATTTAATTAATTATTATTTATTACTTTCCTAGTTAATCTCTCTCACCCTTATCTCATGTTAAAATGTGGAATGAGTATGACTTGATTACAAGCATTTAAGTGTGACTACTTGGTAACCCAGTAGCGTACCTAGGATTTGGGCTTGGTAACCCCAGTGGTAGTCGTGCACAAAGTCCAAGATGTGTACAGATAATCAAGGAATGGATGCTCATCGCACTTAGGCTAGTTTAGATTCTCTCACCCTTTCTCTCTTAGCTTAGATAATATTACTTTCCATTGCCTTCAGGAGTAGCATTAGATTAGAAACCCATCATACACCTAACTCTGGACTAAACCATATGTGACAAAGCTAATACTAGTTTAGGTGGAAAGATAGTGAACTACGACCTAAGGCTAACTATCTAAACGCCACAACTAGTCCGTCTACAGAGTTCGACCGGATTGCATGTGTAACGCTCGTATTCGTATGGTTGAGTGTAGGGGTATCTCGCCACTCATCATTGGCACCATTGCCAAGGACAATGCTAGTGATCTAGATTAGTTATATCATACAAGGTCGCTGTATAAGGACTTAATGATATATCTTTTAGAAGAAATAATTATTAAAAGTCACACATAATTTCACACACAACTTCACAACCATGCCTCTCCTACAAGATCACGATAATGCCACACTTAGTGAGGAAGTTCATTAGAGAACCAACAAACTATATGATGATGAAGATTGGAGTACAAAACTTGAAGTGGGGGTTTCTTATAAACAAGAATGAAAGCAACGTCATCCCAACACATAAAAGAATAACTTACCCAACGATGATGAACCCCTACTGGCCACTACAAGCTTAACGCAAATACAGGAGGTTGTTCGAATCTCATGTAGGCATCATAAAGAGAGCCGTCTACCCAAGCTCGATTTAAACAACTTTCCCAAATTTTTAGGAGGCTATGACTTAGATCTACATTAACATTTACAAGCCTTCTACAATGCCTACACATGGAATGACATTGATAACAGTTGGAAAAAACTCAAGCTCTTTCCTATGACACTCGTTGGCCAAGCAAAAGTATGGTATAGATCATTAAAACCAAATTCAATATGATGTTGGTCAACAATGGTAGAAGTCTTTAATGAAAAATATCAAACCTATGCAAGAGTGCCAGCCTTGAGGAAACAAATCCAAGGATGGAACAAGCACAACATGAACCCTTGGACATGGCCTTAGAAAGATATTATGCACTATTAAATAGCTGTCCAGTCCATGGGTTTTCTAAGGAAAGGATAATGTACCATATCATTGATGGGCTACATAATGAAACAAGAGAGACTTTAGGAATGTATGCCCATGGTCAACTATACGAACTATCAACCCATCAAGTCCAAGAGCTTATTAAGCGAGTAGCAAAAGAAGAAGGAGAAATGGCTCAATGGGAGAGTGTTGAAAAACATCAACGGGACCAAAATCTCAACTTAACAAAGGTCCATGATCATAAAAAGGAGAAATCAACTTATCACAAGGAGAAAGAACCATCTTGGCCGATACAACAATCATTAGAAGAAGTTGATGCAAAGATCAACAAGATGTTGGAATGGGCATATAAAAAGTATGGAGAATTTATTGATATCATTGGAGATAGAGTTTTGACAACCCAAGAAGCAGGACAAAACATTAGACAATTGGAAAGAAGGGATAAGGAAAATAAAAGCTCAACTGCCAATCATACATATGAATGCAACATATGCCTGTATGATCACCCCAAAGGCCAATGCCCAATATTGTTACATTTACATGAGCATTGGGGAAATACGTTACATCCAAAGTTTGTACAGAGATACTGTGTTCGATCACAGCGGCAACAATCCCAGTTGTGAGGGAGGCCACCACTAAATTGGAGACACCCTTCTTATCATCCAAACCCAAACACTTATCTTGTTCAACATCCTGTTTCTCCAACTGGGCCAGCACACTTTATCTCACCACAATACCATTCTCCTCAATACTATCAGCCCATGCCTTCAACACAACCACCGCCTTGTGTACCTTACACTGCTCCTCCTAATTTTCAACATTCTCATCCTTTCCCTCCTTATACATTGCCACCAACTATTCCTAAGGTGTCTGCACCATAGCAAAAACCCATGAACATTACTTGTGCTACTACTTCCAACAACAGTGAGAGACCTCAGCAACATCGAAGGCGTCGCTTCTTTAGAAATGACCCTAAGAAGGGACAACACAATTTCGAGGCCACTACATCCTCCAACTTAGCACAAGTCCAACCTTGTGGTACACCCTTATCTTTGAACCCAACACCTCATATAACTTCATCAGGGCCACCAACTCACACTCCAACAACAATACGGCCCAATGAACACAACCATGGAAGGCATCATCCCAATCCTTACATACCATCTAACGGTCCCAAATATCATAGTGAACTCATTATTTGGGAACTACATCGTATAAATTGCCCCACTATGCTTATTATAATCAAGTGTGTGAACCCTAATGGGGTATGTATGGCCAATCTCTAATACTTCCAACATGCAAGGATCCTCATCTTTCATTTATTAATCCTTCTTGTTCTCAACCATTTAGTTATGGGGGATACCCCCCATCCTAATAACAAGCAAGATTAATAACCATTTTTTATTTTTCTTTAATTTTACAACTTTTTATTTTCCAGTTTTTCATTTTTCAACTTCTTATTTTATCTTTTTGTCCTTTGGTATTTTTGTCTTTTTATAAGTAATCTCATCTACTAATAAAACACTCATGTGGATCATTGGTTGAGGTGCGTTCTATGTTATTAAGTTTTGAGTGAGCAATTATTTGGACAGTGAGCCCATTACACCCACTCATCCATTCTACAAATAAGAGGTTCTATTCGAGGGTACAGTGATATTCTTGACATTCTTAAAACTTAAAATTAATTTTGTATTCATTGTACTCGGAATGAAGAAGGATGGACCAAGAGGGAATGATTAGGGTGTGACATCAAGGGAACTTGTGGATTCTCTTTGGTGACATCTGTGGGAGTTATCATGCAACATGGTTGTACTAAGATCCTTGTAGATCTAATAAAAAATGGAAGTAAGAGTAATCAAAAGGGCACTCAAAAATCCAATGTTGTTCTAGGGGGTTCCACTGGAAAGACATGCACTCATGCCTGAACGTTGGCGGCTTCTCTGGATCCAGTATTTAAAAAAAAAAAAGAAGAAAGAAAGGAAATGCCACAAAACAAAAGTCACTCCTCCCTTGAATAAAATGCCAAGTGATCATATGCCTTGTTATGGTACTCTCATAGTCGCTCATCATGGGATGAAACAGTGCGATGTCACTTGGTTAGAGGAATGGACTTGGTCCTGATCTTGGAATGAAGGGTTAATGACACGTTAATCATGCTTTACATGTAGGATTCACTATGCCCTGGGTCAGTTACCTCACATCCCAATCTCTACAATCCCTTTCTCTAGTTCATCTCATCTCACTGTTCGTGTAATTGTAGCTCGTGTTGTGTGTAACATAGAATTCTTACCTCATTCTAGTGATATTTACATGTGTATGTTTTGTGGAATCAGTGCGGATTACATTTAACCCTTTTGATGCCCATGGACACTTTTAAGTGTGGTTACAGAAGGGCATTATAGGTAAGAACTTGCTTTGGGGAGGACCCACTTTTGTAATCTTTTATAATTCTCACTTATGACACAACTCACACCCACCATTTCTTACCCTTAGCCTATTTTTCATAACATTCTTTACGTATTATTATTATCCCTTTGAATAATAACATTCCTATGTACCATCACATAGCCTTTTTTCTCTACCACCTGAAGTTTTATTGATCATTTCCACACCATCATAATTATTCGTGCCTTCAAAACCATCTAATTACCTGAGAACCCCTTCATAGTAACCCAATGTCCTAAGTTTCCAACGTTGATTTCAAAAAAATCTTTAAAAACTCTATTTTTCCCTTGGGCCTATACATCGATAGGCCATGATATTGCGTACGCGATGTCTCGTATGCAATATTGCGTCCCCACAACCTATAAATAGGCGACCCCCCTCGCAACACTTAGCCTCATTTTCCACACATCATGTGGGGGAGTTTTTCAAATTTTTCTCTACAACTTACGAGTGTGATACCTTTGCTTTTCAACCTCGATCTCGCTCGTTGATACTCTGATTTGAATTTTTTCTAAACCTGCTTGAACCCGGAGTGTTCAGCTTAGTTTTGGGGGAGGGACACCTACCAAATAGCACCTAACTTTTTTGGAATTTATCATCACCCAAAGGGCATCATTAAGGGTAATTAGTTGTAATTAAGAATGAAATGTGCCAAAAAAAATCATTTACCTGCTAGGTATACTAGGAATCTAAAATTGAAAAAACCACCTAAGTAAAATGGACTCATTATTACAATATTTTGGGCAAGATCACACGAAGATAAAAAAATTAATTAATCAAGGTAAGCAGTAAGGTATAACTTAATTTCAAAAACAACCTTACTAACGCTTGGCCCTGTGTGATTGCAGATGGCCCTGAAACGTGGACAATAGGAAGGTCCTACTCAAGGTGGAAACAAATGATCTCGGAGAGGTGGAAGACAAGATCCTGCCGGACAACATACAGGACAGGAGGAGCAATCATTCAGTATTCAGCAACTATACAGTCTAGGCAGGTAGAAGGAGGAGTCACTGCAGCGCCTGAATAGGGACAACATCTCATGTTGCCCCAAGATTGTGTTTAGGCCCTCCATGAAAAGTCCACATTTGCTACAGTGATTGTGGAATTGAACTTCAAATCTTTTGCAGAGTTCGCTCTTGAGGCTGTTAGGGATCACCTCAAAGGGTCTCCCTTATGGCCTACCCTCTTTGAAAGTGGTGCCTGGTACCTAGGGGAGACGTACCAATTCTGGCACAACAGGGAACAAGGCACCATTGTCAACATTTGTGGTGTGATAGTTGATTTCTCTATGCATGCCATTTCAAAATTATTAAACCTTCAGAATATAGGGTCCAAAGTTACTCAGTTATCCACTCGTTCAGACCCCGATGTGCGATGGGATTGGTTGGAAAGGGCTTATGGCAGAGATAAAACATTTGGTGAGTTGACGATGGAAGAGAGAATCTACTTTAAAATTGGAACATATCACCTCTTCCCCACAAAGGACTTAAAAAGAATATCAACGTATGCGGCTAGAGGATGTGCAGTGCTGATGGGAAAGGTTAATGCTAACCTGCCCCATCTATATTTAATGGAGATCCTAAGGAGGTTTGAGGAATGGAAGATAGGGAAGATGGCATTGCCTTTCCCTTATCTTATCAGAAAGCTTTGCTGATGTGCTAGTATTCAAGGGTACACCAATGATGTCCTTTGAAAAGCCTAGATTGCTTCATATGTTGAATTGTTAAAGTTGCCAGCCCCAAGGAAAATCACTGGCGAGACGTTGGGACCAGAAGAAGAAGAAGAACAGACGGTTGGACCAACTGCAACTCAAATTGCAAGACCCAGTCAACCTCAAAGTACAGGTTCCAGCCAACAACAAGAAGCAGGGCCCAGCATAGGCCAGGATTAGCCGCCACTGCCACAAGACTATAGACCGTCGATGGGCCATCTCAGGGCCATCGCTGAGATGGTCAATTGGGGAAGTCGTGATGATGCAAACCTCTTCCGCATCATTAATGATGCCATTCAGCCTACTGTTTCTTTGGATCGCACAAGGGGTGAAGTTTCTATTCACACAGGAGGAGGGAAAAGGAGATGGTCATAATAGATCCCAAGAAATGTGACATCTTTCCAGGTGCAATTACAAACTGGTGAAGGGGCCACTATGGTGGTCATGCAACACCAGGGTGTCATGGGAGTTGTAGAAGTGGTCGCAGATCACATCAAAGAATCATTCAATGTACCTGTTGTGCCATCGAAAGATCTCACAGGAGCACAGGATGCTCAAACTTTGGCCGGAACCTCAATGACTCCTGTGGAACATGAGGATGCGCTTAATCGATTGCTCCAAATAGGGTAAATAATGACGTCCCTATTTGACATCCCTCAAGATGTTACGAAAATTCAGTCAGACCTCATTTCCACAGAGGGAAAGCTGGTCTTAACAGAAGTGACGACCGAGCATGCTGAAGCTGAAGTGCAGAAATTACAAGAGCAGCTCGTGGCCCTACAAGTAGCACAGCGGGACCCTTTGTAATTTGTTCTTTCAGACTAGCTAGATAATTTTAGAACTGAGCAACTAACTAAGCTAATCACAGAGAATAAAAAGGTGGCTAATGAAAAAGAGAAGGCTGTTTGGGATGCCTCTGCAGCACAAGCGCAAACTCATGCACATCTTAAAGCACTCAATGCCTTAAAAGAAGAAAATAAATAGCTTGTTGCCGACAACCTTCGGTTGACCACCGTGGAAAAGCAAAAGAATGTTCTCGAGGAACACTTTCATTAATTGCGAGAACAATTCATATGGATCAACGAAGACATAAGTAGTTTAGCTAGGGAGAATAGAACCCTCTTAATGGAGGAGGTATGCATAATTCGTCAAAAGATAGCTATTGAAATAAGCGTGTGGAAAAATGAGGCTAAACGGCATGAAAAGCTGAAGAAGCACTTCCGAGATCAGGTGGGGATGTACAAAAAGATCCTTGAGAAGGAGATCCATATGGCCAAGGCCTACATCAATGCTATCAGTGCTCAACACACTGACTGGCAGGCCATATTGGACACATATGCTTTTGCCCACCAAGCAGAAGTTAAGAATCGGGACCTGCAGATTTAGGATCTGATAGAATATATGGAGTTGGCAAACCTGTGGTATGCCAACCTTGTCATGTTAATAGCAAGGTGCCCGAGGATAGAGCTCGAGCAGCAGGTAGCAACCACCTATGTTAAATATGAAGTAGAATTTGTAGAACATAAGAAGTTGTTGGAAAAACTAGAGGTCGCAAATCCTGAACTTGAGGTAGTGAAAGCAAGCTACTAAGGCCAGAAGGGTGTCATAGCAGATTTAACTCAATGGCTAGCAGATTTTCAAGAGTACAAGGATAAAGCCAGAGCCTATGAGGAGGAACAACGGGTGTTCACGGCTTGGTATGTCAAGGCCAATCAAATGTTTTTGCAACTACCCTGCTCGTGGGAAGTGTCGACTCTATCAAACATTAGAACATTAGCATGGATAGTACAAGACCCTTGGACTAAAGAGGAGAAGCTCCAGGCCATACTCCAACACCACCAAGTCTCAAAACTTGGAGCACAAGACAAAGGGAAAGCACCAATGGATGAGCCACCACCACCTGGAACTACATGAGTTCCACCCATTTTTGTATTGTAGCACATTCTTTGTGTTGTGTCTTTATTTTGTTTTCATTCCACACTGCAGCATAATCCCATTTTTCCCATCTAATAATCCCATACCTATCCACTATGTAATCACTGTAACTCATGGACGATTTTTCATTTAGTTGTGGGGGTATGATGAGTCATCATTTGGGTGACCGCGATATCGCATACGCGATATCGTAGCTTGTCTTCTCATCTATAAATAAGAGGTAGATAGAAGAGTTAAAGGGGGATCATTAGGAAGTTAGTCAATTTTAGTTTAAGCATTTTAATTTCTTTCTCTCCCTTTTCCTCTCAGTGTATGCCCGTAGTGTGGTGATTGTAATTGTACGACATCCTTTATTCGAGTGTGACGTACTTGGACACACACATGACTGGCAATAAAGATCGAGATTACTTCATCATTGTAGCATTCACTTAGTTTAATCATTTAATTAATTGTTATTTACTACTTTCCTAGTTAATCTCTCTCACCCTTATCTCATGTTAAAACGCGGAATGAGTACGACTTGATTACGAGTACTTAAGTGTGACTACTTGGTAACCCAGTAGCATACCTAGGATCTAGGCTTGGTAACCCCAGTGGTAGTCATGCATGAAGTCCAAGATGTGTACAGATAATCAAGGAATGGATGCTCAACGAAATTAGGCTAGTTTAGATTCTCTCACCCTTTCTCTCTTAGCTTAGATAATACTACTTTCCATTGCCTTCAGGAGTAGCATTAGATTAGAAACCCATCATACACCTCACTCTGGACTAAACCATATGTGACAAAGCTAATACTAGTCCAGGTGGGAAGACAACGAACTGTGACCTAAGGCTAACTGTCTAGATGCCACAACTAGTCCATCTGCGGAGTTTGACTGGATCGCGTGTGTAACGCTTGTATTCATATGCTTGAGTGTAGGGGTACCTAACCACTCATCAACACAGAAAAAATTGAATAAGTTCATCCCCAACTCTCTGATGAAGATGATGACACCTATTGGGGAGAGTTGCAAATCCCTGATAACTTCAAGAAAGAGCCCCTAGAGTTAAAAACTTTACCGATTAGCATGGAATATGTATTTTTAAATAATGGTAAATTGGTCATAATTAATGCCAAACTTGCTCCTGAACAAAAAGAAAAGCTATTAAAGGTGGTTAACAAATGGCCAACAACCTTTGCTTGGTCATATCTTGAGCTAATAGGAATTGATCCAAGGATATGCTAGCATTGCATTTACACCAACTTGGGCATGAAGCTTAGAAGGCAGCCACAGAGGTGGTTGAACCCCAAATTGAAGTAGATCATTAAGGAGGAAATTGAATAACTCCTCAAGGCAGGGTTCATCTATCCCATCATGGACAGTGAGTGGGTTAGCCCACTCGTAATTGTGCCAAGGAAAGGTGGCAAATGGTGGGTATGCATCGACTTTAGGCTATTGAATATGGCAACATTTAAAGATCATTTTTATTGTCTTATGTGAATCAAGTGTTGGACATCATATCCAGGCATTGCTATTATAGCTTCTTGGATGGTTATAGTGGCTATAACCAAATCCAAATTTCACCAGAAGATTAGGCCAAGACAACATTCATGAGTCTTAGGGGAACTTTTGCATATTGTAAGATGCCATTTAGAGTGTGCAATTCCCCTACAACATTTCAATGTGTGGTCCTTAGTATTTTTTAATTGCAGATCGATAATGGTATGGAAGTCTTCATGGATGACTTTTTCACCTATGGAGCTACATTTGAGCAAGCCTTAGACCACCTTGAGCAAGCATTGAAGAGATGTGTTGAAACAAATTTGTGGCTCAACTAGTAAAAGAGCCATCTCATGGTCTAAGAAGGCATTTTACTAGGGCATAGAATCACTCAAGAAAGGATTGAAGTAGATCCAAAAAAGATAAGGGTCATCCAAGGAATAACATGCCAACCAGAGACAATTAAAGATGTTCAGTCATTCCTTGGATACACTGGCTACTACTGGCAATTCATAGAGAATTTCTCTAAGATCGCAACACCATTGGTAGAGCCTATAAAGAAAGATGCACCTTTCATCTAGACTAAGGAATATGAACATGCATTCCAATAGTTAGAAACTCGTAGAAATACTAATCTTATGAGCACTAGACTGGTCCAGACCCTTTCACTTCATGACAGATGCATCTAGCTATGCCTTGGGAGCAATGCTCACACAGCTGGATGATAAGAAACACCCATACTACATCCATTGCATGAGCCAAAGCATTATGGGAGCACAATTAAATTACACCACCACGGAAAAAGAGCTAATGGGTGTGGTGTATGCTCTTGAAAAGTTTAGGCACTATGTGCTTGGCTACAAAGTATTTGTGCACATGAACCACAATGCAATTTGCTTCCTCATGAACAAGCTAGCAGTGAGCACTCATATCATATGGTGGCTTGTGATCTTATAGGAATTTGATCTCATGATGGTAGATTGAAAAGGGATTGAAAATGTGGTCATAGACCACGTCTCTCACTTAAGATGGGATAATAAAGAGGAGGAGAGCCTACTCTTTGATTAGTTTCCAGACGAACTTTTCTTTATAGGAGTACTAAATCACCAAACGTCCATAAAAGCAACTTGGTATGATGGCATCCTCACCTATCTTCTCACTTAGAAGGTGCCACAAGATTTTGACTTTAGAAAGAGACAAAAATTTCTTCATCGGGCCAAATACTTCATGGAAATCAATAAATACCTTTATAAGGTGTGCGTTGATGGCCTGATTTGTTGGTGTGTTCTTGACGAAGATCAATTGCACATTCTCTATGATGCTCACAAAGGACCTTGCAAAGGCCACTATGTAGGGAGATGCACGACCATAAATATCCTGATGGCAAGATACTATTGGCCTAAAATATTTAGGGATGCCCATTAGTTTGTCCAATCTTGTGAATGTTGTTAATAAGATGGGGGGATAACTGCTTGCATGGAAGATCCTCAACAGTGGATTCAACCATTGGAACTTTTTGACACATGGGGTGTTAACTTCATGGGTCTCATCACACCCATGTTCAATGAAAAGGCATATATCATCATAGTAGTTGACTACTACACAAAATGAGTAGAAGCAGAAACTGTTACTGATTGTACATCATCCACTACTACTAGATTTATACAACAAAATATTGTAAATAGGTTTGGGGTGCCACATTTACTAATTTCTGACAATTGAACTTATTTCATAGGTGCTACTTTTAGAAAGGTAATGCAACACTTGGGGGTTGAACATACATTAACAACACCCTACTAGTTCCAAGCCAATGATCAAGCAGAGGTAACCAACTAGAAAAATACTAACATGGACCATTAGCAAATATAGGAAAGATTGGAGTACAAACTTAACGATGTCCTCTGGGCTTACCGTTCAACATGGAAACTTCCTATTTGCTATTCTCCCTATGAGTTGGTGTATGGAAAACTTCCAATGATCTCAATTCAATCCAAGCTTTGTACACTCTCAATGGCCTGTGATCTAGATCTTGACCTAAGTCTAGCATAGAAAGAAAGATTGATCAATTTGAATGTGCTAAATGAAAATCGATTAGTGGCCCTATCTTTAAACAAGATGCACAAGGCATTCAACAAGTAATGTCATGACCTTATAATAAGGGAAGTAAAACTTTAACCAAGAGATAAGGTTCTCTATTGGAATCTCACACATGTACCCTAGAAGGAAAAATTTCAAACATTATGGAAGGGACCTTATATAATTGATAAAACATTTCTCTCAGGAGCCACCACCACCTGGGACTATTTGATTCTCTCCACCAAACTTCATTCTATTAAGGAATGTGCTATTCAATTTTGAAGATTCATGTCATGGTGTTTAATTTTTTGTCATGAACATCATCATTTTTGTAATGTATTGATCTGTACACTCAGGTACTCCATTTTTGTCAAGTTATTCTATTTTGTTTGTGAAAGGTTAGTGAATAATCCCATACCTTCCCAATTTTGTAAAAGAACTCAAGGATGAGCTTTCATTCAATCGTGGGGGTATAATGAGTCATATTTATGGGTTGCATCGATGAGGCCTCGTCAATGTGACCTCGTCGACTGGGCCTCGTCAATGAGGCCCTATTGATGTAGTATCTTCTTTTTGGCTATAAATACATGCTTGCTAGCCGCATTTATAGCAACAAGATTTCAATAGTAGTGAAGCTCTTGCAGTTTGTTCATTTGAGAGTTAGAATATGTCTCTCAAGTGCTCGCAATAGGATTCATTGGGTGTACAGATCTTTATTCAAGCATTGTTGTACCTAAGCACAACAATATGTGTGGCAATAAAGATGAGCTTTTTGATAAACCTTGTAGCATTCTAGATAGATTAAACATTTCATTTATGCATTTAATATTTTCAATTATTTCTTAAGTGTTTTCTAGTAATTAATCTAATGAAGTAAGTAAGCAAGGTAAGCTAGATAGATTAAACATATAAGTATGACCGCTTCAAGCATAACATGTATTTGCTTGGTAATCCCAGTAGCATTATTGCTTGGTACGCCTAGTAGCGTAGCGCTTGGTAATCCAACAGTGGATACGTGGGTTTAGGATGTGTGCAGAAAGTGGGACCAAATACTTAGTACTGCTTAGATACTAGTTAATTAGGTAAATTAAATTAGTTAATCTAGTTGCTTTTATTTTCCTTTAAATACCAAAATCATAAAATACAAAATGATAAAAAATTAGATGCCTCAATTACACTTAACCATACCAGTGTACGTCACAAGTGTAATTGGGAAGACAATGAACAATCTTAAGGCAAGATTCACCTCCTAGAAGACTAGTGCACTAGAAACTATAAAGTCAATGAAATTCAATTGGATTGCATGTGAACGCTTTGTGATTTGTATGGATGGACATAGGGGTACCTCACTGCTCATCAGCTAATAAGCTAATGTGTGTTGGAATCAGTACATCTTACAGACATGGTAGCTGTGGGAACATCTTATTTGCCTTTACATACCAAGTTGCAAATTGTCATCATTCCTTCGTGAAGGCCCTAGCCTTTTTTTTCAATTCATGGTGATCTACCAATTTCTTGGCTAGGTTCGAGGCTACATCTCTTTATTAGTGGTAGTAAGCCTTTATTATTTCCAATTCTAAATTTGCCACATGAAGCTTTTGCAAAGCATCTTTCCTATTGGAAAACTCTCTTTCATATAGTGCATAAGTGGTTGCTACTTGTTACTCTAGCTCATTTTTGGGTTGACATGCTATTAACATGGCAAGGTTGTTATATTGAAGGTTAGAAAATGCCATGTACTCTTTTAAATCTTCAATCTAAAGCTCTTTGTTCTTTACTTCAGCTTGATGGACCAAGGCATAACTATCTAAGATTGTTACCAGTCAAGATTTTATGCTAACATGGAATTGATGAAGGCCTTTGCCATTTGGATTTTTTTTTCATTGATTTGTTTATACATGTCAATTTGGTCCTAGAAGTGCTCCTTCAGCTTTTCATGTTTCTTGGCCTCATTTTTCCACACACTTATTTCAATTGTAGATTTTTGACATATTACACAAACCTCCTCCATGAAGAGGGTTCAATTTTCTCTTGCCAATCTACTGATGTCTTGGTTGATCCTCACTAGCTATTATTTCAATTGGTGGACACTTTCTTCCAAAATGTTCTTATGTTTCTCAACAGTGGTTAACCTAGCATTATCAATAGCAAGTTGCTTGTTCTCTTCTTATGCAGTAGTCAATGCCTTCTTATGGACATATGTTTGAGCTTTAGCAGCTGAGACATTCCAGACTACCTTCTCCTTCTCTTGCTCAGTAGCTGAGGCATTCTAGACTACCTTCTCCTTATCTTACCTAGCAACTTTATTTTGTCTAATCAATTGGTTTAGTTTCTTTGTTTAGAATTGGTCTAACTAGTTAGGTGTGAAAAATTGGGAAGGGTCCTATCTTTCAACTCTCAGGGCAGCTAACTCTTGTTGCAATCGATGCACTTCTATTTCTCCATGCTCCACCCTAGTCTTTGCCATGACCAACTTTCCTTTTGTGATGATGAGTTTTGACTGAACTATCATGACATCACAAGGGATGTCAAAAAGAGTGGTCATCACTTATCCCGTCTATAGTAATCTATCAAGTACATCCTCATGGGTTGCAAGAGTCATTGAAGTCCCAGCTAGCATTTGGGCATCTCTAGTCCTAGTTAAGTCCATCGGGGGTACAATAAGCACATTGAAGGATTCTTTGATATGATTTTTTATTACCTTTGCTACACCTACCACATCTTGGTGCTGCATGATCTCGATGGTAGCACCTTCTACTATTTCAAGCATTACTTAAAAAGATGCAGTGTTACTAAAGATTTGTTATGACCATTGCACTTCTCCTCCTAATTGTAAAGAAATCTACCCCCTTGATGGATTGGTAGAAATGGTGGATTGCAAAACATCATTGATAACTTGAAATAGGTTTGATTCATCCCTACTTCCCCAATTAAGAGTTTCAGCAATGTGCTATAGATGGCTCATTGTGGGTTAGTAATCTTATGGTGGCGGCGGTGGAACTTGTGGCTCACATTGCTGCTTAGGCTTATACTTTGTTTTCTTTTTTGGTTCTAGCTCATTTTCTATTTCTTATTCTTCACTAAGGTCTTTCATTAGTATTGTAGGTTTAGGAAACTCAGAAAAAGAAGCATTTTGATCCCTCTTGGAAATGTCATTGGTGTATTCCAGGATTCCAGCGCTCTTGCATAGTTTCCAGATCAGGTAAGGAAACGAAAGTGTTGGCTTTCCTACCTTTTTTTTCTTTGAATTACTTTTGAATTTTCATGAAGTACATTTGGGGAAGATTGACATTATATTTGCCCATTAATATTGCACTTCCCTTAGCTGCGTAGGTTAAGATTCTATTAAGCTCTTTAGTTGGGAAGAGGTGATATGTGCCTATCTTAAAATAAGTCCTTTCTTCTAGAGTCAACTCATTGTATGTTTTATTTTCTTTATTATATGTTTGCTTCAGCCACAACTTTCTTGTTTCTAGAACAAACCTTGTGGACAAATGTGCCAATTTGGCCCCCACATTTGATAGATTCAGAACCTCTATAATTGCTTTGATTGAAAAAGAAATAGTGACTCCACCAATGTTAACTATGGTGTCCTTTTCCTTATTATGCTAGAATTGGTATGTCTCATCGAGGTACCATTCACCACTTTTTAAAAGGATGTGCTATAATGGTAACACCTGGAGTTGAGTTTGAACTACCTTAGGGGAAAATGCCATAAATGGATCGAAGCTCATTTCCACGATGACTGTGGTCAACATGGATTTCTATTGGATGGATTCAAGGCATTCTTGGGACAATGTGAGGCATTGTCCTTACACTGGAGGCTATGGTTCTATAGCCTCTCCTTGGACCAACTGCTCTATAGTAGGAGCCTCTTGATAAATACTAAATGATTGGGCTTCTTATTCTTCATGTGTCGCTGGTGGGCCTTGTTCTCCTAGTCAGCCTTTGCCACCTCTCAAGCATTTGGCTACACCTTACGAAGGTCATTCTTGTCCTCCTCTTTTTGGGGCCATTTGTAATTAATCAAGGGTCTAATGTTACTAAGGTGTTGTTATTTATCATTAATAGGTTTATACCTTACTCATGGCCTTAGTTCCATTAAGTTCTTTAGCTCATATGATTGTAGAGTTAGAAAATTTTTCAGAAAAATGCCCTAAAATTATTAATCTTCTTTTATGACCTTTTTTAATTGGCCTCTTTTTCCTTATGTATGACTTATCATGATGGTTATGGTCCCTTCGGTAAGAAAATTAAAGGTTTTGGCATTCATATGATTGATTGTTCATTAAAACTCTTAAGGTTCTTTAACCTTCTTACCCTTATAATACCTTCTGGGTGATAAAAAATTTTGAAAAATTGGCACAATTTTTCCATGCAAGCATCCTCCACTAACTCAATTGAACACTCTAGGTTCAAATAGGTTCAAAAACCATGAAAATCAGAGTAGTATGGGGCAAAATATTGTAAGTGGAAGTTGATTGCACAAAGCTCTTAGTTGCAAGAGAAAAATTCAAAAATTCCCCTAGTTGTAAATGATGATAATGGATTTTGGAGCACCATGGGGGTCCTATATATAGTTTTTATGGACCCAATATCAGATACCCAATATCAGGTACTCGACGTCGAGTTTGACTTGATATCGGGTAGTTGATATTAGGGTGCTTAAATTTGCATATTATGAGGGTAGTTAGCATGGAAAATAAATCTTTGTGATGGAAGGGTTTTATGTCAAATCCAAAGTTCTAGGATAAGTAAAAATTTATATGGAGGCACAAAAAGTGTTAGAAGATGAAATTGTAGGCATTAAAAGCTTTGGAAGATGCAAGAAAAAGGGACAATAGATACATGGGGTAGAACGGATTAGTTATATGATAAGGAAAAGTTATTGAGGTTAACATTTATGCGGTTGGAAGGTATAAAATTATGCGATTGTGTCAAACAAGTACAAGTCACAATAGTTATACAAGTGGATCCTCCCCAAAGTAGGCTCCTATCATAATGCCCTTGTATAACCACACCTTAAAGTGTCCATAGGCACCCAAAGGGGTTGAATATAGTGCATACCCATTAAACAAAACACACATGTTAAAACCACCAATTTGAGGAAATAATTCTATGTTATAGGAAAACCACAAGTTATGATCATATGGATAGTGAGATGAGGTGGATTTGTGAAGGAATTGCAAGAATTAGGATGTGAAGTGCCTTACCATAGGCATAATGAATCCTTGTGTGTTATTAATGGTTAAGTAATCATTAGCTCTTCTTTCCAAGATTCAAACCAAGTTCATACCATGTTCCTAGTGACATCACATTGTTTCATCTCTTCAATTGACAACCATAAGACTACCATAGTTGCAAGGAGTAGCATTACTTGGCGTTTTTTTTGAGGGAGGAGTTTATTTAAGGCACTTCTCTTTTTTTTATGGAAGTATTTTGAAAAGCTGCCAACCTTTAGGCATGGGTAACATGTCTTTTTTGTTGGACCCTCAGAAATTTATTTAGTGCCCTTTTATTTTAATCTTACTTCCATTTTTTATTAGATTTACAAGGATATAATTACAACCTTAGCAACATGATAGAACATATAGAAGTGGTCAAAGAGAATCCAGTAATCCCCTTGATGTCACACCTTTCACATTTCCCCTTGATTCTTCACTTTTTTGGTCTAGGCACAATGATTACAAATTTATTTTTAGTTTAATGATCCAAAAGAATATCATTATGACCATGGTAAGAACCTCTTATTAGCGGAATGCATGGATGGATGACATGGCCTCACTTTCCAAATAATTAGTCCCTCATGACTTGACAACATAGAGAAAACCTCATCTTAATGGGCTACATGATCATTTTATTTACAAGTGAGATTATTGACAAAGGAAATGAAAACAAAATGTGGAAAAATTTGAAAAGGATAGGAAAAATTTGTATCAATAAATAAGACAAGGATAAAAAATTGTAAAACAAAAAGATGAAAAACAGCCATTAATTTGGAATGTTAGGATGGGGTGTCTTCCCAATGACTAAGTGTTTGACCATGATAAGAATTAATAAGTGGATAGGTAGGCTCCATGCATTTGTAAAATAATGTTAGCCTTTCATTTTCAAACCATTGGGTGTTTCTTGGTTTAATGGCAACTACGTAGACAAGTTGATGTTCACACACTTGGTTGTTAAATGTACGATGGGTTAGAGTATGAGCTGTGTCAACGTTGTGGATGTCTAACTCATGATTGCACCCTTGATCATGATTTGATATGCATGGATTCATTTGTCTCTCCATAATGCTAGATTCATTACTTCTGTTAAGTGTTAGAGTAACAATGGATGGTGGCCTTTGTGGAGGATCAGAAGACATTGCACTAGATTGCAATTGTGTTGGTTTGGATGATGTAATAGGTTCACAAGTGTTGCGCTTACCCATGGAAGTCATCCTGAAGAAAGGACATTTCTAAGATTGTGGTGGGGACCTACTGGCATTATCATGTCTATGCACATTTGCAGCACAAGTGCCATTTTGTTGTTGATGTTATGGTGTTGACCCTACTTGTGTTATTGGCAGTGACATGTGCTAGGGTGGAGTATGAGAATATTGAGGATAGGATGGAAGGTAAGAGGTGTAAGGTGGTGATCCTTTAAGAGATGTCATGGGTTGATGATACTTGGGAGAGTGGTAGTAGCGATTGGAGTAAAGGATGTAGAACTAGTTGAGGAAATAGGTTGTTAAATGTAATGTTCATGTGAGTTCGGCTAGTAGTGAGGGTAAGGTTGGTTTGGTGATGGCCTTCCCCACGACTGTAGGTTTTGCCATTGCGGTTGATGGCAGTATAGAGGTTGTTAAGGAGTCCCCCTAGGATAGTATGATTGGTTGTAGAATTGTCTATAATTACTTTGTGGAAAAGATAAGTTTCTATGCATGTGCTTCTATATGAACTTGGGATTTGATGCAAATGTCCAATACTCATGTAGGTGCAACATGATTGGAAAATAGCCCTTTAGATGATCATATATGCAGAGATCACATCTATCATCTTCATTTGTGGTTGAGTCTATAGCCTCTTATTCTTTAGCCATTTTCCCTATTTACTGATAAGTGTTTCTATCTGTTTCTTGGTTCTTCTTCCTATTTTTTTGTGATCGCTTAATTCATTTTATGTTACCTCCTCCTCTATGGTTTCTACCAAAGTTATAACTTTCTATTTATTTACTTTGAAATCCTATCAAACTTTGCTTCAAGTTTGCCAATAGACTTCTGTATCGACAAGGTTTGTTGCAGAATTACCTTATCGAGAGTTGCCTCCTTCTCCTTACCATTGATGTGGAACTTATTCTTTTGAACAGTTGGGACCTAGTGATATTTCTTAGCATTGTCCCATTTACATAGCTCTCCTTCTTCTTTTTTCATACTCTTGATTAGCTCTTAAATTTGATGGGTTTTAGCTTATATAATTGACTTTGAGTATACATCCCAAGGATCTCCCTTATTTCATTATGAAGCCCATCTATGATGTGGAAAATTTGATCTTCCTCAAAGAAACCATGGCCTAAGCATCTATTTAGTAGAGAATAATATCTATCTAAGACCATATCCAAGGGTTCACGTTCCTCCTGGCTCCATCCTTGGATCTATCTCCTTAGGTTGGACATCCTTGCATAGGTTTGGTATTTCTCATTGAAGAGTTCTAGCATGGTGGACCACCATCTGATTGAATTTGGTTTCAATGATCTATACCATACTTCAGCTTTATCGATTAGTATCCTAGGAAAGAACTTAAGATTTTGCCATCCACTTTCAATGTTGTATAAGGCACATGCATCATGGAGGGAGTGTAAATGATGTTAGGGATTAGAATCATAGCCTCCTACAAATTTAGGGATATTATTCATATTGAGATTTGGCAATCAACTTTCCCTATAATGCCTATGAGGGATCTTAATTGCCTCTATGATCTACATCATGCTCTTAGTGGCCAATAAGGGTTCATCATCATCAAACATGTTGTGATGAAAATTTATATTTCTATTTGTTTGATTGTGATGATGTTGTCTATGTTCATTTTGATGTCTCTAATTTTTCCTATGGATTCGATTCTTATTTTTATTTTTATTTTTATTTTGATGCCAATGATGAGCTTGGTCTCTATAGCTACATTCATCTTTGTCAGAACTAGACATTCAAGAGGAAGAGGAAGATGAGAAACTGGGAGTATTTCCATGGCTTCTATGGTGTTCCCCATGGTCCCTTGATTTATCTTTTTTAGGTTTTAAGGAAGTCCTAGGCCTTGAGGCCTTACTTGGTCCAAGACTTACTTCATCTCCTCTAGGGTTGTCTACCTTATGTGAATGTAGTCTTTGAGTGTCATCATGGTGGTAATGAACATACGAAACCCCTTCATGAGGTTGGTCACTTCAAGTTTCTTCAACATACATCTTGTAAGTTTTCTAATGAATGTTCTTGCTATATAATGCATTATCATCACCTTGTGAAAGAGACATTATTTTTGGTTTATGGTGTGTGTGCTTTAATATTGTTTGAAAGATAAATCATTAATGCGCTTACAACGCTCATCTATAATATAACTAATCTAGATAACTAGCACCATCCTTGGAAATGACGTCAATGAGTGTTCATGCATGATCTGGTTGAATTCCATGGATGGGACTAATTGTGGTATCTAGATCGTTATGTCTTGATTATAGTTTATTGTCTTCTCACTTGGACTAGTAGTAGCTTTGTCATGTATGATTTAGTCCAAAGTGAATCATATGATGATTGATGTTGTTCGATCCTAAGCTACTCCTAATGGTAATAAAGAACTTAATTATTTAATCTAATTAACCATGGAAGGTAACATCTAAACTAGCCTATGTGCGATGAGTATCCATCCCTAATTGTCCGTACATGCCTTGGACTTCGCATAACTACCACTAGGATTACCAAGCATATGTCACTGGGCATACCAAATAATACACTACTAGGTTACCAAGTAATTATACTTAAGTGTTCGTGATTAGTTGTACTCATTTTGCTTAATGATAGGAATAATAAAGAGAAATAAATGAAAACATTAACTAAGGAAAATAGTAAACATTTAAGTAATTTAAGAAAATAAAAAGTAATAATTAAGCTAAGTGGACGTTGCAATGATGGAAGTAATCTTGATCATTATTGTTGAACATGTAATGTGTATAATTATGTCACACTTGAATAAGGATGTCATACAATCACTTAACATCACACTACGAGCATGCACTGAAAAACTAACAAAATTCTGACTTCTCTAAAATCTATGAAAAAGCTATCTATAATATATATCCCAATTGTTCACCCAAGTGCATTATTTATAGTTTAGCACTAAAGGAATGATATCGAATGCCCGAAATTGGAGGTTGTGCCCCAATATCAGATACTTAACATCATGGCCCCGATATCAGATGTCTGATATCGTGGCCCAGCAAAACATGACTCATCAGATGTTATGAGGATTTCATCTTTATGTTATGATTATGATGTCTTTACATGCTTAACTACTATGATTATGTACACTAGCCCTATGTGATGTGTTAGACAATGTTACTAGTAAGCATGTTGGATTGGGATACAAGGACACCTATTTGGTATGTATTTAAGCTTTATATGCAATTTCAATGTTTATGCATTTGAACTATAGCACTATGTTGTGTGATGCTTAGGTTGATTTTGGCATGTGAAGGTGTAGAGCATTTGATAATGATCCCATAGGTTCAAACGGATTTTAATTTGGAGTCTCGATGTGGTTGTTATGCATGTTGGAAGTGCAAGGTATTAGTTAGGTAGGGATAAAAGAAAATCAACTTATAAAAAATTTTTGTTAAAAAAATGGTAAAAGTAAATAAAAAAAAGTCAAATGAGTTACACATGTAACATGAGACGTGATGAAAAGCATAGGATATAATGTTGTTTTTTTACCACCACTACTTACCCATAGAAATTGGGTTTTGGATTTCTATTTTTCTAAGAAAATAGAAATGGAGCATTTTTTTTCTTTAGTTTTTTGTCTTGCCTTCATCTTTTCTACACTTTTTCTAAATTTTGATCTTCATGGGTGGATTATTCTCTACTTTGAACTTGGAGTTGGGATTGTTGTAGTTGTATCTACCTGGGTGCAAAACTTGTTTGAAGTGAAATTGAGTCCTATCGGAGTTTTGAGAATTTCATGCTTATTTCGGACTTTTTGCCACAACAATTTTAATTGGTGGATTATCTTTACCTTTTCCATGTGTTTTTGTGCTGGATTAGTGTATATGATTATGTGATGTGGGCATGTGGGGCAGATAGGTAAAAGATTAAGCTTGGACATGTTATTTTGCATATTTCCCAAAATTGTATGATTTTGATTACAAATTATTTATTAATATATATATATGTGATGTATGGTATGATATGGACTTGTGAAATATGATATGTAATGTTGATGTGACTAGTATAGTTGGAATATTATATTTTATAGGCCTATTGTGGCGCAGGAGTTTCTAGGAGTCTAAATCATCATTGGCGGTAATTAAATATTATTAATTATTATTTTCTTAATCAAACTTTGGATGCATCTAGCTTTGCTTCCAGGAGTCTGATTTAGGTGAAATTAGTATTTGGGAAGTACTTTCTAATCATGGACTTGGTTTTCTCTTTGGGCATATATTATTTTGAAGGTAATTAAAGTAGTCATTTTTGTGGATTTTACATGTAGTTCAAGAAATATGATTGTGGCATAGAAATTTATTTGTCAAATCATGTTATTATTTTCATAGAATGAATGTGATTATTAGGTGTGAATATATGTGGTTATGTTATGTTTGTTTGGAGGTGTTATGCTTGTGACATGTGTTGGCTTAAGCTAGCCAAGATTTGTTCATATCTTCATGATGACACTTGTGATGGTCATTGCTAGGTGGTGCTAGCATGGGGGTGTAGACTGGTTGATGATGAGGCACCCTGGAGGTAGTATGGAGTGATCCCCACTATGATGCATCGATGAGACTCTTGTCTCAAGCCTCATCTTGAGAGTGGGAGAGCATTGGTGTGTTCATCCCTACAGCTGGTACATGGCATAGGTGTGTTTGTCCCTATCACTAATCCTCCATAAGGCTAGTGGTTTTGGGTCATAAGTTGATGGATCCTAGCCTCGGTTGGATAAATAAAAGACTAATAAAAGACTTACACGTAATGGTTGTTATGAGTACTCATGGCAATGTTTCACATGCTACATTGATTGTGGATATGCTAGCGACCACATGGGCTATGTATATGATAGTATTAATTTATGAGTCATATCATTGATAACATATATTATGATTGGATTATTTAATGGTATAGTGAAGGTATGATGGCATGGGCATGATAGTGGAAAGGCATGTGATGTGATGTAACGGATATATGATAGATTATGTTGGATCGTGGCTTTATCTGTGATTGTATGATAGCCATATATCCTCTTTAATAATGATTATGCTAGTGTTATGTGTGATATGGTGGGTGTGTCCATGTGTTGCACAAGACTAACATTTGATGTAGGTTGTCTTGTACCCCACTCCTCTCCTCCCGTGCAGCACTTGTTGACCCTCTAGTAGTGGAAGTGTAAAGGCTTCTCACTCAATTGTATATTGACTTTATTTAATTATAGGTGGAAGGCATAGGAGCCTAGATGAGCATGGAGAGGAAGAGTAGAGGAGGGGAAAATCTTTCATTCTTAGTTAATGTATATTTCCATGTATAGTAGTATGGACTCTGTATAATTGTATGAAACTCTCTGTACTCTTATATATATGATCATAATGTTTATGTGTTTTTGTATCTTAGCAATGTTGTGTAGATTTTTTGTTTATGTAGAGACATGCATTTTTAGAAATTGAAATGTATGTTTAGTGATGAATCGTGATTCATTAGGTTGCGATATTGGACCCCCGATATCGGATCCACGATATCGGGTACGTGATATTGCAGCCCAAATAACAATATCGGATACACGATATTGTGACTCCTATGTGAGCCTATAAATACACATGTAGGTGCACAAGAAGAGTTAGTTTGGAAATAGTTAGTTTTTCAGTCAGTAGATAGAAGTTAGTTCATTTCTTAGTTCCTCTCAACCCTTTCTCCCAGTGCATGCTCGTAGTGTGATGATTGTAATTGTACAACATCCTTTATTCGAGTGTGGCGTACTTGGACATGCACATGACTGAAAATAAAGATTGAGATTACTTCATCATTGCAAAATTCACTTAGCTTAATTACTTAATTGTTATTGTTATTGTTATTAAACGCGGAATGAGTACGACTTAATCATGAGCATCTACGTGTGACTGCTTGGTATCCCAATAGCGTACTCGGGCCATGCGCTTGGTAATCCTAGTGGTAGTCATGCACGAGGTCTAAGATGTGTAGGGATGATTAAGGAATGGATGCTCATCACACTTAGGCTAGCTTAGATTCTCTTCCTATCTCCTCTTAGTATAGCTCTCTCTCTCCCTTTTCCCTCCTAGCTTAGCTAAGATTATTTTCCATCACCTCAAGGAGTAGCATTAGTTTAGGAACACATCATACACCTCACTATGGACTAAACCATACATGAAAAAGAAAATACTAGTCCAGGTGGGAAGACAACAAACTACGGTCAATGAGTAACTATCTAGATACCACAACTAGCCCATCTACAGAGTTTGACCAGATCATGCATGAAATGCTCATATTTGTATGGTTGAGTGTAGGGGTACCTCATCACTCATCATTGGCGCTATTGCTAGGGACAGTGCTAGTTATTTAGATTAGTTACGTTATACAAGATCATTGTAACAAAGTATTAATAATATATCTTTCAAAAAAAAAGATAATAATAATAATTGCAATTAAATCACACACAACTTTACAACCATGTCTCTCTCATAAGACTATGATAATGCAACAACCAGTAAGGAAATTCATTGGAGAACCAATGAATTATATGATGAAGAAGATAAAGTTTGGATTACTTAATCTAATGTAGGGGTTTCCTATGAACATAAACGAAGACAACATTGTCCCAACTCATGAATGCATGACCTACCTAATGACGATGAACCCCTACTAGCCACTAAGAGCCTAACGCATATACAAGAGGCTGTTCGAATATCCCAAAAGCATCATAAGGAAAGCTGTCTACCCAGGCTTGACTTAAAAAACTTTCCTAAGTTTTCAAGAGGCTATGATTTAGATCTGCAACATCATCTACAAGCCTTCCATGATGCCTGTGCATGGAATAACATTGATAATGGATGGTAAAAACTTAAGCTCTTTCGTACGACACTTGTTGGCCAAGCAAAAGTATGGTATAGGTCCTTAAAATCAAAATCAATTCGATGTTGGTCGACAATGGTAGAACTATTTAATGAAAGATATCAAACCTATGCAAGTGTGTCAGCCTTGAGGAGACAAATCCAAGAGTGAAAACAAACACAACATGAACCCTTGGACATGGCCTTAGATAGATATTATGCATTATTAAACAACTGCCCAGGCCATGGGTTCTTTGAGGAAAGGCTAATGTATCATATCATAGATGGGCTCCATAATAAAACAAGAGAAATGTTAGGGATGTATGCTCGAGGTGAACTATATGAGCTATGAACCCACCAAGTCCAAGAGTTTAACAAGAGAGTAGCAAAAGAAGAAGGAGAAATGGCTAAATGGGAGAATGTTGAAAGCTCTCAACAAGCCCAAAACCATAAATCAACAAGGGCCCATGATAAGGAAAAGGAAAAATCAACTCACCACAAGGAGGTGAAACCATCTTTGCCAATACTATAATCATTGTATGAAATTGAGGAAAAGATCAATAAGATGATGGAATGGATGCATAAAAAATGTGGAGAATATGCCAACATTTTTAGAGATAGAACCAGGATGAACCAAGAAGTAGGACAAAATATCCTTAGATAATCGGAAAGAAGGGTTGAAAAAAATAAGAGCTCAACTGCCAATCATACGTATCAATGTAACATTTGCCTATATGATCACCCCAAGGGCCAATGTACAATCTTGTCAAATTTATAGGAGCATTGGGAAAGAGTGTTACATAAAAAAAATGATACTTCAAAAAGAAAAAATGAGTGCCACAAAGCAAGATCACTCCTCCCTTGAATGAAATGCCAAGTGATCATATGCCTTGCTATCATAAGTGCTATTATGGTTGTCCATCATGGGAAGAAGCAATGCGATGTCATTGATTAGATGAATGGACTTGGTCTTGATTTTGGAATGATGGACTAATTACACACTAATCATGCCTTACACGTAGGATTCATTGTGCCCTGGGTTAGTTACCTCATGTCTTGATTCTGCAATCCTTTTTATGATTTACCTCACCTCATTGTTCGTGTAGTTGTGACTCGTGACTTTAGTAGCATGGGATTCATATCTCATCACAGTGCTATCTACATGTGTGTGTTTTGTGAAATCAGTGTGGATTACATTTAACCCTTCTAGTGCCTACGGACATTTTAAGGTGTGGTTACGCAAGGGAATTATAGGTTGGAACCTACTTTGGGGAGGACCCACTTGCATAACCCTTGTAATTTGCACTCGTAACACATCTCTCACACATCATCTTATATCCTCAAAGTATTACCAACGTTCTTCTTTCCCTCATCATCCTTCTAGTTCAAACGTTCCTATGAGCCAACACATGTCCTGTTTCCTCACACTTTTCATGACTTTCATGGTCAGATTTTATACCATTATACTTTTCATGCCTTCAAGACTAGTTTATATTACCCTGGGCCCTTTACATTAACCTACAGTCCTTAGTTTATACCTCAGAGTTTCAAAAATTTATAAATTTTTCTAAGTACCCTATTCTCGAAAGGCCGAGATATTGGGTCCCCGATATCGGGTCAGCTGTGATATCAGGTCCCCAATATCAGGTCAGCTGTGATATCGGGTCCTTGCTAGTGGGTATGTGATATCACGTCCTTAAAATCTATATATATGGACCCCCAGCGAACGTCAACATCATTTACAACTATTCACGTGGGGGAGTTTTTCAAATTTTCTTCCATGACTTGCGATTGTGCATCTCTTGTTCCAATAACCATAACTCGCTCGCTAGCGCTTTGATTTTCATTCCGTTTGAACCTATTTGAACCTAGAGTGTTCAGGTTAGTCGTGGGGAAGGGGTACATGCTAAATTGAGTATAAATTTTTTAAAATTCATCATTGCTCAAAGGACACTATCAAGGGTGATTCCGTATAGAATTAATAGGCATGTGCCAAAAACAATTTCATCTCCTCAACTATACCAAGAAATTAAACTTTGAAGCCACCTAAGAAAAGTGGGCCAAATATTAAAAATTTTTGGGGATATTTCCATAAAAATTTCTAACTTTAAATCACACAAAATAAAAAACAAATTCATTAAGGCAAGGATTAAGGTATAACTTAACTTTGGTAAGCAACCTTACTAATGATTGGCCCCGTGTGATTGTAGATGGCCCCAAAGCGTGAACAACAAGAAGGTCCCTCTCAAGGTGCATCTAAGTGACCCAGGAGAGGTAGAGGATAGGTGTCTACTGAACAACATACAAAGTAGGAGGTGCAATCCTTTAGTATCCATCAAGAGACTCCTACTATTATACAATAGGGATAGGCAGAAGGTGGAGTTGTAGTAGCACCTGCATAAGGACAACACCCCACGTTATCCCTGAAATGTGTTCAGGCCATCCGTGAAAGGTCCACATCAACTGTAGTGATTCTGGAATTGAACTTTGGACCCTTCATGGAATTTGTTCTTGAGGTCATTAGGGACCAGC
The DNA here is from genome assembly GCA_015680685.1 of Gnetum montanum. Lineage (NCBI taxonomy): Eukaryota > Viridiplantae > Streptophyta > Gnetopsida > Gnetales > Gnetaceae > Gnetum > Gnetum montanum. The sequence continues at coordinate 350,560 of MNCI01005867.1, forward strand.
TCAAAGGGTCCCCATTATGGCCTATCCTCTTCGAAAGCGGTACCTGGTACTTAGGAGAAACGTACCAATTTTGGCACAATAAAGAAAAAGGCATCATGGTTGACATTGGTGGTTTGTCTGTTGATTTTTCTGCCAAGGCCATTTTGGAAGTGTTAAACCTTTCAAATACAGGGCTGAAATTTGCTCACCTATCCACTCGCTTCGATGCAGATGCATAAAAGGTTTGGTTGGACAGGACGTACGGTAAGTAAGATAAGATATATGGAGAATTGATGTTGGAAGAGAGAATCTACTTCAAGATTGGTACTTATCACATCTTTCCCACAAAAATATTAAACAGGGTTTCAACATATGTGACAAGAGGAAGTACGATATTGATGGGAAAGGTTAATGCTAACCTACCCCATCTATATCTCATGGAGATCTTAAGGAGATTTGAAGAACGCAAGATAGGGAAGTTCATGTTGCCCTTCCCTTGTCTCATCAGGAAGCTATGCAAGCATGTTGGAATTCTAGGGTACACTAATGACATCCCCAAAAGATCCCAAAGTGCTTCATGTGCTGAACTACTAAAGCCACCAGCTCCAAGGAAAAGTGTTGGTGAGACACTGGAGCCAGAGTTAGAGCAAGAGCAAGAACAAATGGTGGGACCCACTATAACTCAAACTACAGGGCCTAGCCAACTCCCAAGCTTAAGGACTTGTCAACAACAAGAAGCTAGGCCTAGCATAAAGCCAACGAGACCAACTTCCATCATTGCAGGATTATCGACTATCGATGAGCCATCTCAGGGTCATCGTTGAGATGATCAGTTGGGGGGGTCGTGATGATGCTAATCTCTTCCACGTCATTGATGATACCATATGGTCCACTATCTCTATGGATTGTGCATGGGGAGAGGTGTTCATTCAGATAGGAGGAGGGGAGATTGATTTGTCACAACAGATTTTTGGGAACATTGCATCCTTTTAGGTGTAACTCGAGATTTGTAAAGGGGCCACAATGGTGATTATGTAGCACTAGGATGTAGCAGGAGCTGCAGAAGTGGTCACAAACCATATTAAAGAATCCTTTAACATCTCTGTTATGCCATTGGAAGACTTCACAGGAGCACATGATGCTCAAACATTGGTCAGTCCCTCGATGACTCCTGGGGAGCATGAGGATGTGCTTGATCGATTGTTGCAAATAGGACAAGTAATGCCATCCTTGTTCGACATCCCACAAGATTTCACAGTAGCATAATCAGACCTCATCTCTACCAAGGGAATGCTAGTCATGGCAGAGATCAAGGTTGAGTACACAGAAGCAGAGTTAGAAAAACTCTAAGAGAGGCTCGTAACCCTAAAATTTACACAGGAGGACCCCTCTCAATTTGTTCTTGCAGACCACCTAGACACCTTCAGGACCTAGCAACTCAACAAATTGTTGGCAGATAATAAGAGAGTGGCGGAGGAGAAAGAGAAGGCTGATTGGGATGCCTCCAAGGCACAAGTGTAAACCTACGTGCATGCCAAGGCACTTAGAGCCTTACAAGAGGAGAATAAACAACTTGTTGTTGATAATCTTGGATTGACTACTATGGAGAAATAGAAGAATGTTCTCAAAGAAAAATTTTAATAGCTACAAGAACAATTGATCAGGGTTAATTAAGATATGAACTGTTTGGCTAGAGAAAATCGATACCCTCTCAATGGAGAAGGTACATGTAATCTATCAAAAGATGGCCATTGAAATAAGTCTGTGGCAAAACGAGGCCAAGCAGCACAAAAAGTTAAAGGATCATTTTTCAGACTAGGTGGGAATGTATAAGAAAGTCATCGAGAAAAAGATCTATATGGCTAAGGCCCACATCAACGCTTTCAATGCTCAACACATTGATTGGCGGGCCATATTGGACACATATGCATTTGCTCACTAAGTGGAACTTAAAAGCCAGGACCTGTAGATTCAAGATCTTACAGAATACATGGAATTGGCAAACCTGCGGTATGCCAATCTAGCCATGTTGATAGCAAGGTGCCCAAGGACAAAGCTCGAGGGGTAGGTAACTACCACCTATGCCAAATATGAAGTAGAATTTGTAGAGCACAGGAAAATGTTGTAGAAGCTAGAAGTTGCAAATTCTGAACTACAGGTGGTTAAAGAAAGCTACCAAGGACAAAAAGATGTCATAGTGGACTTGGCTCAATGGCTTCCAAATTTTCAGGAGTATAGGGACAAAGCAAGAGCCTATGAGGAGAAACGATGGTTGTTTGTGCCCTAGTATGTCAAAGAAAATAAGATGTTCCCACAACTACCATGCCCATGGGAGGTGTCGACTCCATCAAACATTGGAGCATCAGCATGGACAACACATGATCCTCGAATGGAAGAGGAAAAGCTCTAAGCACTACTTCAATGTCATCAAATTCCAAAACCTAGAGCACAACATAAGGGGAAGCAACCCATGGAGGAGCCATTGCCACCTGAAACCACATGAGTTCCACAAAATTTTGTAATCTTTTGATTTTGCATTTTTTGTATTGGGTTCCAATTTTGTTCTATTGAGTTAAATTCCCTGTTAGTCAATAATCCCATACCTATCCACTATGTAATCAATGGGGCTTGTTCTCATTTTAACTCGAGGATGAGTTTTCATTTAGTCGTGGGGGTATGATGAATTGTGATTCATCAGGCTACGATATCGAACCCCTGATATCGGATCCATGCTATCAGGTACGCAATATCGAACCCCCGATATCAGATCCATGCTATCGGGTACACGATATCGTAGCCCAAATAACGATATTAGATACATGATATCATGACTCCTGTGTGAGCCTTTAAATACACATGTAGGCACACAAGATGAGTCAGTTTAGAAATAGTTAGTTTTTCAGTCAGTAGATAGAAGTTAGTTCATTTCTTAGTTCCTCTCAACCCTTTCTCCCAGTGCATGCGCACAGTGTGATGATTGTAATTGTATGACATCCTTTATTCGAGTGTGGCATACTTGGACACACACATGACCAGAAATAAAGATCGAGATTACTTCATCATTTTAGAATTCACTTAGTTTAATTACTTAATTGTTATTGTTATTAAATGTGAAATGAGTATGACTTAATCACGAGCATCTACGTGTGACTGCTTGGTATCCCAGTAGCGTTCTCAGGCCATGTGCTTGGTAATCCTAGTGGTAGTCATGCACGAGGCCTAAGATGTGTATGGATGATTAAGGAATGGATTCTCACCACACTTAGGCTAGCTTAGATTCTCTCTTCCACATCCTATTAGCTTAGCTCTCTCCCCCTTTTCCTCCTAGCTTAATTAAAGTGATTTTCCATTGCCTCTAGGAGTAGCATTAGGTTAGAAACCACATCATACACCTCACTCTAGATTAAACCATACGTGACAACGCATATACTGGTCTAGGTGGGAAGATAGCAGACTGCGATCAATAAGTAACTATCTAGATACCACAACTAGCTCGTTTGCAGAGTTCGACTGAATCATTTGTGAAACACTCGTATTCGTATGGTTAAGTGTAGGGGTACCTTGCCACTCATCATTAGCAAGAGGATGTGCGATATTGATGGAAAATATTGATGCTAACCTGCCCCATTTATATCTCATGGAGATCTTAAGGCAATTTGAAGAATGTAAGATAAGGAAGTTTGCGTTGCCCTTCCCTTGTCTCATCAAAAAGCTATGCAAGCATGCTAGAATTCTGGGGTACACTAATGATGTCCCTAGAAGAGCCCAAAATGCTTCATTTGCTAAACTATTGAAGCCACTAGCTCCAAGGAAAAGTGTTGGTGAGACACTAGAGCCAGAGCCAAAGTAAGAGTAAGAACAAATGGTGGGGCCCACTGTAACTCAAACTACAGAGCCTAGCCAACTCCCAAGCTTAAGGCCCAGTCAACAACAAGAAGTGGGACCTAGCATAAGCCAACGAGACCAACCGCCATTGTCATAGGATTATCGACCGTCGATGAGCCATTTTAGGGCCATCTCTAAGATGGTCAATTGGAGGAGTCGTGATGATGCTAATTTTTTCTGCATCATCGATGATACCATAAGGTCCACTACCTCTATGAATCGCGCATGAGGAGAGGTATCCATTCAGACAGGAGGAGGGGATACTGATTGGTCACAACAATTTTTTGGGAACACTGGATCCTTTCAGGTGCAACTCGAGACTGGTGAAGGGGCCAAAATGGTGGTCATGTAGCATAAGGATGCAATAGGAGCCATAGAAGTGGTTACAAACCACATCAAAGAATCATTCAACATCACTGTTGTGCCACCGAAAAACTTCACAAGAACACATGATGCTCAAACATTGGTTGGTCCCTCGATGACTCTTGTGGAGCATGAGGATGTGCTTGATCGGTTGTTGCAAACAAGACAAGTAATGACATCCTTGTTCAACATCCCACAAGATGTCACGACAGCACAATGAGACCTCATCTCTACTAAGGAAAATCTAGTCATGACAGAGATAAGGGTTGAGCATGCAGAAGTAGAGTTAGCAAAACTTTAAGAGAGGCTTGTAACCCTACAAGCTACACAGTGGGACCCCTCTCAATTCATTCCCATAGACCAGCTAGACACCTTCAAGACCGAGCAACTTAACAAATTACTAGTGAACAATAAGAGAGTGGTAGAGGAGAAAGAGAAGGTTGATTGGGATGCCTCCAAGGCACAAGCACAAACCTATGTGCACGCCAAGGCACTCAGAGTCTTATAAGAGGAGAATAAATAGCTCACTGTTGACAATCTTCGGTTGACCACTATGGAGAAACAGAAGAATGTTCTCAAAGAAAATTTTCAACAACTACGAGAATAATTGATCAGGGTCAATCAAGATATGAACCGTTTGGCTAGAAAAAATCAAACCCTCTCAATGGAGGAGGTACGCATAATTCATCAAAAGATAGTCATCGAAATAAGTGCATGGCAAAACAAGGCCAAGTAGCACAAAAAGTTAAAGGAGCATTTTTTAGACTAGGTGGGAATGTACAAGCAAGTCATCAAGAAGGAGATCCATATGGCCAAGGCCCACATAAATGATTTCAGTGCTCAACACATTGATTGGTGGGCCATATTGGACACATATGCATTCATCCACCAGGTGGAACTTAAAAGCCAGGACCTACACATTTAAGATCTTATAGAATACATGGAATTGGCAAACCTGCAGTATGCCAATCTAGCCATGTTGATAGTAGGGTGCCCGAGGATAGAGCTTGAGGGGTAGGTAGCTACCACCTACACTAAATATAAAGTAGAATTTGTAGAGCACAAGAAAACGTTGCAGAAGCTGGAAGTTGCAAATTCTGAACTACAGGTGATTAAAGCAAGCTACAAAGGACAAAAAGATGTCACAGTGGACTTAGCTTGATAGCTTACAAATTTTTAGGAGTACAGGGACAAAGCTAGAGCCTACAAGAAGGAACTATGGTTGTTTGTAGCTTGGTACATCAAAGCAAATAAGATGTTCTCACAACTACCATGCCCATGGGAGGTGCCGGCTCCATCAAACATTGGAGCATCAGCATGGACAACATAGGATCCTTGAATAGAAGAGGAAAAGCTCCAGGCACTACTTTAATGTCATTAAATTCCAAAACCTGGAGCACAAGACAAGGGGAAGCAACCCATGGAGGAGCCACTGTCACCTAGAACCACATGAGTTCCACAAAATTTTGAAATTTTGAAATTTTGTGATTTTTCATTTTTTGTGTTGTGTCCCAATTTTGTTCTATTAATTTTTCCACTGCGACATGAATAAATTCCCTGTTAGTTAATAATCCCATACCTATCCATTATGTAATTAATGGGGCTTGTTCTCATTTTGACTCGAGGACAAGTTTTCATTCAGTCATGGAGGTATGATGAATTGTGATTCATCAGGCTACGATATCGGGCCCCTGATATTAGATCCACGATATTAGGTATCCGATATCATAGCCCAAGTAATGATATCAGATACATGATATCGTGACTTCTGTGTGAGCCTATAAATGCACATGTAGGCACACAAGAGGAGTCAGTTTGAAAATAGTTAGTTTTTCAGTCAGTAGATAGAAGTTAGTTCATTTCTTAGTTCCTCTCAACCCTTTCTCCCAATGCATGCCTGCAGTGTGAAGATTGTAATTGTATGGCATCCTTTATTCGAGTGTAGTGTACTTGGACACGCACATGATCAAAAATAAAGATCGAGATTACTTCATCATTGCAGCATTCACTTAGTTTAATTACTTAATTGTTATTGTTATTAAACGTAGAATGAGTACGACTTATCACGAGCATCTACGTGTGGCTGCTTGGTATCCTAGTAGTGTACTTTGGCCATGCGCTTGGTAATCCTAGTGGTAGTTGCACACGAGGCCTAAGATGTGTATGGATGATTAAGGCATGGATGCCCATCGCACTTAGGCTAGCTTAGATTCTCTCTTCCTATCTCCTCTTAGTATAGCTCTCTCTCTCCCTTTTCCCTCCTGGCTTAGCTAAGATTATTTTCCATCGCCTCCAAAAGTAGCATTAGTTTAGGAACACATTATACACCTCACTCTAGACTAAACCATATGTGACAAAGCAAATACTAGTCTAGGTGGAAAGACAACAAACTACGATCAATGAGTAACTATCTAGATACCACAATTAGCCCGTTTGCGGAGTTCGACCGAATCATGCGTGAAATGCTTGTATTCGTATAGTTGAGTGTAGGGGTACCTCGCCACTCATCATTTATTTTTGGGTTTGGCATGAAATTTTTATTTATTTTGACCTTAATCTAATGTATTTCTACACATCCTTAGTTTTAAATTTATCATGATTCCATTATAAGATTACTAGTGATCCTAGGCATCACCCTACCCTAGCTAGGTTGGGGTGTTACACCATACCACTAAGTTAACACCTTATTGTTCAAAATAATTCTAATATAGGTATATTATAAGATATATAACATAGTATTGCCCACCAAAATTAAACCTATGATAGCTTTCAAATCAAGTTTTACCACTAGACTAATACCACATTGTATGTATTGATTGTAAGAGTTACCATCATTATTTGTATGACTAAAAACATCAATACGAATATATGATATGTATTTGAATGTAGTAGATGTTCAACCTTAAAACTTAAATTAATAATAAGCAAAATATTTAGAGTACATTGCATGATTAGCACTGAGTAGAAAATACCAAAAATAATATAAAAAAAATATTTGCAATTAATAAAATGAATGGTCTCCCTCTTAACAACATTTACATCACTTCCAATGTCCATGCTTAAACTTAAAATAGCAAAAAGATTCAAGGTAGCAGTAAAAAGCTTTAGCAAAATACTAACTTTTGTAGAATGATTCAATAGAAAATGATGATATATATTGTCTATCATGATTCACCTTACATTGAGAATCTTTACCATTAGCTATAACATTAGTTCTAATCTTTGAGCTAACATTATTCTTCTCAAATAAGGAAAAGTTTTCCTTATGAGGTATTCATCTAGACTAATCAATACTTCCTATGGTATAAGTAAAAATATTCATAGAAGCTTCTATATTCTCTAGTTTCTTTATTATCATTTGTTTTTATATCTTTAGCTTCAATTAGTTTTTTCTTTTATACCATCAACTTCAACACATTTTTTTTCTTGAGCAAATAGATATGTTAACTTGCACCTCAATTAAGTATGATAATAAAGCAACAAAAAGTACTAGAAATAATAAATCAATTATGAAATTGGAAGAAATGCATCAAGAATATAAGAAACTATCTTGGGGAAAGCATATGAAAACCTTAACAATGGATTTAGCTCCTAGCAAGCCTTAGAAATGCAAGTCTTCTTTGTTTGAGACTTACAACTAGCTTTCACAATAGGAAGAGACTGTAGCTTGAATTATGCCTCATAGATCCTTTGATTTATTAAAGATGTGGTGATTCCAAGACCACCCAAGCATCCACTTATATAGTGGTCATAATGTTATGCTTTGGATAAAAGCCAAATTATGGAATTATAATCTAGAATTAATCATGGCTAAATTGGGTGTAAACAGTTATATATTCTTTTGATATATTACATAGTTTGACTTTTATTATTTTCAACCAATATGCTAAGAATAATTTTCCAACATGACAATTAGTACAAAATGAAGGTGTTTTAAACTTAAAATTAGCAACACACCTCAGAATTCTCCCAATGGTTTATTTCAAGGCATTACAACTAGGAGCAATCATTATATTTCACAATTTACCAATCCAAGTTCTTGTCTACACCTGTTGAACTTGTCCACAACAATTGCTTGGTTAATATATCCACTAGACTTTCTGATGTAAGAACCTTTTCCAAAGAAAGCCTTCCTTTTGTAATTTGATCTTAAATGAAATAGTAATTATCTCAATGTGTTTCGTCCTTACATAGAACTTAGGATTCTTTCATAGGAAAATTGCACTTTGAGCGTCTCACATGTGATTTGGTCGAACTCCAAGGACTAAGTGCTTACACGCCTTAATGGAACACTCAGGGTTAATCAATCGTTGTCTTCCCAAAATGACTTGTATTGTCACGGTTGTATGGTTAAGTAAGCTTAAGGTATATGATTTTTATAACTTTTATCTTTTTGGTGTCTTATGCTAATAAGGGAAAGGGAAAGAGAACTAAGTGACTAACTTACTTTAACTATTCATTAACTAAGTTCTAATTGTCCTAACACTAGTATTTGTTCCCACTTGCCGTACACATCCTAAACCAGTGCAACGCTATTGGGATTACCAAACGCTACTCGTTATTGGGTTACCAAGCGCTACACGCATGCTTGAAGCAGTTGTACTAAGTGCACTTAACTAAGAGAGTCAAAGGTTGAGAGAGAGATTAATTAACTAGGAAAGCATTAAACATTCAACAATAATTAATTACTAATTAGCTTAATCCGTATGTTGCAAGGTGTATCATAAAGTTCATCTTTATTTTCTTATACAAATGTGTGCTTAGGTACAATTTGCTCAAATAAAGATCCGTTCACTTTATGACTCCTACTGTGGGCACACAGAAATTATTCTAACTCTAGAATGGTAAAACTGTAAGAGTTTGGCTAATGGTCTAAGTCTCACTATTCGGAACAAAGGGCGCCACCTCTTATTTATAGAATATGAGGCAGGACGCAATATCGTGTGGAGGATGCGATATCGCGGCTCATCATAGCCCCGTGACTGAATGAAAACTCGTCCTTGAGTTCCTTATAAAATATTGGGAAGGTATGGGATTATTGACTTGAATGAAACTAATGGTGAATGGGGTGACATGTGAACGGATCATCATTATAATACATGGCAATATTAGTGTTCATGACCATAAGAGTGAACACTATACACATTTGACATCCGGCCTTATTTGACAGCTGAGAGAGAAGAGAGAGAGAAGAAAAGAAGAAGGTGTGTTGCTACCGATGCTAGAATTGCGCCTTCCGTTGTCCATCTGTAACTGCGCCATCAATCTTGTCCCTTGCATAACTATTCCAGCACTAGTCCATCCTAAGTGTTTCCTCTAGATCGAGTCCATTGTTGTATGATTGCCATCTGCACACATAACACAGTCTCATATTAGCAAGGATAAATAAATCACAATGTAGTTGATACCTTGCCTTGGTGTAAGGTCCATTGGCTGAGTTGTGATATGGCTAATATGGATTCTGGAGATATAACACTGGTGACTACCCAAGGTGTAGGGGTTAGGAGAAAATTGAAAAAATTGAACCAGGACCTCCATGACTAAGAGCGATCCTCTAGTAGTGATAGAATGGAAAAAGATAAGGAATATGAAAGATGGAGAGAAATAAACAATGGCAATGCTGATAAAATGGATGTCAGAAGTGGGAATGAACAAAACAAATGTTGATTGCAGAAATGTTTAAGGGAAAGAAGTTAATTGATGCACCAAATAGGAATGCCAGTGGGTCCTCCCCAAAGCAGGCTCATGCCTGTTATGCCCTAACAAACCCACATTCAAAGAGTCTGTAGGCTCTGAAATTGTCATTTGGAAGCAAGAGTTAAGGTCTTAACGACAAGAATTTACCAAAAAGAAAACAATGTATCAACCAAAATATAGACTATTGATACAAATGACAATGAGGTGGAAAATGGAGAAATAATGATGGGAAGAAGAGAATGGAATGGAGTCCTAAGAACAAGGTGGTGTATAGCGCCTTGTGTATTAATGGTTAATGTGACTTAGTAGATCTCATTCCAAATCCAGCCTCAAAAAATCCACATCCAATGACTTTGCATTAATACATTTGGCCAATCCATCCACTTGCAGTAATAGGAATGCTTCTGCCAAAGAGTCACCACCATTCCAAGGGAATGAGAAAGGAAAAAGTAGGAAGCAAGAAAGGGTCTTAGTTAGAGAGAAAATGTTTGTTTAGTTCCATAACCAATGCTTCTAGCCCAAATGATTATTTTGTCTAAGGGGTGTACTTTGAATTCTTACAGTTTTTTTTTTGCGTAAGAACCACACCATGCGAAGACTTATTATTTTTATTAGCTCAGCTTCCTAATAGTGGAGCAATGTTAGAATGGTAAGGAAAACTCAAGAAGAAAACATCCAATCACCCAAGAGAATGGCTAGCACAAATGCATCAAATCCCCTTCAAGTCACACCCTTTTCAGTCCTTGAGTCCTTCCTCAGTTTGAGAAATGCCTAGTCACCAATTCATTAATAGTTTTATTATTAAGAAAGGGACCGTACAATTCCAAGCCAAGAGAAACCATAGAAATTTATGAATGCATGAATGACGTGGTCTCATTGCCTGCTGTATATCAAAAGAACCATACCTTAGTATCAACATTATAACTCCAAGGTAAAAACCAAACATTGGCAATCAATAGAATATAGTTCATACCACAGTCAGGAGCACTTATTAGGTGATGAATGTAACAAAATAAACAAACACACAAAGAAATGGAAAAGTATAAATGATGTTGCAAAACAAAAATAAGAAAGGTTAAAGAAATTTGTAAAACAAAAACTTAAAAAGGAACTGAGGGCCTCAAATGATCAGCAGAGGTGGCCATCTCCCCCATGACTGAGTTGGAAGGAGGAGATCTAAAATAATGAGTAGGGTTATCCCTTCTCAAAGGTATTATGTGCACTGGACATTCTAAGTTCATGGAAGGGTTTGGTTTGTTGCACATTGACTAGTAATCTCTTTTCAGGGTTCTTAAGTTTGTAGATGGTCATGGCCCCTGAAGGAAAGGTTGTATGAATAATGTAAGGTCCTTCCTATAGTGTTTGAAATTTTGTGCAATGTGGCACATGTGTGGGATTCCAATAGAGAACCTTATCTCCTGGTTGATACTTAACCTTTCGAATCTTCAAGTTATGATGTTGCTTGTTATATACCTTGTGCAACTCATTTGATGATAGGGCCGCTAATTGGTTTTTGTCTAGCACGTTTAAAGTTTTCAACCTTTGTTTTTGTGCTAGATCAAGATCGAGGTGGAGGTCACAAGCCATTGATAGTGTACAGAGCTTGGTTTGAATTGGAAGCATTGGAAGCTTTCCATACACTAACTCATAGGGAGAGTAGCCTATAGGAAGTTTCCAGGTGGAGAAGTATGCCCAAAGAGCATCATTCAGCTTAGTGCTCCAATCTCGCCTATACTTGCTAATTGTCCTTGTTAATATTTTAGTGATTTCCCTGTTGGTGACCTCAGCTTGTTCGTTAGCTTGGGGGTGATAAGGTGTAGTCAATTTATGTTCAACCCCTAAGCGTTGCATTCACTTCCAAAAATTTGCACCTGTGAAATGTGTTCCGTTATTCGAAATAAGTGCATGTGGCACACCAAACCTATTTACAATTTGTTGTTGCACAAATCATGCAGCTATAGATGATGTGCAGTCTGTAATAGTAGTTGCTTCAGCCCATTTCGTTAGATAGTCTACAAAAACTACAATGTAAGCTTTTCCATTGGACATTGGTGTTGAAACACCACAAAATTCTGAGCTTAGTACTTCTCCAACAAGCGTCGAGCTAAGTCATGATGCTCCCCAACATGACTGAAGCTTGAGGGCCTCACAGACAGCTTCAAGCAGAGTCAAACTCAACAAGAAATAGTTCCTTGGGATCCACAGAAGACTACAATGACATCTGGCATCAAACTTGGCAAATCTTGAGCTCAAAATACTTGGTTTTCACTAAGTATGCATCCTGTATGCTGGCCTATACATGCCCAGCGTACAGCCCAGCGTACAGCAACTTTTGGGGCCCCAAAATGAGTCAAAACATGTTAGAATTGAGCATTTGTACCCCCCAAGACCTTCCCCAAGGTCCCCAGCAGCTCTCAGGCACTTGAAAATCAAATTTTGGGCTCCAAATAATGGTCTTTCATTCCTGTACGCCCAGCGTGCAGCCAGCGTAGAGCAATTTTTGGGCCCCAAAAATGAGTCAAAACATGCCAAAATTGAGCGTCTAGACCCCCTAGGACCTTCCCCAAGGTTCCTAGTAGCTCTCAGGCACTTGAAAATCAAATTTTGAGCTCCAAATGATGGTCTTTCATTCTTGTACGCCTAGTGTATATGCCCAACGTGCAGCCAGCGTAGAGCAACTTTTGGGCCCCAAAAAATGAGTCAAAACATGCCATAATTAAGCATATGGACCCCCCAAGACCTTCCCCAAGGTCTCCAGTAGCTCTCAGGAACTTGAAAATCAACTTTTGGGCTCCAAATAATGGTCTTTCATTCCTGTATGCCCAGCATATACGCCTAGCGTGCAGCCAGCGTAGAGCAACTTTTGGACCCCAAAAATGAGTCAAAACATGCTAGAATTGAGCGTTTGGAACCCCCAAAACCTTCTCCAAGGTCCCCAGTAGCTCTTAGGCACTTGAAAATCAAATTTTAGGCTCCAAATGATGGTCTTTCATTCTTGTACACCCAGCATATACGCCCAGCGTGCAGCCAGCGTAGAGCAACTTTTGGGCCCCAAAAATGAGTCAAAACATGTCAGAATTGAGTGTCTGGACCCCCCGGGACCTTCCCCAAGGTCCCCAGCAACTCTCAGGCACTTGAAAATCAAATTTTGGGCTCCAAATGATGGTCTTTCATTTCTGTACGCCCAGCGTGCAGCCAGCATAGAGCAACTTTTGGGCCCCAAAAATGAGTCAAAACATGCCAGAATTGAGCATATGGACCTCCCAGGACCTTTCCCAAGGTCCCCAATAGCTCTCAGGCACTTGAAAATCAAGTTTCAACCTCAAAATGATGCACTTCCATAACCTGTACGCTGAGCATATGTACTCTGCACGCCTAGCGTGAAGCCCAGCGTACACCACCAGAAACAGCCCAAAACAAGCACCAAACAGTGAGATTTTCACCTGAAATTGACTCCCAGAGGTAGGGAAATTATTGGGCATCATTACAGGCACCTGAAAATCAAGTTTTGACCTTAAAATGAAGCATTTCCATGTGTGTACGCTGGGTACATTTTGGTGTATGTTGAGCCTATACGCTGAGGTTGATGCTGAGTCTATACGCTAAGGCATGCTGTACGCTGGCATGCTGTACGCTGGCATGCTGTACGCTGGCATGCTATACACTGGCATGCTATATGCTGGCATCCTGCACGCTATACATCCTGTACGCTGGCATGCTGTACGCTGGCCCCTGCATGCTGTACATCCTGTACACTGGCATGCTCTACGCTGTACAGTTGTAACATATCCTGCACTCAGTCAACATGCCACATGTCACCCGACCCAAGAGTCTAGTGCTCCATGGCCAATCATTCCCTCTTAGATCTGAGTCTAATGTCTAAACTCATATAAAAACCCCAAATTTTTGACCAGATCTAGGTCAGAAATATGGGAGGCATTTTGGAAAAAATTGGGACAGACCACACTAAGAAAATTGAGAACCCTACAACCTATACACTGGACTTCAACCCTGTACGCTGAACATATAGCCTCTACGCTGTGCCTGCAATTTGAACCAGCACACTGTCATAACCTTGCATTCACCGAGGCTCTTCGTCTACCTTGTGTTAGATCCACAACTACGTTAAGGCCGGTGCATTGTAACTCCTATTACGTAATAATATTACCACATTTCTTTGCTAAGATTTATTACAATTTTTCATTCATTACTGCATGCTCATCGTTTACATTCCTGTACGTTTACGCTCAGTTTTACATTAGTTACACTGTTTACATATAACTCGATGTACAATATATCGGTATACGCTTGGGGAAATCCTTGTCTGATCCGCGTGCGGACCACTTGGGGTACTCTGCCTTCATTAATTCCAGCTTGTCCTCAAGCGAAGGTAGGGTCTTCTGTGCTTGTCTGGGGATCCCCTGGCCTCTGTTTCATTCCAGCCAGAGACTGACGATTTCGGATAGTACAGAAAATGACGCTAGAAGGAGGGCCTGACTTGTTTTTTGTTTAATCGAAACACTGATTACGTTACCTGTTTAAACATAGGTTCTATGCTACTACAGTGTTTACGCTGCTACAGTGTTCACGCTGCTACAGTACCGCTACAGTGTTTTTTCAACAAAAACACACAAAACACATCCATTTTCAAAGCCGAATTCGCTGCAATTCGCACATACTTCAAACCGATCTAAGTACTAATGGCCACCAACATGGATCACCTTGTCCAAAGCATACAATACACACAACATAATGATTCCGAGATGACTTCCTCTTACCTGAGATCGCCATCCGCGTACGACTATGGTTCATAATTTCATACTTAGCCAAATTTTCTCCCGTTTACGCTGTACACACTAGAAACTTAGAAAAATTTTTAGTGTTCACATGCCAGACACTCTGCACACTTAGCTTGAAACACACTCGGCACTTGTTAGCTAGCTCATACGTTGCCCTGTCACACATCATCATGGAATCATCTCAAAACTCCAGCACATGCGCCTTCATAGTCCCCACACAAGAACAGTATAACTACATCTGTGTGAAGATTTAGGCCAACCTTCCTATTGACCACATAGAATAGGAGGCAAAATGAAACTTCGAGCACATATACATGGAAGGTCATGAATTTTCCCCCTTCGTATATGACATCATCCCCCTTTCTGATCCTCATCATAGGCTCATCTCCCAGCTCCTTCTGGCAAGGGGCCAAAACACACGGTGACCCAATGAGGAGCCCCAAAACCACCATAATGTAGATGACTTCGAAGCACAATATGAACTTGAGGATTCATACCACATCCTCAGTCCCCATGCCTACATGAGCCCATTAGTCCATCCTCGCATGGGACAGATAGCCACTCACCAAGTGTCAATGAGCACACAAGCACCAGTATTCCAACAGAGATTACCCACCCTCATCTCCACCCAATACATACCACACATGCAAACACATGGGGCCACTTTCACTACCTCAGCCCCGCACATCTAGGGTGTCACTTCATAGTTTGTGGCTAGGCAAGGAACCATACCCCTTGTTCAACAACCCACTCACATCAACATGCCACACCCCACAACCGCAACTCTGAACATTGCTCCACAGCAACAAATGACAACCCAACAACCTCCCCAACCAACTAATCTGCTTACCGCTCAAGAGTGGGCAGAAGCCAAACAAATGATGCAAGCATTAGCTGAAGAGGTAAAGCACCTCAAAATGGCAAACACTGAACAAGTTAAAATACTAGACTTCTACCATGATGATCCAATTAGGTCTTCAGTGCCACCGTTAGCTTTGCCCAAGGGAAGCACACTTCCATAGCTGACCAAATACAATAGGAAGGGAGATCCAAATGTTCACTTAGTCACGTTTCGATCAGAAACTCTATTGCTTCAAGCTTGGCCCCACGCAATCTTGCGCATGTTTGCTATGTCCTTAACTAGCGTAGCCTTAGACTGGTACCGAGCCTTACCTCGTAACTCCATATCCTCTCTTGAGAATCTGTTACATCAGTTCGTTACCAGGTTTAAGTACAACCTAAAGCTTGAAGCAATCCTAGACACTCTGATACAGGTGAAACAAGCACCACTTGAGCCTGTGCAAAAGTTCATCCAACAATGGAGTGCAGCCCTTAACGAACTTCATGAGCCCATCCCTGAAATGTATTTGCTTACAATTCTGAAGGGAGCCATGAATGACTTCGTTAAGTCAAAACTGTAGTACCTAAGCGCTCAAACGTTGAGCCAAGCTTTCACATAGATCAGGAACATTGAACAAGCTGCACAAACTAGTAATGACCCTGCCTATGTGGCTTACAAGAACCAACATGTTGCCACACAACAGACAACAATGGAAACTGTAGTCGCAAGCACAAAAACAACAAACACTAGTACCAACCCACCTGCAACAACAAGGGCCACCCCAAGGCCCAACTTTCAGCGTAAGGATCACTCTAAGTATATGCCGCTACCCACGTGACCCTCTAAACTACTAGAGCATCTCCTTAGAACTGGGCAAATCCAATACAAACAAGTAGCGGAAAATGCCCATCGAAGACACGATAGGTACTGTGAGCTACTAAGGAACCCCACCTTAGCAGCACCAAATGAGCCCCCGGTCCCACGACACTTCAAATTAGATCAATTCTGTCACTACCACTAGATGTCCGGTCACAATACCGACAACTGTCATGCGTTACAGGATGATCTACAAGTAATGATAGAATGGGGCCAACTAAACATCAACATCCTGAATCAACCAAGCACAGACGATGCCCCGTATGTCATAAACTCCATTGGCATAGATAGTAAGCCTAAACCTGTGTGACAACCTTTTGTGATCCGTGTGCCTCCTAGCAAGGCAACAATCCCCTCTACCTCTATGAGTAAGAGACCTCCCATCATCACCAAGGGGCCACCTAGAGCACCGACAACACTTTTCATGGTCAAGGTACCACCACCTCATATGTCCGCTAAGATGTTAAACTGGCCAGATGCAGTGTAATCCCAAGCACCAAAGACACCCTTTGTGGTCAAAGTACCACCATAGTCATCCACTAAGACGTTAAATAGGCATGTTGCACCAATGACAACAGCAAAGAAACCTTTCGTTATCAAGATGCCACAACAGGCTAGTCAAACAACAACAACACCTCCTAAACTCCCATTTACCCTAAACCCAACTGTAGGAAATGTCTCAACCTCTCCTCCCTCAAGAGTCAACCTTGCCAACAACACGGCTAAGCCTACCAAATGGCAGCAGAAGAGGACAAACGACCAACGAACAACACCCACAACTGAAACAAAGGACACACCTAGTATACAACAACTGAACACTGGGGGCCCTGCCTCTAATCCCAAACAAACCAGGCCTAAGCCCTCAACCCATACAGAGGAAACCAACACAACGACAGACAACACAGACTTTGTAGCTACACTGGCCCAGGTGAAACAAACGCTCAAACAAAAGAACACAACCATGAGCTTGTACGATTTGGTCATGACATCATTGGCTCATCGTGAAGCCTTAGCGCAAACGTTAGCATCCATTCCTGTTATAGAGGACATCCTTGCTAACATGGAATCCATCCATGCAATGATTTCACAACACACACCACAAGGATTGGGTTCAAACACCTTAGCCTTTCGTGATGCTGTAGTTAAACGTAACCCTGAATGAGGGGAAGTCACAACAGCTCCATTATCGATTAGTATATGTGTCGGGCAATGTACCATTCGTAGAGTGCACGTTGATGATGGTGCGGCAACAAACGTAGTTCTATACTCTATCATCGACAAACTAGGCATGGCAGATGAGATCATGCCAATAGAAACCACGTGTTTAAAATCTTTCAATGGATCATGTGTCACAGTTAAGGGCACAATCAACTTAGCCTTTGTGGCAAGAGAATAATTCCCCACCAGCGCGGAATTCACTGTCATAGAAGAGATGCCCAGTTTCAACATGATTCTTGGTAGACCTTGGCTAGCATAACAACAAGCGGTTTCCTCACAAATACATCAAGAAGTCCGCCTTCCATATGAAGATGGACAAGTCATTATACATGGCGACAACACTCCCTTGCAAGCTGACCACAACATAGACATGTCACAGGTCTTGAAAGAGGAGCCTCTCGAAGCAACACCCACAACAACAAACACAACACTTAGAGCTAAGACGCCTGAACGAGGGGTAAAAATTGAAAGCCTCCCAGAGCAAACTAGCACACCTCCTAGACCATGTCTGACTAAGAAACAACTGCATAATCAAGACTCCCTTGCGGCCAAAGACACGTCTGATCTCTGCCCACTCTTCACCTTTGTTCGTTGTGCATACATCACCTTATTTTGTATTGTATTAGCTTACGTGTTCTCTCCTGGCCCGAAAAGGCCTTAAACTAAACCATGACCTGAAAAGGTCTTAAACTACCGCCCTTTCACATTATTTTCTATTTATTGGTGCATTTCAGTTCATGTTTTCTACAGTTGCTATTTAATATTATTTTCTCTAGTAGCTTTTTTTACAGGATCATACAGACGCACATGCATGCATCCACATAGAGAAATCTTGGCATCATGACTTAAAACTGATACCATAGAATGTCTTGGCATCATGACAGTAAATCAACACCACAGAGCTCCATCTGACATGACACTAAACTGTCACACTCATTCACCAGAGTCCGCTAAGACTATAAACTAGCTTGCCTCTTCATAGTCCGCCACGACTATAAACTAGCATCGTACCGTTTGCTACGACGATAAACTGGCAACGTCCAACGGGTTATGACATAAAACTAACCCACAACAGTCTGCTAAGACTATAAACTAGCCAGATCATTTCTAGCACATTCATCTGCTGCTGTAATTCACGACATTTCTTCATCAATGCCTGCTGCATCATTCATCACACCGGCTTTGACAACACTATTGCTGCTCATTCTGTTTGCCTTAAGTTTCACATGGTGCCTCCATTTGCATTAGTCACATTCACATCTGAAATGTTCGCTAACTCATTCACTTGTGGTTTTCTTGTCTTCTTGGAGTTGTGTTTGCAGGATGACACCCAGTGGTGCTCGTACACGGATACACTTCATCACAGTGACAAAGTGCCACATTATTTTTGACGCACGCAACCAGGTTAATCAATCTATTCAAAAGTATATTTCCAGTTCCCAATATATTCTCNGAAAAACAAAACAAAAAAATGAATGAAAAACAAAAAAAGAAAAAAAAAAGAACAAAAAAATGAAAAAGAACAAAAAAGTAAAGAAAAAGAAGAGAGCAAAGAGCAAAGAGCAAAATGAACCACAAGACCCTTGGCACTTCCCATAAGCCTCAGGCGGGAAGGCAGTTGTCTTGGAAACAAACACTCATGTCTCAAAAGCTCAAGTAACATCTCATTGCGTAGCTTTGGCTCTCTGCCAATAGGTTCTCTTTAATACCAAACAAGGGGCATGTTCCTTCAGAGAACGCAACCCACCATCACGTGGCCAACAAGTCCTCTTAAACACTAAATAAGAGTCTTATACCGCCAAAGGATGCACATCTCATGTCTTGATTCTGAGTCTGCTAAAAAATGGCTATTGACAAGGATCAGCATGACCCGTATACACACTAAAGCATCCCCTTTACCATGCATAATCCCATGATCAGTTCCGAATCCCCACAATTTCCATTTCCCTATCCAGCTACAAACTTCATTTCCCCAATCCCATGTACTACTTAACACGGTGCGATGACATCTGGCCAAGTGTCGAAGGACAATGCTACTAAGTTGCTTGTGGTGTTTTATACTTCTTTTTCGACGCTTCTCGGGTCGATTCCTCCAAGCGTCAACAAAGAGGGGCCAATGAAACACCACAAAATTCTGAGCTTAGTACTTCTCCAACAAGAATCGAGTTAAGTCATGATGCTCCCCAGCATGATTGAAGCTTGAGGGCCTCACAGACAGCTTCAAGAAGAGTCAAACTCAACAAGAAATGGTTCCCTGGGACCCACAGAATACTACAATGACATCTGGCATCAAACTTGGCAAATCTTGAGCTCAAAATACTTGGTTTTCACTAAGTATGCATCCTGTGCGCTGGCCTATACATGCCCAGCGTACAGCAACTTTTGGGCCCCAAAAATGAGTCAAAACATGCCAAAATTGAGCATCTGGACCCTCCAGGACCTTCCCTAAGGTCCCCAGTAGCTCTCAGGCACTTGAAAATCAAATTTTGGGCTCCAAATGATGGTCTTTCATTCCTGTACGCCCAGCGTATATGCCCAACGTGCAGCCAACGTAGAGCAAATTTTGGGCCCCAAAAATGAGTCAAAACATGCCAAAATTGAGCATCTGGACCCTCCAAGACCTTCCCCAAGGTTCCTAGTAGCTCTCAGGCACTTGAAAATCAAATTTTGGGCTCCAAATGATGGTCTTTCATTCCTGTACGCCCAGCGTATACTCCCAGCGTGCAGCTAGTGTAAAGCAACTTTTGGGCCCTAAAAATGAGTCAAAACATGCCAAAATTGAGCGTCTAGACCCCCCTAGGACCTTTTCCAAGGTTCCCAGTAGCTCTCAGGTACTTGAAAATCAAATTTTGGGCTCCAAATGATAGTCTTTCATTCCTGTACGCCCAGCGTGCAACCAGCGTAGAGCAACTTTTGGGCCCAAAAAATGAGTCAAAACATGCCAGAATTGAGCATCTGGACCCCTCAGGACGTTCCCCAAGGTCCCCAGTAGCTCTCAGGCACTTGAAAATCAACTTTGGGCTTCAAATGATGGTCTTTCATTCCTATACGCCCAGCGTATACGCCTAGTGTGCAGCCATCGTAGAGCAAATTTTGAGCCCCAAAAATGAGTCAAAACATGCCAGAATTGAGCATCTGGACCCCCCAAGACCTTCTCCAAGGTCCCCAATAACTCTCAGGCACTTGAAAATCAACTTTTGGGCTCCAAATGATGGTCTTTCATTCATGTACGCCCAGCGTGCAGCCAGCGTAGAGCAACTTTTGGGCCCCAAAAATGAGTCAAAACATGCCATAATTGAGCGTCTGGACCCTCCAGGACCTTTCCCAAGGTCTCCAATAGCTCTTAGGCACTTGAAAATCAAATTTTGGGCCCCAAATAATGGTCTTTCATTCCTGTACGCCCAGCGTATACGCCCAGCGTGCAGCCAACATAGAGCAACTTTTGGGCCCCAAACATGAGTCAAAACATGCTAGAATTGAGCATCTGGACCCCCTAGGACCTTCCTCAAGGTCCCTAGTAGCTCTCAGGCACTTGAAAATCAAGTTTCAACCTCAAAATGATGGTCTTTCATTCCTATATGCCCAGCGTGTAGCCAGCGTAGAGCAACTTTTGGGCCCCAAAAATGAGTCAAAACATGCCGGAATTGAGTGTCTGGACCCCCCAGGACCTTTCCCAAGGTCCCCAGCAAATCTCAGGCACTTGAAAATCAAGTTTTAACCTCAAAATGATGCACTTCCATGACCTATATGCTGAGCATACATACTCTGCACACCCAACGTGCAGCCCAGCGTACACCACCAGAAACAACCTAAAACAAGCACCAAACAGCGAGATTTTCACCTGAAATCAACTCCTAAAGGTAGGGCAACTATTGGGCATCATCACAGGCACCTGAAAATCAAGTTTTGACCTTAAAATGAAGCATTTCCATGTGTGTACGCTGGGTACATTTTGGTGTACGCTGAGCCTGTACGCTGAGGTTGATGTTGAGTCTATACGCTAAGGCATGCTATACACTAGCATGCTATACGCTGGCATCCTGCATGCTGTACATCCTGTACGTTGGCATGCTGTATGCTGTACAGTTGTAACATATCCTGCACTCGGTCAACGCGCCACATGTCACCTGACCCGAGAGTCTAGTGCTCCGTGGCCAATCATTCCCTCTCAGATCCGAGTCTAACGTCTAAACTCGTATAAAAATCTCAATTTTTGACCAGATCCAGCTCGGAAAGATGGGAGGCATTTTGGCAAAAATCGGGACAGATCACACTAAGAAAATTGAGAACCCTGCATCCTATACGCTGGACTTCAACCCTGTACGCTGAACATATAGCCTCTACGCTGTGCCTGCAATTTGAACCAGCACACTGTTACAACCTTGCATTCACCGGGGCTCTTCGTCCGCCTTGTGTCAGATCCACAACTGTGTTAAGACCAGTGCATTGTAACTCCTATTACGCAATAATATTGCCACATTTCTTTGCTAAGATTTATTACAGTTTTTCGTTCATTACTGCATGCTCATCGTTTACATTCCTGTATGTTTACGCTTAGTTTTACATTAGTTACACTGTTTACATATAACCCGGCGTACAATATATCGGTATAGGCTTGGGGAAATCCTTGTCTGATCCGCGTGCGGACCACTTGGGGTACTCTACCTTCGTTAATTCCAGCTTACCCTCAAGCGAAGGTAGGGTCTTTTGTGCTTGTCCGGGGATCCCCTGGCCTCTGTTTCATTTCAGCCAGAGACTGACGATTTCGGACAGTATAGGTGTAATGGGCCCCATAAAGTCTATCCCCCAAATTTCGAAGGGTTCTAAAGGTTGAATCCATTGTTGTGGATCCTCCATTCTAGTAGTCATTCCCCCATCACGTTGAAGTGCTTGCAAGATTGGACAAATTGATGGGCATCCTGAAATAATGTTGGCCAGCAATATCCTACAAGTAGGATCTTAATAGTCGTTCATCTCCCCACATAGTGACCCCCACAAGGGCCCTCATGAGCATCTTGGAGAACTCTTAGTTGGTCCACCTCGAGCACGCACTATCAAACCAAGCCATTAGGACACACTTTGTAAAGTTTTTCGTTGATCTCCATGAAGTACTTGGCTCTGTGAAGAAATTGTTGTTTCTTCCTAAAGTCCAACTCCTATGGTGTTTGTTGGGTAAGGAGATAGGAGAGAATGCTACTATACCAATTTGTCTCCGTGGGTTGGTTATTCACTACATCCGCAAAGAGGGCTTCATCAAGAAAATAATTGGATATTACATATTCATCCTCTTTGCTATCCTAGCGCAACTAAGATAAATGATCTGCAATTACATTCTCGGTACCCTTTCGATCAATCATCGTTAGATCGAACTCCTATAGGATTACCAGCCACTGTATAATATAAGGGCTAACCATTGGCTTGTTCATGAGGAACTGGATTGCACTATGATCTGTATGGATGAACACTTTGTAACCTAACACACAGTGCCTAAACTTATCCAGTGCAAACACTATAGCCATTAATTCTTTTTCTGTAGTTGTGTAGTTAAGTTGTGCACCGACGATACTCCTACTTGCACAATGGATGTATTAAGGATGTTTTTGGTCATCTAACTGTGTAAGTATGCCTCCTAAGGCATAATTGGATGCGTCAGTCATTATATGGAACGGTCTAGACTAGTCAGGAGCTTGTAGAATGGGAGTTTCTACAAGATTTTTTTTAGAGTTTGGAATGCTCATTCACATTCCTTGGTCCATTCGAATGGTACGTCCTTCTTTGTTAGCTCTACCAATGGTTTGGGAATCTTGGAGAAGTTCTCAATGAATCTCCTATAGTAGCCAGTGTGTCCAAGGAATGACTGAATGTCTTTGATAGTTTCTGGTTGACGGGTGATTCCTTGGATGACTCTAATTTTATCTAGGTCTACCTCTATTCCTGAATGTGAAACCTTATGCCCAAGTACTATGCCTTCATAGACCATTAAATGGATTTTCTGCCAATTGAGCCTTAAGTTAGTTTCTACGCATCTTTTTAGCACTTGCTCTAATCGGTCCAAAGCTTGATCAAAACTTGTTCCATAAGTGGAGAAATCGTCCATAAAGACTTCCACTTCGTTTCCTATTTGCTATTGGAATATGCTTAGAACTAGGCGTTGAAACGTGGCAGGGGCATTGCACAAGCCAAATGACATTTGTTTATATGCAAATGTTCCCCAAGGACTGGTGAATGTTGTCTTGGCTTGATCTTCTGGGGCTATTCGTATTTAGTTATATCCACTATAGCCATCCAGAAAACTATAATAGCGAGGCCTTGCTATGGTGTCTAAGACTTGGTCAACGAATGGCAATAGAAAGTGATCCTTAAATGTTGCCATGTTCAGCAACCTAAAATCTATGCACACCCTCCACTTGCCTTCCTTTTTCATCACAATCACCAGAGGGCTAACCCATTTGCTATCAGCAATGGGATATATGAACCCAGCCTTAAGAAGCTATTCTATTTCTTATTTTACTACTTGCTTCAATTTTGGGTTCAATCACCTCTGTAATTGTTTTCGAGGTTTCATGGAGGGGTCAATGTAAATCCTATGTTGGCATATCCGAGGATCTATTCTAGTTAATTCAGGGTATGACCAGGCAAAGGCTTTTGACCACTTGCTTATCACTTTCAGCAGGCTTTCTTTTTGTTTGGAAGCAAGTATTGCATTGATGATTACCGATTTTTCATTTTCGAGGGTCATATATTTTAGACCAGTGGGCAACAGTTTCAAATCTAGGGGCTCTTGTTTAAATTTTTTAGGAATTTCGAACTCCCCCTAGTTGATGTTTTTAAGGTTAAGGCTTGGAAGTTGGCAGTAGACTTACTCTAGTGTATCTATGCTTTCAATGTAAGTGCAAGTTATTCCCTCAGTTAGTTCCATGCAAGTTAGTGAGCTACTCTCTTGATCAGCCATTAGCCACTGGGTGTCTTCTTGTCGTGTGGCTGTTGCATACAGACACTTTTGCATATTAATGTCTTGTGCACATCGGTTGCATGTAGGCAATGCTAAACTTTGCACAACCCATGATCTCTACACATAATTACACCCTATATCACTGTATGCAATGCACAGAACCTTCTTCTTCTCAATCTTTCCAAAAGTGTTCTTCTTGGATATTTCTATAGAAAGATCATGGATTCCTAGGCGTGCATCTATAGTACTTAGCCATGCCCTTCCCATTATTATTAGGAAGTCCCCTTTATCGTTATTGACTTGTATCACTAGGAAATCAGCTAGGTACGACCACCCATACACAGTGATAACGATGTCCTCCACTAGTCCCAACAGTGATGGACTGGTCAACCAGTTCTAGGCGAATATTACTCTTCCTTAATGGAGGCAGGTTCTAGGCTTTGTACATCTCTTGTGATATTAGGTTGATTCTGGAACCTGAGTCTAGAAGAGCTTTACATGGTTCATTCCCAATGACTTGGAGATAGATTAGGGGGCTTCTAGGATCGCAAAATTTCTTAGGAAGGTGGCCAACCTTAATCTAGTTGGTAATGGCATGTGTTAACATAACCGTATGTGTTGAGCTCCATGTTTGGTTTGAAGGGAGCTCTAAAGCCTTATTTGATGGAGAGGCATTTAGAGGTTCAATCGCTTGTGGTTGTGAGGGCTTGGTTGAACTATTGGTTCTGAAGAAAGGTCTTTTCTTCATAAGGTTGTCAGAACCAACTATGGGTTGAGGATTCATAGCCCTCATGGCATTGTGTTGCTATGGTTGAGTTGGGAGTTCCCCTTGCATTACTACAGTGGGTGGTAATGGAGCTATCAGTGTGAGAGTTGTGGATGGATTTGGAGGATGGTATGTCTATGGGTTATCTTCCCTAGGAGAAGGAGTTGTATAATACTCCCGAGCTTGGTAGTGATGTTGTGATGTCACGTGACCAACAGAGTCACATGGAGAGATTGGATGCTACACATAGTAGCCATATGGATTCGGTTGTCGGTAGCTATATGCTTGCGGAATATCACCTCTAGAAGAGGGAGTCCCATAATACTCGCGGACTTGGTAGTGAGGTTGAGGAGTGACGTGACCAGTAGAGTCATGTGGGGAGATTGGCTATTGTGTGTAATATCCATATGGATCCAGTTGTCGGTAGGGGTATTGTTGCCTTGGTGGTGGCATCACCCATGACTGTGGGTATTGCCATTGTTGATGTTGCTTAACAGGTTGTGGTGGAGTTCCACTTGGATAATATGTTGAAGGTTGGTGGAACTGCCTTGGGTTACCTTGGGGATAAGGTAATCGTTGGGGTGCTTGCCATTTATTAAGTCATGGGTTGAGTGCATACACCCCAGACTCTTGCAGATGTGAGATCACTAGGCAACATCCCTTAGGATGGTCGTATTGGCATATCTCACATCCACCATCATTGTCTGTGTCTAAATCCACAACCTTTTCGGTGATGGCCATTTTGCCCTTACCCTTGTTACATGCATTATCCACTTCTCTCTTTTTCTTTTTTTCATGGTCACTACCTCTCTCCCTAGACTCCTCTACGATTTTAAGAACAGTTTCAAACCTACTATCCAGGGAGTCCCATATTTGGTCTACCTTTGCCGATACTTTTGTTGTTAACTTTTGGAGTGGCAAAGTTTTCCTATTCACCATCTCTTTGAGTGGTGACTCTTCTTCCTCCTCACAAAATCTCACTCCCCTTTTTCGGAGGAAAGGATCTCGGTTGTACTCTTCCACGCTTTCTCTCTTTTGTAGCTCGCCTTCTTCTTTGGCTACTTTCTCTAGCAATCTATGAATTTGATGAGACCTAAGCTCTGATAATCTTTCTTGGACATATGTTCCAAGGGTTCTTCTTGTTTCATGACTAAGTCCATCCACGAGATGGCGTAGTTGATCCCACTATGAATAACCATGGCCAGGGCAACGATGAAACAGTGCATAATAGCGGCCCATGGCAGCATCTAAGGGTTCATGATTTCCTTGCTTCCATCCTTGGATTTGCTTTCGTAGGTTAGACACTCGGGAGTACGTTTGATAATTATCATTGAACAGTTCTAACATTGTACTCCACCTATGAATGAATTCTAGTTCTAAGAACCGGTACCAGCTTTCAGCTTCTTTCACTAGTGTCCTTGGGAACAACTTCAGTTTTTTCCATTCATTTTCTATGTTTTGCAAGGCACATGCATCATGGAATGCTTGTAAATGATTTTGAGGATCAACATTGTATCCCCCTTCAAATCGTGGGATATTGTTCATGTGTAACCTCTTGATCCTACTATCCTTTTGGTGCCTTGTTGGAACTCTTAGGACCTCCATTATATCTAGCATGCTTCTAGTTGCGAGTAGGGGTTCTTTGTGGTCATTTCGTTCATAGCGTCTGTGGTGTCTATGCAATTCCCTACTCTTCCTTCTTTTATGCTTTGATTCTCTAGAGTGCCCTTGTCCTCATTCTCGACTGTCTCATCAATGTTTTTCACTGTGTTTTCCTTTATCCTCATGGTTGGTTTCCTTATGACTGTGTCTGGACACTGAAGGAAAGGATGAATGTGATGATGAAGGTGAAGAAGAAGGAGAACCATCGACATGATGATGTTTTCTACCTTCTCTTCGGTGGTCTTGGCCTTGATCATGATTATGATCAGAACATCCACCCTTATCGTGTGTTTGTGTTCCCTCTTTGAACACTTCATGTTCATGGGGATCAAAACTAGGGTTGTGAACCGTGGAGTGGAGGTTCTAATACACCACCTCCTAACCATCATTAGGAGGGGGAACATTGTTTGGTAGGGAACCTATTGAAGTAGGTTCACCATCCTCAATTTTGCTTAAGATGTGCAGGGTGTTATGGGGCCATTTACCCTTCAAGGATGTGTGGTAACTCTCCTGTTGCAAGTCCCATTGACATTGCGCTTCTATGGGATGATAGTCCCTTGTGTCATAATCACATGCAAGGTATTCCACATATAAAAGTGGCATGCCTATTCGTGTGAGAGCATGAAGGAGCATGTTGGGGACTGATCGGTTTGGAGGCAATACTATGTTACCCTCCAAGTCTCTCCAACGCAGTTGTTCATCTTGGTGGAGAATAAAGGTGAAATTGGGTACATACTCCTCATGATGAGTATATACCACCCAAAACTATTGAGGAACTGGTGGATCTTGGTTACATGTATTATGCCACCGACTGTCTCTTGTGTGAGTCTTAGGCGGTGAAGTGCTCTTATGCGAAGAAGAAGACATTTTTGTCTTGTTCGATGTGCGATGTACCGTTGTCTTATCTTCTTTTGATTAATGCTAAGGGTTCGTTCTAACGTTCCAATGATATGGATGATTTCCTATGTTCTACATAGTGCACAAATAACTAAGTCCCTAGCAACGATGCCAATGATGAGTGGCGAGGTACCCCTACACTCCACCATACGAATACGAGCGTCTCACGCATGATCCGGTCGAACTCCAAGGACTAAGTGCTTACATGCCTTAATGGAACACTCAGGGTTAATCAATCGTTATCTTCCCAAACTTACTTGTATTGTCACGATTGTATGGTTAAGTAAGCTTGAGGTATATGATTTTTATAACTTTTATCTTTTTGGTGTCTTATGCTAATAAGGGAAAGGGAAAGAGAACTAAGTGACTAACTTACTTTAACTATTCATTAACTAAGTTCTAATTTTCCTAACACTAGTATTTGTTCCCACTTTCCATACACATCCTAAACTAGTGTAACACTGCTAGGATTACCAAACGCCAATCATTACTGGGTTACCAAGCGCTACACGCATGCTCGAAGCAGTCGTATTGAGTGCACTTAACTAAGAGAGTCAAAGGTTGAGAGAGAGATTAATTAATTAAAAAAGCATTAAACATTTAACAATAATTAATTACTAGTTAGCATAATCCATATGCTACAAGGTTTATCATAAAGTTCGTCTTTATTTTCATACACAAATGTGTGCTCAGGTACAATTTGCTCGAATAAAGATCCGTTCACTCTATGACTCCTACTGCGGGCACACAAAAATTATTCTAACTCTGGAATGGTAAAATTGCAAGAGTTTGGCTAATGGTCTAAGTCTCACTATCCAAAACAAAGGGCACTGCCTCTTATTTATAGAAGATGAGGTAGGATGCAATATCGTGGCTCATCACTTTCTTTTGCTCTTACCCAAATTTTTTAATTAGTTTTTGTGGCCAAACTACTTCTTTTCTTACTTAAGAAGCTGCTACATACTCTACCTCTATTATCAATAATGTAACATAACTTTATCTCTTGCTAATCTAGCTAACTGCACCTATGTTTATTTTAAAAACATATCCACTTGGGGATTTTTGATGATCTAGGTCACCTTCCCAATCTGCATCCACAAAGCCATGCAATCCAAATGAAATTTTCTCATAACAAATGGAAAAATTTACAATACCTTGAAGATACCTAAGAATTATTTTAACAACCATTCAATGTTCCTTACTAGTATTAAACCTCAATTTACTTACAACTCCCACTGCATATGCCATATATTCATGATGAAGTTTTCTTTCCATGCATAAAAGACTTTAGCTTTATTAGCCATCGTAACACCATCTAGCTAGTATAGTCACCCACTTCCTTCTCTATATCTAATAGCTATGATGAATTTTTCAAATAATATAAATAAGTGAAAATCATCAAAATCAGAAACAGATAATAAGTTTTTGATGAGTTTAGAAACATGATATACCTTGGGAATTATAATTATTCTATCATTATAAGATAAATTTACTTTACCATAGCCCTTAACTGTACATGTTTCATCCTTTCCAAGAAAAATAGGAGTAGACATGGCTTCATGGTATTCAGAAAATAATTCTCCTCTAGGTGTAAAGCTATATAAAGCACCTAACTCAATATACTAGTAATTATAATTGAAGTTACCTCTAGTTGTGACTGCACATAAGTCTAGTATTTCTTCATTAGCATCTTTCTTAGAAGAACTATATCTAACATCTTTCTCATTTTTCTTCAAAAATCTGCAATCCTTCTTCAAGTGGTCATGCTTCCCATAGTTCCAACACTTTGATGTTCTATTGGAAGCATCATTAGCAACTTTCTTAATTTATATTATTCTTACTAAAGGATTTATTTGATTTTTATTTTCCGAGTGCTTTAATTACCAATGCTTTAGTAGGTGTAGATTACAACACTTTCTTTGAAGTTCTTCATTTATCAACCATGCTACAACTTCATCAAATTTTAAAGATGCACTTGTATTGGTAATATTTTAAACAATATTTGTAACAAAGCAATACATTCATCTTCTTCATCCATCTTACTACCAATTGATTATAATTGTCATATAATAGTATAAAAAGAAGTAAGATGAGATGTAATAGTATTATTTTTAGATATCTTTAACAACAATAACTACCTTTTAAGATGCAATTTATTTAAATAAGAACTAGATGATATATCTTACCGATAGCATCTCATAATCCCTTTGTAGTATTTTCATCTTGTAAACTTATAAGCACATGATTAAAAATATATTTACAAATGATTCCCAAAGCTATATGATCTAACTAATTCTAGTCTTCAGCTTTCAAGCTCTCTAGTTTAATTCTAGTGCATACATCTTGTTTCTTTTCAACTAACAAATCTTCCCTCTTAAGCTTTTTACATCCTAAGTTTCCAAAGATTGTAATTACTACCATTGAACGTTTCTATTTCTTCAATGTAATTAGCACCACTTGTCATCTTAATGCACTTAATGAGATAAGAGCCCTTACAATTAATACTAGTTTGTTAATTTACATGTTGATTAAGCAAGATAATAATGTAACAAGAAGTAGCAAAAATATAAATTCAATTATGGAATTAAAAGAAATGCATTAAGAACATAAGAAATTATCCTAGGGAAATGATATGGAAACCCCAACAATGAGTCTAACTCCTAGAAAGCCTTAGAAATCCAAGTACTCTTCCTTTGAAACTTACAACAGGCTTAGATCAAGCTTTGAAACTTGAATTATGCCTCACACACCCTTTGATTTGTTGAAGATGTGATGATGCTAAGAACACTCAAGAATCCACTTATGTAGTGATCATAATGTCATTCTTTGGGGCAAAGCCAACTTATGGAGTTATATATTCTTTTGACATATTACATGCCTTGGCTTTTGTTATTTTTAGCTAACTTGGCAACCATTACAAAATGAAGGTGTTTTTAACTTAAAATTAGTAACACACCTCGCAAGATAAACATTAAACAAGATGTCCTTCACAATGACAAAAGTTACAAGAATTTGAAAAATTATAATATGTACTTGATTAAATGTAAGTCCTTCCACTAGCTCGAAATACCAATTCTTTTTTATGATTAGAAAGATTGATTTCAACAAAAAAAATGTCTACAAAAATTAAATGACGTGTGATGAGTGGCGAGGTACCCCTACACTCAACCATACGAAATGAGCATAGCATGCGCGATCCGATCGAACTCCGCAGACTAAATGCCTAAACACCCCATGGAACACTTGGGCTTAATCATTCGTTGTCTTCCCAGACTTACTTGTTGTTGTCACGATGTATGGTTAAGTAAGTCCGAGGTATATGATTTTTATAGCTTT